>JASVEL010003819.1:0-236176 GCA_032618575.1 Nicotiana noctiflora | reverse complement strand
ATGAATTAGGAAAGTGGACCTCGAATTGAGGTCCGATTTTGAAACAAATCATATACTTGAACTCGTGGGGGGATGGGTAACCGGATTTTGGTCCGAACCCCGAGTTCCGACCATGTGGGCCCGGGGTCGAAATTCACTATTCCTGGCAGAATGTTGTAAAAGTTGAAATTGGCCTTACGAATTAGTTTGTTGAGTAATATTGATGATATTAAATCAATTGTGTATAGATACGATTGGATTGGAGCCGAATTTGAAAGGAAAAGGCATTGCCACAGATTGAATTGTTCGTAAAACATTTGAGGTAAGTGTTTGTTCTATCCTAGCTTGTAGGAATAGGAATTCAGTTATGTATAAATATTGTTGATGTAGAGATTATTGGCTAAATGCCGGTAATATATATATTTATGAATTGGGATCGTGTGGTGCGCCGACCACTTATATAATAAGAAATGGGATCGTGTGGCACGCCGACCACTTATATATTTATGAATTGGGATCGTGTGGCGCGCCGACCACTTATATAATAAGAAATGGGATCGTGTGGCACGCCGACCACTTATATAATAAGAAATGGGATCGTGTGGCACGTCGACCACAAAGTGATTTAAATCTTGGCATTGGCCATAGTTGCCAGTAGCCTATTGATATATTTGGGAGCGGGTGGTACGCCTACCACAAGATATAATCCATTCATATATTTGGGAGCGGGTGGTACGCCTACCACAAGATATAATCTATTGATATATTTGGGAGCGGGTGGTACGCCTACCACAACATATAATTACTGTGATAGTTGGGAGCGAGTGGTACGCCTACCACGAGATATGAAATGAAAAAGGAATTGAGACATGAAAGTAAGATTTATTCTGTTGACTAGATTATTCTGGATATCACGAGTTATTGACTGTTATTTCAGAGTAGAGTCTTTCCTTATAAATGTTTTTGGTACATGTATATATATATTGCAATTGTACAGGTTTATGTGGGTGACTGGCCTTAGTCTCGTCACTATTTCGCTGGGATAGGCCAGGCACTTACCAGCACATGGGGTCGGTTGTGCTGATACTACACTCTGCGCTCTTTTTGCGCAGATACAGGTTACGGACAGCAGCAACGACGATAGCGATTGTGGATATTCCGACTACGGAGACTACGAGGTAGCCTTGCAGGCGTCCGCAGGACCCGTTGTCTCTTCTGTCTATGTATTTCATTCTGTTATCTCATGTATTCGAGATAAACAGCTTATATTTTCTTTCAGACCATTGTGTGTATTATTCTTAGAAGTTCGTGAGTATTGTGACACCGGTCTTGGGTAGTGTATCATGTTTGGGGTTTTCTTTATCATATTTGATAAGATTGACTAAGTCTTCCGCTAAGTTTAATTATTCCGCTGTAATTTATATGTTTTTAATTTTAAAGTACTAATAAGAATTTGGTAATTAATGGAGGTGTAATTAATATTTGGCTTGCCTAGCTTCCACTAGTAGGTGCCATCATGACCCCCGATGGTGGGAAATTTGGGTCGTGACAAGTTGGTATCAGAGCACTAGGTTGCATAGGTCTCACAACTCACGAACAACCTTAGTAGAGTCCGAAGGATCGGTACGGAGACGTCTGTATTTATCCTCCAGGAGGCTACAGAGTTAGGAAAATTTTCCCTTTATTCTTTCCGGTCGTGCGACTTGATCTTTCAAATGTTAATTGAACTTCAACGTCCTTTCGCGGATGGTGAGGACACGCGCTTCTTCGTCCCCTGACCAGCAGCCCGAGCCCCGGGCGGCTCTCGTGACGGGCGGGGGCCGAGGCCGTATCGAGAGGTCGTGGTAGGGGTAGAGCTCGGCCCCGAGCAGCAGCACCGGAGGTGGAGCCTCGTATTGAGATTGACGAGGAGGTTCCGGTCCCAGCAGCTCCGGTGGGCCCAGCTCAAGTCCCGGGAGAGGCTTTATTTACCCCGGATCTTCGGGAGGCTTTGATCAGGATAGCGGGATTTATGGACAGCGTTACCAGAGAGCAGGCTTATTATCGGTTGCACCGGCCGCTTCTCGGGCTGGAGGAGGGGCCCGGACTCCTGTTGCTCATACTCCGGAGCAGTGGCTCTTCGGCCTCGGAGCACCGGTGGTTCGGCCCATTGTGGCCACTCGGTCGAGTACCACGGCTCATGCCGGAGATGGAACGACCATGACTTCCGATTCTTTATGGAGACTTGATCGGTTCTCGAAGTCGTTTACCACTACTTTCAGCGGTGCCACATCGAGAGGATCCTCGGGATTTCTTATTCAATCGCCACGAGATTCTCAAGACTATGGGGATTGTGGAGTCAATGGGGTTGACTTCTGTACATTCAGGCTTTCAGGATCCGCCAAGACTTGGTGGAGGGATTATTGCTTGACTCGACCAGCAGGGTCCCCAGCTTTATCATGGGATCAGTTTGCAGAGCTATTTCGGGAGAAGTTTCTCCCTGCTACTCAGCGGGATGCACTTCGGAGGTAGTTTGAGCGCCTCCATCGGGGCACTATGACGGTCACTCAGTATGAGATGTGATTTGTTGATTTGGCTCGTCATGCAGTGGTGATACTCCCCGCAGAGCGGGAGAGGGTCCGCAGGTTTATAGATGGGCTTAATCAGCCAATTAGACTCTGGATGGCTATGGGCGTGGGGAGTGACATATCATTTCAGGAGGCAGCTAATGCAGCACGTAGAGTTGAGATGGCTCTTGGTCGGGGAGCGAGACATGGATCAGATAAGAGATCTCGTAATTCTGGTAGATTCAGTGGTACCTCGTCTGGAGATAGAGATTTTTATGATAGAGGCCATCCTCCTAGGCCTTATCAGTCAGCTCTTCAGGTTTCTCATGATGCTTCAGGTGATCGTAATTTTCAGCCACGCTACTCTGATCAGCAGCCTATCAGTGCACCACCACTTCGCTATTTTCAGCAGCCGAGGGCTTGTTTTACGTGCGGTGATCTTAGGCACATTGCAAGGTATTGCCCTCGAGCTTCTGACAGATCTCACCAGCAGGGTTCTCGTGCCATGATTCAGGCCCCAGTTCCCTCACAGCCTGCCCAACCGGCTAGAGGCGGAGGTAGAGGACATAGAGGTGGAGGTAGAGGTCATAGAGGTGGAGCTCAGACCGATAGAGGTAGAGACCAGCCAGCAGCTGATCGTCCTAGAGATACTGCTCAGGGTGGTGGGGCACAGCCCCGATGTTATGCACTTCCCGCCAGACCAGAGGCTGAGTCTTCTGATGCCGTCATTACAGGTATTATTTTGGTTTATGATAGAAAGGCATCAGCATTATTTGACCCTGGGTCTACATATTCGTACGTGTCTTTCTATTTTGCACCGTACTTGATTCAGCCCAGTTATTCACTGAGTGTTCCTGTTCATGTGTCTACACCAGCAGGCGATTCTATTGTGGTTGATCGAGTTCATCGGTCATGTATTATAGTAATTGAGGGTCTCGAGACCCGTGCTGATTTATTACTCCTAAATATGGTGGACTTTGATATTATACTAGGCATGGACTGGCTATCTCCATATCATGCTATTTTAGATTGCCATGCCAAGATTGTGACTTTAGCTCTGCCGAATTCGCCTCGTATAGAGTGGAAAGGAATTTCAGGTCATACTAGTCGCAATGTTATTTCTTATGTTAAGGCTCAGCGTATGGTTGGAAAGGGATGCTTGGCTTATTTGGCCTATGTCCGTAATTCTAGTGCTGAGGTTCCTTCTATTGACTCTGTGCCTTCGCGAATTTCCTGAAGTATTTCCTTCAGACTTACCAGGTATGCCGCCCGATAGGGACATTGATTTTTGCATTGACTTGGCTCCAGGCACTCAGCCCATTTCCATTCCCCCATATCGTATGGCTCCTGATCGCCAGAGTTAAAAGAATTGAAGGAACAGTTGCAGGATTTACTTGAAAAGGGTTTCATTAGACCCAGTGTTTCGCCGTGGGGTGCACAAGTATTATTTGTAAAGAAGAAAGATGGTTCGATGAGAATGTGCATTGACTATCGACAGTTAAACAAGGTGACTATCAAAAATAAATATCCACTTCCGCGAATTGATGATTTATTTGACCAACTTCAGGGTGCCAAGGTATTTTCAAAGATAGATTTGAGATCTGGCTATCATCAGCTGAAGATTAGGGCATCTGATGTCCCTAAGACAGCGTTCCGCACTCGGTATGGACATTATGAATTTCTGGTCATGTCTTTTGGGTTGACAAATGCTCCAGCAGCTTTTATGGAATTGATGAATCGGGTGTTCCGGCCTTATTTAGACTTGTTTGTAATAGTCTTCATTGATGACATATTAATATATTCCCGCAGTCAGGAGGAGCATGTGCAACATCTCAGAATAGCCGTGCAGATTCTGAAAGATAGCCAACTATATGCAAAATTTTCAAAGTGTGAATTTTGGCTAAGTTTAGTTGCATTCCTGGGTCATATTGTGACGGCAGCAGGTATTCAGGTTGATCCGAAGAAAATTGAGGTAGTCAAGGACTGGCCTAGACCGACATCAGCCACAGATATTCGGAATTTCTTGGGGTTAACGGGTTATTATCGCCGATTCATAGAAGGATTTTCGTCTATTGCAACCCCACTGACCAGATTGACCCAGAAGGGTGTTCAATTTGAATGGTCCGATGAATGTGAGGCGAGCTTTCAAAATCTCAAGACAGCCTTGACCACAGCACCGGTATTGGTTTTACCCACAGGTATGGGACCTTATACTGTTTATTGTGATGCTTCCCGTATTGGGCTTGGTGCAGTGTTAATGCAGGATGGCAAGGTTATTGCCTATGCTTCGAGGCAGTTGAAGATTCATGAGAAGAACTATCGAGTGCATGATCTAGAATTGGCGGCGATTATTCACGCATTGAAGATCTGGAGGCATTATTTGTATGGTGTAGCATGTGAAGTATACACCGATCATAAGAGTATTCAGTATATAAGAGTATTCAGTATTTGTTTAAGCAGAAAGAGTTGAATTTGAGGCAGAGAAGGTGGCTAGAATTGCTAAAAGATTATGATGTCACCATTTTATATCATCCGGGAAAAGCAAACGTGGTGGCCGACGCTTTGAGTAGAAAGTCAGCCAGTATGGGTAGCCTTGCTTATATTCCAGTCAATCAGAGACCAATTGCTTTGGATGTTGAGTCACTGGCCAACCAATTTGTGAGGTTGGATATTTCTGAGCCTAATCGAGTACTATCTTGCACGATCGCTCGCTCTTCATTATTGGAGCGTATCCGCGATCAACAATATAATGATTCTTATTTATGTGACCTTAGAGATAAGGTCCAGCGAGGAGGTGCTAAACAGGTCACCTTAGATGCTGAGGGTATCTTGAGGATGCAAGGGCGCATTTGTCTGCCGAATGTTGATGGGCTTAGAGAATTGATTCTAGAAGAAGCTCACAGTTCGCGGTATTCTATTCATCCAGGCGCAGCGAAAATGTATCGAGATTTGCGTCAACATTATTGGTGGCGTAGAATGAAAAAGGATATTATGGCATATGTGGCACGGTGTCTTAATTGTCAGCAGATTAAGTATGAACATCAGAGACCTGGCGGTTTATTTCAGAGAATTGAACTTCCTGAATGGAAGTGGGAGCGAATCACGATGGATTTCGTTTCCGGACTTCCGAAGACTCGGAAGAAGTTTGATGCTGTTTGGGTGATTGTTGATAGGCTGACCAAGTCAGCTCATTTTGTTCCTATTGCCACTACCTATTCATCCGAGAGGTTAGCTGAAATTTATATCAGGGAGATCGTTTGCCTTCATGGCGTGCCAATCTCTATTATTTATCGTTTGCCTTCATGGCATGCCAATCTCTATTATTTCAGATCGAGGTGCACAATTTACCTCACATTTCTGGAAGGCGGTTCAACGAGAGTTAGGAATGCAAGTTCAGCTAAGTACAGCCTTTTATCCCCAGACAGATGGTCAGTCCGAGAGGACTATTCAGATACTGGAAGATATGCTACGGGCGTGTGTTATTGATTTTGGAGGTTCGTGGGATCAATTCCTGCCGTTGGCAGAGTTTGCTTATAATAATAGTTATCAATCGAGCATCCGGATGGCTCCTTATGAAGCATTGTATGGTAGGCGGTGTCGTTCTCCGGTTGGATGGTTTGAACCGGAGAAGCTCGGTTATTGGGTACGGATTTAGTTCAGGAGGCCTTAGATAAGGTCAAGATTATTCAAGATAAGCTTCGGACAGCTCAGTCTAGACAAAAGAGCTATGTAGATCGCAAGGTTCGAGATATAGCTTTCATGATTGGGGAGCGATTATTGCTCCGAGTGTCGCCTATGAAGGGAGTAATGAGATTTGGAAAGAAGGGCAAACTTAGCCCTAGGTTTATTGGGCCATTCGAGATTCTTGATCGTGTGGGAGAAGTGGCATATAAACTTGCCTTGCCACCTAGCTTATCAGCTGTACATCCAGTGTTTCATGTGTCCATGCTTCGAAAATATCACGGCGATCCGTCGCACGTGTTAGATTTCAGCACTGTCCAATTGGACAAAGATCTGTCCTATAAGGAGGAGCCGGTAGCTATTCTAGATCGGCAGGTTCGACAGTTGAGGTCGAAGAGTTTTCCTTCCGTGCGAGTTCAGTGGAGGGGTCAGCCTCCTGAGGCATCGACCTGGGAGTCCGAGTCTGACATGCGGAGCCGATATCCTCATCTATTCCTTGACTCAGGTACTTCTTTCTTTTGTCCGTTCGAGGACGAACGGTTGTTTTAGAGGTGAAGAATGTGACGACCCAAAGGGTCATCACTTGTTTTATTAATCATTTCGAGCTTTTGAGGTCTTGAAAACCTCATTTATAGTTGCCTCGATTTGCGTGCATAGTTCGGGCACAAAGCTGGAAAATTTTTATGTTGAAATATGTGAAATATGTGAAAAAATTGAGGAATTTTGATATTAATATTGATATGGTTGACTTTGGTCAACATTTTTGATAAACGGACCTGGAACCGTGATTTGATGGTCTCAGAAAATCCGTAGAAAAATATGGAACTTGGGCGTATGCCCGGAATTTAAATCCGAGGTCTAGAACCCCGGTAAAAGAATTTTTCTGTTAAATTGTTTTCTGAAAATGTTTAAGGAAAATGAAACTGAAATTTGATTGAAAAGTGGTGATATCGGGCTCGTATTTTGGTTCCGACACCCGATACAGGTCAAATATATTGGTTAAGCGCTTCCTGTAAAGTTTGGTTAAAAACGGACGTCGTTTGACGTGTTTCGGCCTTAAATTGGAAATTTTGGAAATTATGAAATTTGAAAGAATTCTTGAGTTTTAAGGCTCAATTCATTGATTTTGATGTTATTTTGGCGATTTGATCGCGCGAACAAGTTCGTATGATGTTTTTAAGTCAATGTGCATATTTGGTTTGGAGCCCCGAGGGCTCGGGTGAACTTTGGATAGGCCACGAGATCAATTTTTCATGTTAGAAAGTTGCTGTCAGCACCTGGTCTGCAGAGTTCGCAAATGCGAACAATAGTTCGCAAATGCGAACTCCCCAATATTCTGCAGAGTTCGCAAATGCGAACTCCCCAATATTCTGCCTGTGTTCGCAAATGCGAACAATAGTTCGCAAATGCGAACTCCCCAATATTCTGCCTGTGTTCGCAAATGCGAACAATAATTCGCAAATGCGAACTCCCGTTTTCATGGTAGAATTTCTTGTTTTTGGTAGAATATAGGGTTTTTCATGAATTAGGAAATTGGACCTCGAATTGAGGTCCGATTTTGAAACAAATCATATACTTGAACTCGTGGGGGGATTGGTAACCGGTAATATATATATTTATGAACTGGGATAGTGTGGCTCGCGGACCACTTATATAATAAGAAATGGGATCGTGTGGCACGCCGACCACTTATATATTTATGAATTGGGATCGTATGGCGCGCCGACCACTTATATAATAAGAAATGGGATCTGTGTGACGACCCGGCCCGTCGTCACGGGAATTACCACCCCGTTATGTTGTAATTTCATGTTTTATGCTTTTATATCGGTGTTAGAGTCTATCGGGTGAGTTATGAGTGATTTGGATTGAAAATGAGGCATATAGCCTTTAGGTGAGATTTTGATCCGGGGGTCGGAATGGAATTACGACAGTTGCAGTAGCTCCGTTAGGTGATTTTGGATGTTCCTGCAAAATTTCAGGTCATTCGGACATCGTTTGGTCGGGTTTTTGAGGGAATGTGTAATTCGGAAGTGTTGAAGAAACTTAGGCTTGAATCCGTGTCTAATTGGTGATTTTGATGTTTACGATGGTGTTTTTATGATTGGAACAAGTTCGTATCGTGTTTTGGGGTATGTTGGTGGTTTTCGTTGGGGTCCTGGGGGCCTCGGGGTGAATCCGGACCATCATCCGGCACTTTGAAACAAGAAATGGCCTGCTGTAAATTGCAGATCACTGGGCAAATTTTAGGCTTCGCGTTCGCGAGGGCTATGCCGCGTTCGCGTAGGCTGGGACTAGGTGACTATCGCGTTCGCGGGGGGTGGTGCCGCGTTCGCGTAAGAGGAAGCTGGGAAGCATCGCGTTCGCGATGGTTTGGGCCGCATTCGCGTATAAGGAATTCATAAGGCATCGCGGACGCGTGACTTCACGTCGCGTTCGCGTATAGTAAAAGTCAGGGGGGCTGAGGAGTTGATCTTCGCAGACGCGTGAAAGAGTGTCGCGTTCGCGATGGAGAAGAGGAATAAGGCATCGCGTTCGCGTGAGAGGCGTCGCGAACGCGATGAAGAAAATAGGCTGGCAGTGAAGTTAAAACCAGAACTGGTCAGTCGCGGGTTTAATACCCAAAACCTCCATTTTTGAGTTCCAAGAGAAGAAATTGACGGGAGATTGCTGGGAAATCATCGGGGTTTCATTGGAGGTAAGTTTTGTGGCTTAGTTACATCATTTTAACATGAAATCCTTGGTTAATTGTCTGTAAATGTGAGATTAAAGGTGGGTTTGAGCCCTAAGCCTAAATTGAAGAAAAAAAACACTGATTTGAGTGGGCAAATGGAGTCCGATTTTGGTAAATTTTATATTCCTAGACTCGTATCGAGATGAGGATTCCGAATATGTGACTTTTGTAATTTTTTGAGAAGTGTACCGAAAGTCAAGTTTTGACAACTTTGGGAATTTTGATGTAATTGAGTTGTATTGATTGGGTTTTGTCCCATTGGCCTAATTTGTTGTGTTTCTACTGTATTTGATCCGATTCTACGCGTGCGGAGCTTGATTCTCATGGCAAGGGCATTGCAGAGTAGCCATCGCGCTGTATTGAGGTGAGTAATAGATGTGGGTGATAACCAGCGGGTTCGAAACCCCGGTATACCACTTTGTGACGCTGTATAGCGGCGAGACATGTACTCTCTTATGAGTGCGGGGTTGATTGTGATTGGGGACTATGGCTTAGTCCGACCTGTTATTACTATATTGTGATATTGGCTATCCTTGAGCCGTTGAACCTCCTTCTCGGATGGTTGCATACTATATATTGTGATATTGGCCACTCTTGAGCCGTTGAACCCCCTTCTTGGGCGGTTGAGTATACATGTGGGCCGTGAGCCAGTTATTGGATCCCGCGAGGATCGTTATCATTGTCTTATCATATTGACATGTTAGTTACTACCAGTCCGTAGCTATCTCTGTTATCATGCTATTTCCAATCTCTGCAACTTGATATTACTGTTTTCAACTGAAAAATGATAAAAGATGTTTTCAAAACTACTTTTGAGCCTGCGAGGCTGTATTTGCATATTAGCTGACTGGTAGCGGATCGGGTTGCGCGCCGCAGCGGTATATATGTTGGATCGTACTGCACACCGCAGTGATATTGTGCTTGGGTTGTATGAGCCCCTCCGGAGTCTGAACCCCCACAGGTGAGCACGGGTACCCAAATTGGATCGGGCTACGCGCCGTAGCGGTCATATCATGCATTGCATTGCATTTAGCTACATCCGCTAGTTGTTATACTGTGTTGCTGGTACTTGTTGGTACAGGTACAGTCGATATTGATTCTGTGACAGGGTATTTGATTACATCTTTACATAGTGCTTTATTGCGGATTTCTTATCTGCGCTGTCTTACCCTTGTTTATTACCACTGAGTCTGGCAGTACTCATTTTACTCCCTGCACCTTGTGTGCAAATCCAGGTACCTCTCAGCAGTGATCCAGTAGCTGTGCGAGGCGACATTTGTGGGATATATGAGGTAGCTGCAGAGTCCGCATGACCCGATATTCCTTCTTACTATCTTTTGATTCTGTATTGACATTTCTTTCCGCACTTGGTATCTTGTAAATCTTTATACACTTATGTTCAGTAGAGGCTCATGACTCTTGACCCTTCGGTCTATGGGAGTTGGTGTATTATGGGACTTGGTTCCCCGTTTTCGTTATATATATTGTTGTGGCTTCGTGAATTAATATGCTTAAATGGGCAAAAGAGAGAGCTTCTAGCTCCATGTTGATATTGATTGGTCAGGCTGGCTTAGCAATGTGCTGGGCGCCATCACGACCGGATTTGGGGTCGTGACAAGTTGGTATCAGAGCCTAGGTTTACTAGGCCTCGTGAGTCTTGAGCCGGTTAGTAGAGTCTTGTGGATCGGTACGGGGACGCCTGTACTTATCCTCGGGAGGCTCGAACCTTTAGGAAAATTTCACTTTTCTTGAACTCTGTCGTGCGATCTTGTTGTTCCGAGAACCGAACTTCTATATTCTATTCTCTCACAGATGGCGAGAACGCGAGCATCGGGACGAGGTGGACGACCTCCATTGCCACCTGTTAGAGGCCATGGGCGCGGTCGTGCTAGAGGTAGAGGTAGGGCCGCCGAGGCGGTGCCACCGACCCGCCCATTGTACCAGTTCAGGAGCAACCCCCGGTGGTTGATGCTCCGGCAGCCCCGGTTCAGGGCCAAACAGTATCTATTGCTATTCCTCGGTCTTCGGGAGACTCTCGCTCGGATATTATCGGTGTGTTCCGGCTTGGCTCGGGTAGTTTCGGCTACTACTACCGCAGCGACAGCTCAGATCGGCGGACCCCCGCAGCTCGCACACCCGACCCGGTTGTTCGGGGACTTCGGACGCCAGAGGCGGTCCCCGCTCAGGTGGTTGCACCGGTTATTCCTCCAGCGACACCAGCTCCAGCTCCAGAGCATATGGTTCGGAGTTATGCCCGACGACGAGCGGCGTCGTCTTCGAGAGATTTGGTAGACTTCCGACCACCCCATTTCGGTGGCGTTGAGGGCGAGGATGCCCGGGGTTTCTTGGACAAGTGTCAGAGGATGTTGCGTATGGCTGGTATTCTTGAGTCCAGCGGGGTTTCATTTACTACCTTTCAATTCACTGGTCCCGCATTTGATTGGTGGGAAGAGTTTGAAAGGCGTAGGCCTGCAGGAGCAGCACCTCTCACATGGCAGCAGTTGTCTACTCTCTTTCTAGAGAAATATGTACCTCAGTCTCGTCGCGAGGAGCTACGTCGCCAATTCGAGTGGTTGGTTCAGGGCGACATGTCTGTGACCCAGTATGAGCTCAGATTCACACAGTTGGCTAGGCATGCCACATGGATGATCCCTACTGATATGGAGAGGATCAGCAGGTTCATTGACGACCTCAATTATTCTATCCGCATTCTTATGACCAGAGAGAGAGTTTTGTCATCATCATTTGAGCAGGTAGTGGACATGGCACGCTCCATTGAGGCGGATCATTGCCGAGAGAGAGAGGAGAGGGAGGCCAAGAGGCCTCGTGGTTCTGGCAGTTTTAGTGGTGCTCCATCTAGAGGGCATTCCCAGCAGAGCAGAGGTCGCTCATCTAGACCTTCTCATTCGGGCCACCCAGAGCAGAGCGGAGGTTCTTATGGTCGTGGTCGACAGGGGTTTCAGCAGGGTCAGTCATCACTTAGTGCCTTTCCAGCCCAGAGTGCAGCACCTACTTCTTCAGCCCAGGGTTCTTCTGCGGCGAGGGGTTCCCTTCAGTCCCTTTCTCCAGAACCAGGTGCATGTTATGAGTGTGGTGAGTTTGGCCACATGAGGAGACAGTGCCCTCGACTCCGTAGGGACAGGACTCAATAGAGGGACCAGCCCTCATCTTCAGCACCATCTCAGTCTGGTAGAGGTGGAGGTCAGTCTTCTCGTGGTCGCCCCAGGGGCGAGGAGAGATCTGGTGGAGACCAGGCACGATTCTATGCACTTCCTGATAGGCATGATGCAGTTGCCTTCGATGCAGTGATTACAGGTATCATTTCTGTCTGTCACAGAGATGCCTCTGTTCTATTTGATCCAGGGTCCACACATTCATACGTGTCCTCTTATTTTGCACATCATTTGGGTGCGACTCGTGGTAGTCTTGATTTACCTGTTCATGTATCCACCCCCGTGGGTGATACGATTGTTGTGGATCATGTCTATAGATCCCGTGTTATATCTATTGGGGGTCTGGAGACCCAGGCAGATTTGCTATTGTTGGGGATGGTGGACTTTGATGTTATATTGGGTATGGACTGGTTGTCTCCATATCACGCTATATTGGACTGTCATGCTAAGACAGTTACGTTGGCCATTCCTGGTATTTCTCAGATTGAGTGGCGGGGTTCGACTGATTTCGTCCCTAGCCGTGTAATTTCGTTCTTAAAAGCTCAGAAGATGGTTGAAAAAGGGTGTTTATCGTACTTGGCTTTTGTGAGAGATGTGGGAGCTGAGTCTCCTAACCTTGATTCTATACCTGTTGTGAGGGATTTTCCAGATGTATTCCCCTCAGACCTGTCGGGCATGCCGCCGGACAGGGATATTGATTTTGGCATTGACTTGGTGTCGGGCTCTCAGCCCATATCCATTCCTCCTTACCGGATGGCACCAGCTGAGCTGAAAGAACTAAAAGAGCAGCTTCAAGACCTTCTGGATAAGGGTTTCATCCGCCCTAGTGTGTCCCCGTGGGGTGCGCCGGTATTATTTGTTAAAAAGAAAGATGGTTCCATGCGAATGTGTATTGATTATAGGCAATTGAACAAAGTGACAGTGAAGAACAAGTACCCTCGACCGCGCATAGATGATTTGTTTGATCAGTTACAAGGTGCGAGGGTGTTTTCTAAGATTGATCTTCGTTCAGGCTATCATCAGCTGAAGATCAGGGACTCGGATATTATGAAGACTACATTCAGGACCCGATATGGTCACTATGAGTTTCTCGTGATGTCTTTTGGGCTGACCAATGCCCTAGCAGCATTTATGCATCTGATGAACAGTGTGTTCAGGCCCTATTTGGATTCATTTGTGATTGTGTTCATTGATGACATTCTAGTCTACTCCCGTAGTCAGGAGGAGCACGCTCAGCATTTGAGTATTGTGTTGTAGAGATTGAGGGAGGAAAAGTTATATGCTAAATTCTCCAAGTGCGAGTTTTGGATCGAGTCCGTAGCATTTCTGGGACATGTGGTGTCTCGTGATGGTATTCAGGTTGATCCAAAGAAGATAGAGGCAGTGCAGAGTTGGCCTAGACCGTCCTCAGCTACAGAGATCAAGAGTTTTCTTGGTTTGGCGGGATATTATCGCCAGTTTATTCAGGGATTTTCATCCATTGCTTCTTCATTGACTAGATTGACCCAGAAGGGTGCACCATTCGTGTGGTCGGATGAGTGCGAGGAGAGCTTTCAGAAGCTCAAGACAGCTTTGACCACAGCTCCAGTGTTAGTATTGCCATCAGCTTCAGGTTCATATACCGTTTATTGTGATGCCTCGAGAGTGGGGATAGGTTGTGTGTTGATGAAGGAAGGTAAGGTAATTGCTTATGCTTCTCGGCAGTTGAAGCCACATGAGAAGAACTATCCTGTTCATAATTTGGAGCTAGCCGCCATTGTTCATGCCTTGAAGATTTGGAGGCACTATTTGTACGGCGTGTCTTGTGAGGTGTATACCGACCATCGTAGTCTCCAGCACTTGTTCAAATAGAAAGATCTTAATTTGAGACAGCGGAGATGGCTTGAGTTGCTTAAGGATTATGACATCAATATTCTATATCATCCGGGGAAGGCCAATGTGGTGGCCGATGCTTTGAGCCGGAAGGCGGTCAGTATGGGGAGCTTGGCATATATTCTAGCCGAGGAGAGGCCATTTTCTTATGATGTTCAGGTGCTAGCCAATCGGCTAGTGAGGTTAGATATTTCGGAGCCCAGCAGAGTATTGGCTTGTGTTGTATCTCGGTCATTTCTATATGATCGTATTCGTGAGCGCCAGTATAATGATCCACATTTGGCTGTCCTTAGGGACAGGGTCCAGCATGATGATGCTAGAGATGTCACCATTGATAGTGACGGTGTATTGAGGATGCAGGGCCGGATATGTGTGCCCAATGTTGAAGGCCTTTGTGAGTTGATTCTGGAGGAGGCCCATAGCTCGCGGTATTCTATCCATCCAGGAACCGCGAAGATGTACCAAGATTTAAAATAACACTACTGGTGGAGAAAGATGAAAATGGACATTGTCAGACATGTATCACGGTGCCTCAACTGTCAGCAGGTTAAGTACGAGCATCAGAGGCCCGGTGGCATATTTCAACGCATTGATATTCCTGAGTGGAAATGGGAGAGGATCACTATGGACTTTGTCACTGGACTCCCTCGGACAGCGAGGAAGTTTGATTATGTTAGGGTGATTGTGGATAGGCTGACCAAGTCAGCTCACTTCATTCCAGTTAGTGCTACCTACTCATCGGAGCGGTTAGCAGCGATCTTTATTCGAGAGATTGTTCGGTTGCATGGAGTTCCAGTGTCTATCATATCCGACAGGGGTACTCAGTTCACTTCTCAGTTTTGGAGAGCATTTCAGCGAGAGATGGGTACGCGGGTTGAGTTGAGTACGACATTTCACCCCCAGACAGATGGGCAGTCTGAGCGTACTATTCAGATTCTGGAGGATATGTTGCAAGCATGTGTGATTGACTTTGGTGGTTCGTGGGATGAGTTCCTACCACTTGCTGAGTTTGCCTACAACAACAGTTATCAGTCGAGTATTCAGATGGCCCCGTATGAGGCATTGTATGGCAGACGGTGTAGATCCCCCGTGGGATGGTTTGAGCCTGGTGAGGATAGATTGATAGGGACTGAGTTAGTCCAGGATGCTCTGGATAGAGCAAAGTTGATCCAGGAGAGGCTTCGTACAGCACAGTCTCGTCAGAAGAGTTATGCAGACCGTAGAGTTCGAGAGTTGTCTTTCATGGTTGGTGACAGAGTATTGTTGAAGGTTTCACCTATAAAGGGTGTCATGAGGTTTGGGAAGAAAGGGAAGTTGAGTCCCAGGTACATTGGTCCTTTTGAGATACTCAGGAGGGTTGGAGAGGTGGCATATGAGTTAGCCTTGCCGCGCAGCTTATCCAGCGTTCATCCAGTATTCCATGTGTCTATGCTCCGGAAGTACATTGGAGATCCGTCTCATGTATTAGACTTCGGTACCATTCAGCTTGATGGTGATCTATCCTATGATGTGGAGCCTATTGCCATTTTGGGACGTCAGGTGAGAAAATTGAGGTCTAAGGAGATTGCATCGGTTAAGGTTCAGTGGAGAGGTCGACCCGTGGAGGACGCCACTTGGGAGATCGAGCGGGAGATGCAGAGTAGATATCCTCACTTGTTTGAGACCTCAGGTATGTTTCTTGACCCGCTCGAGGATGAGCATTTGCTTAAGAGGGGGAGAATGTGACGACCCGGCCCGTCGTCACGAGAATTACCACCCCGTTATGTTGTAATTTCATGTTTTATGCTTTTATATCAGTGTTAGAGTCTATCTGGTGAGTTAGGCTTGAATTGGCTAAGGTTGAATTTTGGCGAAATCCGAACGGTAGGTGAGATTTTGATCCGGGGGTCGTAATGGAATTTCGATAGTTGCAGTAGCTCCGTTAGGTGATTTTGGATGTGCCTGCAAAATTTCAGGTCATTCGGACGTCGTTTGGTCGGGTTTGTGAGGGAATGTGTAATTCGGAAGTTTTGAAGAAACTTAGGCTTGAATCCGTGTGTAATTGGTGATTTTGATGTTTAGGATGGTGTTTTTATGATTGGAACAAGTTCGTATCGTGTTTTGGGGTATGTTGGTGGTTTTTGTTGGGGTCCCGGGGGCCTCGGGGTGAATCCGGACCATCATCCGGCACTTTGAAACAAGAAATGGCCTGCTGTAAATTACAGATCACTGGGCGAAATTTTAGCCTTCGCGTTCGCGAGGGCTATGCCGCGTTCGCGTAGGCTGGGACTAGGTGACTATCGCGTTCACGAGGGGTGGTGCCGCGTTCGCGTAAGAGGAAGCTGGGAAGCATCGCGTTCGCGATGGTTTGGGCCGCGTTCGCGTATAAGGAATTCATAAGGCATCGCGGACGCGTGACTTCACGTCGCGTTCGCGTAGAGTAAAAGTCAGGGGGGCTGAGGAGTTGATCTTTGCGGACGCGTGAAAGAGTGTCGCGTTCGAGATGGAGAAGAGGAATAAGGCATCGCGTTCGCGTGAGAGGCGTCGCGAACGCGATGAAGAAAATAGGCTGGCAGTGAAGTTAAAACCAGAACTAGTCAGTCGCGGGTTTAATACCCAAAACATACATTTTTGAGTTCCAAGAGAAGAAATTGTCGGGAGATTGCTGGGAAATCATCGGGGTTTCATTGGAGGTAAGTTTTGTGGCTTAATTACATCATTTTAACATGAAATCCTTGGTTAATTTTCTGTAAATGGGAGATTAAAGGTGGGTTTGAGCCCTACGCCTAAATTGAAGAAAAACACTGATTTGAGTGGGCAAATAGAGTCCGATTTTGGTAAATTTTATATGCCTAGACTCGTATCGAGATGAGGATTCCGAATATGTGACTTTTGTAATTTTTCGAGAAGTGTACCGAAAGTCGGGTTTTGACAACTTTGGGAATTTTGATGTAAATTGAGTTGTATTGATTCGGTGTTGTCCCATTAGCCTAATTTGTTGTGTTTCTATTGTATTTGATCAGATTCTACGCGTGCGGAGCTTGATTCTCATGGCAAGGGCATTGCGGAGTAGTCGTCGCGCTGTATTGAGGTGAGTAATAGATGTGGGTGATGAACAGCGGGTTCGAAACCCCGGTATACCACTTTGTGACGCTGTGTAGCGGCGAGACACGTACTCTCTTATGAGTTCGGGGTCGATTGTGATTGGGGACTATGGCTTAGTCCGACCTGTTGTTACTATATTGTGATATTGGCTATCCTTGAGCCGTTGAACCTTCTTCTCGGATGGTTGCATATTATATATTGTGATATTGGCCACTCTTGAGCCGTTGAACCCCCCTTCTTGGGCGGTTGAGTATACATGTGGGCCGTGAGCCGGTTATTGGATCCCGCGAGGATCGTTATCATAGTCTTGTGATATTGACATGCTAGTTTACTACCAGTCCGCAGCTATTTCTGTTATCATGCTATTTCCAATCTCTGGAACTTGATATTACTGTTTTCAACTGAAAAATGATAAAAGATGTTTTCAAAACTACTTTTGAGCCTCCGAGGTTGTATTTGCATATTAGCTGACTGGTAGTGGATCGGGCTGCGCGCCGTAGTGGTATATATATTGGATCGGACTACACGCCGTAGTAATATTGTGCTTGGGCTGGAGGAGCCTCTCCGGAGTCTGAACCCCCACAGTGAGCACGGGTACCCAAAATTGGAGTCGGGCTACGCGCCGTAGCGGTCATATCATGCATTGCATTGTATTTAGCTACATCCGCTAGCTGCTATACTGTTTTGTTGGTACTTATTGGTACAGGTACAGTTGACATCGATTCTGTGACAGGGTATTTGGTTACAGCTTTGCATAGTGCTTTATTGCGGATTTCTTATCTGCGCTGTCTTACCCTTGTTTATTACCACTGAGTCTGGCAGTACTCATTTTACTCCCTGCACCTTGTGTGCAGATCCAGGTACCTCTCAGCAGTGATCTAGTAGCTGTACGAGGCGACATCTGTGGGATATACGAGGTAGCTGTAGAGTCCGCAGGACTCGATATTCCTTCTTACTGTCTTTTGATTCTGTATTGACATTTCTTTCCGCACTTGGTATCTTGTAAACCTTTATAAACTTATGTTCAGTAGAGGCTCATGACTCTTGACCCTTCGGTCTATGGGAGTTGGTGTATTATGGGACTTGGTTCCCCGTTTTCGTTATATATTGTTGTGGCTTCGTGAATTAATATGCTTAAATGGGCTAAAGAGAGAGCTTCTAGCTCCGTGTTGATATTGATTGGTCAGGCTGGCTTAGCAATGTGCTGGGCGCCATCACGACCAGATTTGGGGTCATGACAGGATCGTGTGGCACGCCGACCACAAAGTGATTTAAATCTTGGCATTGGCCATAGTTGCCGGTAGCCTATTGATATATTTGGGAGCGGGTGGTACGCCTACCACAAGATATAATCTATTGATATATTTGGGAGCGGGTGATACGCCTACCACAAGATATAATCTATTGATATATTTGGGAGCGGGTGGTATGCCTACCACAAGATATAATTACTGTGATAGTTGGGAGCGGGTGGTACGCCTACCACGAGATATGAAATGAAAAAGGAATTGAGACATGAAAGTAAGATTTATTCCGTTGACTAGATTATTCTGGATATCACGAGTTATTGACTGTTATTTTAGAGCAGAGTCTTTCCTTATAAATGTTTTTGTACATGTATATATATTTTGCAACTGTACAGGTTTATGTGGGTGACTGGCCTTAGTCTCGTCACTATTTCGCTGGGATAGGCCAGGCACTTACCAGCACATGGGGTCGGTTGTGCTGATACTACACTCTGCGCTCTTTTTGCGCAGATACAGGTTATGGACAGCAGCAGCGACAGTAGCGATTGTGGATATTCCGACTACGGAGACTACGAGGTAGCCTTGCAGGCGTCCGCAGGACCCGTTGTCTCTTCCGTCTATGTATTTCATTCTGTTATCTCATGTATTCGAGATAAACAGCTTATATTTTCTTTCAGACAATTGTGTGTATTATTCTTAGAAGTTCGTGAGTATTGTGACACCAGTCTTGGGTAGTGTATCATGTTTGGGGTTTTCTTTATCATACTTGATAAGATTGACTAAGTCTTCCGCTAAGTTTAATTATTCCGCTGTAATTTATATGTTTTTAATTTTAATGTCTTAATAAGAATTTGGTAATTAATGGAGGTGTAATTAATATTTGGCTTGCCTAGCTTCCACTAGTAGGCGCCATCATGACCCCCGATGGTGGGAAATCCGGGTCGTGACATCATTTCTATTCTAATTCTCACCGATTTGCTTCTAACTCTCCAAACACAAAAAAATTAGCATATTGAAGTATTAAATGAAGAAAACGGGGCGATAACTCCCGGAACGACGGGTCGGGTCGTTACAAGGAAAATCAAGTATATTAATTTATTATTAATACAATGAGGCTCTTAATTTAACGGAATATACTATTAGATTTATATATATATATATATATATATATATATTAAATGTAGATTAATCTTAATTTAGAGTATACTAATCTGATTTGTTAATATATATATTTAGATAATATATATATATATATTTAGACTAATACTAGTGTATTAATATATATATTATCAACTATATAATATACTAGTATTAATACGACTAATAAGTTATTGGGGCCGTCCCACTAATGTTAGTATTAATATTAATATATACATAGTTCATATTATATTATATTATTCCTAGGTGGAAAATTGTATCATATAAGATAGTATCTTACTCAATTTATGACCGTCCCAGAGGTGGAGGCCAGACAGGGTGAGGTCAGCCGGCTATTATATTGCTCAGTCGGGTGGAGGCCAGCCAGTCGGTGCTCTAGCTAGGTTCTATGATTTTCCAGCCAAGTACTAGAAATATATTTACGACATTCAAATTAATATTAACTGTTAATTTCTAGAGATTCTCATGCGTATTACTGTATCAGATGTTAATATAACCGTAACTATTAATTTGTATGAAATGTCTTTCACGATAATTATTAGTGATACAAAGATTATATCATATGACATTTTATGATAATAATGTTATACTGAATAGTTACCTCAAATAAATTATGAGTAGCAAATAAGTTATTGGGGCCGTCCCAATAATATTAGTATTAATATTAATATATACAACAACAACAACAACTACCCAATATAGTCTCACAGGGTATTAATATTAATATATACATAGTTCATATTATATTATATTATACCTAGGTGGAAAATTGTATCATATAAGATAGTATCTTATTGAACGTATTTTAGTGGACGAATTGTGTTAGTATATATTAGTATACGTTATCCGGATAATACTATAATATAAATCCGGATATATTGATTTATATTGGAGTATGAGTTATCAATGAGTAATGTTATTCGGTTTAATCAATTTTTAATTGTGGAGAATATTATAAAAAGTCTTGAGGTTGGTAATCATTGACAAAAAGAATACTACTACTGAAAATTATCAACATAATCATAACTGAATATGGTTGGATCTATACAGTTAATACTAAAATAGGGTCGTAATTGTTATATTCCTAAATGAAATCACTATTTGCTTATATCAATTTAAACTGAATTATAAATTGATATAAACGTATCCATATATCCACGGCTGATCGTGCATGTTACAGGTGCATGATTAAACTGATTTTAATTATAGTACTTAATAAGCGTAGATTTCTATTTTAAATTTAATTTGAAATAGATTTTCAAATTTAATTAGTCTAAATATATATATTCTCTAAATATATATATTAACAAATCAGATTAGTATATATAGTTATTCATAAATATATATATTAGTATTTCATAAATTAATCGTTTATGAATAGTATATATTAATATTAATACTAATATTATATATCATACCATTTGAACTATGTATATATATATTATATGATATATTAATAGTTATAAAATATAATTTACGGGAACTAATACCATTTGAACTATGTATATTATTAATAGTTCAGATTAATCAATTAAATGATTTATGTATATACTAATATAATTTATGATAATATCACAAATATTAATATTAGTCCAACCTTAATATCATAACTTTATAATCATATATTCTTCATATTCTTACCATATTAAGTTCATGAGTCATTAAAATGGTATGATTCCCCATTATAATCCGGATACATTTAGATTCCCCACAAATGAACTTAATATTAGTTATAATAAGATATTTTCCTCATTATACGAAATAGTGTAAACATAAAAATTTGATTCCGGCATTTGGTAAAAGATAGGATAGAAATCCCGAGACAGATTTCTCGATATCAATTTAAATTTAGACTCATTGATAATTATTGGCATATTCAAATATACATATAGGCTATTCAGAATGGAGAATAGTTATTATACCTCCCAATCATAACTTGCTGTCATATTGTCACATCAGTTATACTGAATATGCCTAGTATATGATTTCATCAAGCCCCTCTCCAGTTTCTATTATGAACCTATGCATAAATCTAGTATATTAAAACAATTAAAAGTTTTAATTGATGTAAACTATTAGTTCATAATACTCTGATGCCATGGTATTAGTATACAAAGCTGAATTTGTTATCTTACCAAATTATCGTACAAAGCTGAATATTAATTATTCTGACAAATGATATAGTACAATTTTAATATATTAATATATATACTACTACTGAAAATTATCAACATAATCATAACTGACTATGGTTGAATTAATCAATGAATACTACTACTGGTAAGAAAATTTGTTACCAGTAGTAGACTTTATCATTTTAGTATTTATTTCAACCCTAAAATAAATTTGTACTATACTACATGTTCCCTTGTTATGTTACATATAGTGTATTATATTATATGAGCCATATATTGTTAAATTGAATATAATTCAAAGTGACCACAAGATCCTGATGGTCGTATTATATAAATATTAATTAATGAGACAAGATATGATACCTATCTTGTCTGCGGTATATTATTAAATTGATACATCATGCCGCTGTAATAGTTATACTCCCATCCGTTAATAAATCAACCGCCCATTATTGATATTTGACTAGATAAATATACACGCAGATTTACCTTTATTAATTAAAAGATAAAGGATATACCATATAATATTTTGTACAATAATTATAACGGTATATAATTATTGTAGATAACAAATTAATATACAATATGATTTACAATCAAAATCCGGATTATAATGCGAAATAGTGTAATATATTAGTCTAATAACTTTATAATTTTAATGAACTTAATAATTTTAATATAATTTATAATAAGAATATGGTATCATTGAATAATATAACCATGTTAGACTTAATAAGATATATTTATACTAAATATATCATTAAAATGATATAATGTATCACGTATGTATCATATTTATATATTTATACTAATAACTCTATATAATCATCCCTATACGACATATATTTATATGTATCATTATCATATGAATATATATTAGTATAAATAATATATATGTTTATACTAATATATTAATCATATATTTATAAATTAACGTATTTAATATGATTGTACTCATGAACTTAATTAATATGGTAACTTCAAGAAATATATATTCATTGAAGTTTTTTGTGACGATCCGGCCCGTCGTCACGGGAATTACCACCCCGTTATGTTGTAATTACATGTTTTATGCTTTCATATCAGTGTTAGAGTCTATCGGGTGAGTTAGGAGTGAATTGGATTGAAAATGAGGCATATAGCCTTTTTGAAAGAAACTTGAATAAGGAAAGTCAACCCGGAGTTGACTATTTGGTTAGAGGGCTCGGAATTAAATTCTGATGATTCGGTTAGTTCCGGGAGGTGATTTGTGACTTAGGGGAGCGATCGGAATTGAATTTGGAGGACCGATGTAGAAATAGGCTTGAATTGGCTAAGGTTGAATTTTGGCGAAATCCGAAGGTAGGTGAGATTTCGATCCGGGGTCGAAATGGAATTCCGACAATTCCTGTAGCTTCGTTATGTGATTTTGGATATGTCCGCAAAATTTCAGGTCATTCGGACGTCGTTTGGTCCGATTTTTGATCGAATGTTAGTTTTAGAAATTTTGAAGAAACTTAGGCTTGAATCCGTGTGTAATTGGTGATTTTGATGTTTAGGATGGTGTTTTTATGCTTGGAACAAGTTCGTATCGTGTTTTGGGACTGGTTGGTGTTATTGGTCGGGGTCCCGGGGGTCTCGGGCGTGATTCGGATGCCCAACGGGTCATTTTTGGAAGATTTTTGCCGTTTTGAGCATAAATGTAATGATCCAAAGGTCTATTTTTAGTTCTAGAGATTCAAATTTGATTTCGAGACTTCGAGAATTTAGATAATGAATTATAGGACTGATCTGGAAAGTTTGGTCTAATTTCATCAAGTCGCGATTGGGTGTTTGACGCGAATGTGAGTTAATTGTTTAACGAGCAGAATTGATGTTGCACTGAGTAAATGAGATTCAAATTCAGTTTTGTTTAAACCACTAGATCCGTATCGAAATTCCGGAGCCATAAGAAAAAGAATCGTCGAATTCCGAGTTCGTATGATGGAGTTAGAGCCATTTTAGTGAAAATGGCTGTGTGCTGCAATTTCTGTATTGTTGCTGCATTTTTCTGCAGCGTATGAATAGTAATTCCCGCGCGTGAACAGTAACCGCGTGGGTGAACAGTGTCGACGCGCATGAACAGTATCCCGTGTCAACGCGCATGAGTTCTAAGAGAAGGTATTGACGGAAAATTGCTGGGAATTCATTGGGGATTCGTCGGAGGTAAGTTTTGTAGCTTAATTACATCATTTAAACATGAAATCCTTGGTTAATTCCCTGTAAATGAAAGATTAAAGGTGGGTTTGATTCCTAGGCCTAAAATTGAAGAAAAATACTGATTTGAGTGGGCAAATGGAGTCCGATTTTGGTAAATGTTATATGCCTAGACTCGTATCGAGATGAGGATTCCGAATATGTGACTTTTGTAATTTTTCGAGAAGCGTTCCGAAAGTCGGATTTTGGCAACTTTGTGAATTTCGGTGTAAATTGAGTTGTTTTGACTGGGTATCGTTCCATTGGTCTAATTTGATGTGTATTTACTGTATTTGATCAGATTCTATGCGTGCGGAGCTTGATTCTCATGGCAAGGGCATTACGGAGTAGTCGTCGCGCAGTATTGTGGTGAGTAATAGATGTGGGTGATGACCAGCGGGTTCGAAACCCCGGTATACCACTTTGTGACGCTGTATAGCGGCGAGACACGTACTCTCTTATGAGTGCGGGGTCTATTGTGATTGGGGACTATGGATTAGTCCGACTTGTTGATACTGTGTTATGATATTAGGCTATTCTTGAGCCGTCGAACCTCCTTCTCGGATGGTTGCATACTATATTGTGATATTGGCTACTCTTGAGCCGTTGAACCTCCTTCTTGGACGGTTGAGTATACTTGTGGGCTGTGAGACAGTTATTGGATCCAGCGAGGATCGTTATCATAGTCTTGTGATATTGACATGCTAGTTTACTACCAGTCCGCAGCTACTTCTATTATCATGCTATTTCCAATCTCTCGAACTTGATATTACTGTTTTCAACTAAAAAATGATAAAAGATGTTTTCAAAACTACTTTTGAGCCTGCGTGATAACAACTAGGTCGGGAATCCAAACTAGAGTAAGAATTTGAGAAGTAAATGCAGAAGCAATAACAACAGGAATTGAACAACTAGAATTAAAGAGACGAAAATAAAGGATATGGGAAAGATTCAAGGAAAGAATTCCGAGAACATTCAAGAACGCAAGTTCTATAGCCTTGACAAGATCAAAGTAACAATGTCTTGATTTATGAAAGAAATCAAACGCCTTTACTTAAAAAAGCAAATCAGAAAAATAGATTCGGATCTTGACCACTTTACGAGTAACTTGAGACAACAATTAATACTAGTATTAATCGCCTTCTAAGAATACCACAAAGGAATCAAAGATATCACAAAAGAGAAGTAATCTTACTACCTTGAACTATGAACTAGTAAAGGTTGAAAGATAAATCTCAAAGCACAAGTAACAAAGGTTCAAAAGAACTCTCAAAGTATGATATACTCAATCAATAATAATCTGTCTTATGAAGGAGAAGAACACCCTATTTATAGGAGTACAAAGGCATAAAAATAATATTAAAAACTAGGTGGGGTGGTTGTAGTGGAAAACACAATTATTACAATGAGGTAGGTGGTTGCTAAAGTCTAAGAAAAGTCTTTGGTTAGGTGAGGGGCGGCCAAGACCCTTTGGGGCAGATTTGGGCCTTAAAACAACTAGTTTTGGGCCATTTGTTTGGACTCCAGTTGGGCTACTCTTGTAACACCTCTTTCTGGAACTCTTTTAAGCTCATTTTGAGCTCATTTGGTGACTCCAAGGGCTGATTTGGGTAACCAAATCTTCCTCCTCTTGGACTTCAATTTGAGCAACCAAATAGTTGTAAAACTTCGACAACTCTTCTCCTTTGGGCATGAGCTCTTCCTCCATAGTTAGAAGCTTCTTTATTTGCCATTGAAGTCCAACAACCTTAGTTTGCAATTCCTTAGCTTAAGATCTTGTAAATGGCGATAAAAGAGTTTCCAAAACTACTTTTGAGCTTGCGAGGCTGTATTTGCATATTAGCTGACTGGTAGTGGATCGAGCTGCGCGCCGCAGCGGTATATATGTTGGATCGGACTGCACGCCGCAGTAATATTGTGCTTGGGCTGTAGGAGCCCCTCCGGAGTCTGAACCCCCACAGTGAGCACGGGTACCCAAATTGGATCGGGCTACGCACCGTAGCAGTCATATCATGCATTGCATTGCATTTAGCTACATCTGATAGCTGTTATACTGTTTTGCTGGTATTTGTTGGTACAGATACAGTTGATATTGATTCTGTGATAGGGTATTTGATTACAGCTTTACATAGTGTTTTATTGCGAATTTCTAATTTGCGCTGTCTTATCCCTGTTTATTACCACTGAGTCTGGCAGTACTCATTTTACTCCCTGCACCTTGTGTGCAGATCCAGGCACCTCTCAGCAGTGATCCGGTAGCTGTTCGAGGCGACATCTGTAGGATATTCGAGGTAGCTGCAGAGTTCGCAGGACCCGATATTCTTTCCTACTATCTTTTAATTCTGTATTGATATTTCTTTCCGCACTTGGTATCTTGTAAACCATTATTACACTTATGTTCTTTTAGAGGCTCTTGACTCTTGACCCTTCGGTCTGTGGGAGTTGGTATGTGTTGGGACTAGTTCCCCGTTTTCGATATATGTATCACTGTTGTTTCATGTTTTGATATGTTTAAATGGGATAAAGCGAGCTCCTAGCTCCGTCGTTATTATTGATTGGTCAGGCTGGCCTAGCAATGTGCTGGGCGCCATCACGACCAGATTTGGGGTCGTGACATTATTAGTATAAATAAATCATTTAATTTTGATCTGAACTCAAAATTAAAATGGTATATCAGTATAATATATTCAATTATGTAACATAATAACAAAGTTAATAATACCATATGTGAACGTGTATATTGAATAACGTATACTGTAACACTGTTTTCTTAATGAATATCATTAGGAAGAAGACTACTGTTAAAACAGTAGGAAAGAGGAGTATGAAATGCCCCAACAATTAGACCTTTTTAATAAATGGACTATACCACTAGTCAAACCTAAGGTAATATACCAATTAGGTACCTTTGAAAAAATAGGTTTGAAGCAGGTAGTTAAGACTACTGAAGAGACTATCACTGTAGATAGTGATCATGCTACTTTTAGACTATTGTCTGAAAGTGATTTTGCCCCTTATAGGGATTCACATAGATTTATACATATCGGTTTAATACAAGTTGCCTTCAAGCCACTTACTTTAAGAGGCTTACCTGAAAGCTTTATAGCAGCTCTCAGAGATGGCAGAAACCAGAACTGGAAGAAGTCTCTTATAGGGACTGTGCAAACCAGTTTAGCATATGGCCCTGTTTATTTTATTGCTTATCCGAATTTACAGATTTCTCTTAGTGACGAGAACTCTTTGAATGCTTTAATACTTAATATTAAATTACATGGATATGATTATTTGCCTGGCACAGAAGTTATATGTATCTGTTATAGGATTTATTTTAAACCTTTATATACTTTAAATCCTATGTGCAAAATTATGGATTTCAAAAATGAAACTACTCTTATAGAAACTAACTTTGGTAAATCCAAAGTAACTACCAGAAGACCTATTAAATGGGATGAAATTGATTTCCCAAAAGAATGGGTCATAGAGGAAGCAGTTGCCCCTCAAAATACTGGTAATACTGAGGTTACACAAATTGAACAAACCTCAGATGGTACAGTAAAAATTAGGTTCAATGAACCTATTCAGACTGATAATATCAGTTCATCATCTAGATTGACTAGATCAAATTCCTCTTATATTTCTCCAATTGATTATGTGGTAGATTTTCCATCTAGAGCTGTCACATCTCAAATTAGAGATAATAACAGAATTGATAGTATAAAAATTGGTTTAGATAATATCGTCAAGATTAATTCAGATCTTGAACCTACTCCATCCGAAATGGATTTTTCAAATGGTGTTAATAATGACTGAAAACCAAATAGATTTTAGTCCGGGTTCACCGGCAAGAAAACTAATTTTAGAAGAATTTCTAAAACCTAGATGGGCTGTTTTCAGAAAATGGTTTCATGAAAATATGACTAGTGATTTAATACAATTTTTTAGAAATGATTTTTATACTGATATTAGCAAAAAGAACAAAATTATTGCTTTTGTTCCTTGGTTTATGTCTAAACATGTTTATAACTATATTTCTGTTCTAGAAAGAGATTATATCCTTACTAGTGGGAAAACCACTAAATCAGTTTTTCCACCTCAACAATCTTTTCAAATGGGGGAAAAGGACAAAATTGTTTATTTTACTGCATTTTCGAAATTATTTGAAAATGATGTAGCAGCAATTACTGCTAAAAACCTGAATACTATGCTTACTCAGAATAGTTATACTAATATGTATGTTAGTATTCTGGGAGAACATGTTATTACTATCCATGAGAAATTGGACAAGCTTATAGCAGAGGTCCAAAATATTTCTCATAAAGAGGATAAAAGTAAAGAGCAAATTGCTACAACCAGTATCCAACCTCCACCGGAGGTAAAAGACTTTAAAACCAAAAGTCTTAATGATCTGGAAGAACTTCTTACTAAGAAGTTTGCAGAGTTTAAGATTAGTCCTTTAACTCTTGAGCATAGACCTGATAAAGGTAAAAGAATTCAGGTGAATGATGAGATTAATAAAATCTCTGAAAAATATGCTCGTAAACCTTACCAAAGGATGTTCTACTATCCTAGACCAACCTCTCAGGATGTTTTTTTAGAAGAACTTGATAATGACCACTATCACCAGGGTTATAGCGGGTCTGATATCTATGAATGGAACATAGATGGTCTTGCTGAAAGACAAATTTATACCATGGTACATAGAATCTTATGTACAGTACTATTTGTAAGGTTAATAAGAATGAAGATAAAGCAATAGCAGAAATGCTTATTGCTGGATTTACTGGTCAGCTTAAAGGCTGGTGGGATAATTATCTCACTCATGATCAACGTATTGAGATCATGAAAGCAACCAAAATCGAGGGTGATAAGACTGTTCAAAATGCAGTCTATTCATTAGTTCTTAATATTATAGAACATTTTTCTGGAAGATGGTCCGATAATAGTGAGACCATTAGGACTATGCTTCAGAATCTGAGGTGTCCGACGCTCACATCTTTCAGATGGTATAAAGATGTTTTCTTATCCAGAGTGATGGAATTACCAGAGAGTAATAGTACTCACTGGAAGGCTAAATTCATAGATGGTCTTCCTTCCTTGTTTGCTGAAATGATTCGAAAGGTCCTTAGAGGTACAGGAATGAGTATCGCTTATGATGCTTACTCATATGGTAAGCTTATTAGTGTATGCACTCAGGAAGGTTTAGCTCTTTGCAATGAGATTAAGCTAAGCCAAGAAATTAAGAAACATCGTCTCAATGAGAGACAACAATTAGGTGAATTTTGTGAACAGTTCGCCATTGATATTCCTTCAAAAAGGAAGAAGTCTCATAAGAATAAGGACTTCAGAAGGAGAAAAGGTTCGCCGGAAAAAAGGCGTGATAAGACCCAAAGAAGGAAGGCTTTTCATAAAACCAGAAAGGGTTTTGTTAAAACCAAAAACCCTCAAGCCTGCTACAAATGTGGCAGAATAGGCCATTATGCAAGAGATTGCAGGATCAAGGACAAAATTAAAGAACTTGATCTAGATGAGAATATTAAAGATTCTCTTTATAAGATTCTCTTAAATTCCTCTCCAGAAAATTCTGATTATAAATCAGGTCATGAGTCTTCAACTAGTGAAGACTTGAGAGTACTTCAAGAAGAAGATTATATTTCATCTTCTGAAAGTGACCAAGAGTTCTATAATAAGGGACAATGCTCCAACCAATGTTGTATTCCTAATGATGAACTCTCTAATATTTATTCCCAGTTTAAAGACTTGGAACTTACGACAAGGGTTATTAAAGACCCTGTCGTAACTTGTTAAGGGTTATTAAAGACCCTGAATTAAGGTCTCAAATTATTGATAAACTTCCTACTAATTTAGAGGATAGTTCAAAAGTGGATGATATTCTATCCTCGTCAAGACCTTACACCATGTCTACAATCCAAAGAATGGTGAAAGATAAGCCCCAGCTGGATAGACCAGCTACAGTCCAAGATTTGAGTACAGAGATAACTTATCTCAAAAAACAAATCTCGGAATTAAAATCCTCTCATATAGCTTTAGATGAAAGAGTTTTTAGATTAGAAAACTCTGAAGTAATTACTTCAACCTCCAATGTGAAAATTACTGAGCTGAATACAGCTCCAAGCTCTTCAGAAAAAAATACTGCCAGCACTTTGCTTGCGTCCATTGATTTTTCTGAAGAAGAATTTTTAGAAAAACTACAGTATTTTGTTACACAAAAGTTTTTAATAAAAATAACTCTTTTAATAGATTACAATTTCAAAAAAGAGTTTATTGCTTTATTTGACAGTGGAGCAGATTTGAATTGTGTTAAAGAAGGGATAATACCTTCTAGATATTTTCATAAAACCACTCATCGTTTAAAAAATGCTAGTGGTTCTTCAATGGGGATTTCTTATAAATTACCCAAGGCTTATATTTGCCAACAGGATTTGTGTATTCCGGAAACCTTTGTCTTAGTAAAAGACATAGATAGAGATATAATACTAGGTGTTCCATTTTTTATAAAATTAATGCCTTTTATACATTGGGATACAAAAAGTTTTACAGGCACTTATTGTGGTAAAAATATCACTTTTGATTTTATAACCCAACATGTCCAACGTTTTCTAAACGAGATTATTTCTAATAATATTTCTTCAAAGAAAATCATATTGATTTTTTAAAAAGTGAAATTTGTTCTATCACTATTGACCAGGATTTAAAAAATCCTAAACTGATTGAGAAGATTAACTTTCTCAAAAATCAGTTATCTACTTCTATTTGTGGTGATCACCCAAATTAATTTTGGAGTAGAAAAAAGCATATTATAAATATTCCCTATGAGGATGATTTTTTAGAGGATAATATTCCTACCAAGGCTAGACCTTGCCAAATGAACTCTAAATATTTAGAGTTATGCAAAAAGGAAATTGATTCCTTACAGCAAAAGGGTTTAATTAGACCCTCCAAGTCCAAATGGTCTTGTACTGCTTTTTATGTAAATAAGCATGCTGAACAAGAACGAGGAGTTCCGCGTTTCGTTATTAATTATAAACCTCTTAATAAGGTTTTAAAATGGATTAGATATCCTATTCCTAATAAAAAGGATTTACTTGATAGACTTCATAATGCCATTATATTTTCAAAATTTGATTTAAAATCAGGGTTATTGGCAAATCCAGATATCTGAATCAGATAGATATAAAGCTGCTTTTAATGTACCAATGGGTCAATATTGTGACGACCCAAAGGGTCATCACTTATTTTATTAATCATTTCGAGCTTCTGAGGCCTTGAAAACCTCATTCTATGTTGCCTCGATTTACGTGCACAATCCGAGCATGTAGCCGGAAAGATTTTGTGATAGAAAATATGAATTCTATGAGAAATGTGGATAAAAATGATATTAATATTGATATAGTTGACTTCGGTCAACATTTTTGGAAACGGACCCGGACCCGAGATTGGATGGTCCCGAAAGGTCCGTAGGAAAATATGGGACTTGGACATGCGTCCGGAGTTGAATTCTGAGGCCTAGAGCCCTAGTTATGAATTTTTCTGTGAAATTATTTTTGATGTAGTTGTTAAAGGAAAATGAATTACTTGACCTTGGTATCGGGCTCGTATTTTGGTTCCGACGCCTGGTACAAGTCTTAAACATTATATATGTGCTTTCTGCAAAGTTTGGTGACATTCGGATGTCGTTTGATATGTTTTGAACCTTGAGTTCCAAGTTTGAAAGTTTTGAAAACCATAAGTATGAAAATCATGAACTTGAGGCTTGATTTGATGAAAACGATGTGATATTGGCGATGTGATCGCACGAACAAGTTCGTAATGTGTTTTTGATGTTGTGTACATGTTTGGTTTGGAGCCCGGGGGGCTCGGGTAAAGATTTGATAGGCCGTTGGTTCAAATTCTGAATTTTTGCACTGCTGTTTTTTCACCCAACTGTTGGCTTCGCATTTGCGAAGCATTTCTCGCAAATGCGAAGAAGGCAGGTCAAGGCTGGGTCAAATGTGAACCCTTTATCGCAAATGCGATGTCTGCCAGAAACAAGCCAAGTTCGTAAATGCGAACAAAGGGTCGCAAATGCGATCCTGGCAGACCTGGGCCAGAGTTCGCAATTGCGAACTTAACCTCGCAAATGCGAGGCCTTCAGTATGTTGCCTGGCTTCGCAAATGCGAAGCATTTGTCGCAATTGCGGCAAAATGCAGAAGCCTAGCTTGTTCGCAAATGCGAACATTGTTTCGCAAATGCAAAACCCCCAGCATTTGCCTTGGCTTCGCAAATGCGAACAAATGTTCGCAAATGCGAACTTTCCATCCTTAGCTTATTTTTCAAACTCCAGAAATTGGTTGGGGTTCGCAATTGCGAACCCATGTTCGCAAATGCGAACACAGAGACCTGTAAATCACGATTTCCAGCTTCATTTTTCACATTTCACAACCCAAAAACACCCATTGGCGATTCTTCATGAACTCCCTCTTCTTCAAAACAATTGTAAGTCACTTTTTACTTAATTCTTTCAATTCCTAACAACATTAAACATGTTTTTCAATAAAAATCAAAGGTTTTCATGGTAGAATTTCTTGTTTTTGGTAGAATATAGGGTTTTTCATGAATTAAGAAATTGGACCTCGAATTGAGGTCCAATTTCGAAACAAATCATATACTTGAACTCGTGGGGGGATGGGTAACCGGATTTTGGTCCGAACCCCGAGTTCCGACCATGTAGGCCCGGGGTCGAAATTCACTATTCTGGGCAGAATGTTGTAAAAGTTGTAATTGGCCCTATGAATTAGTTTGTTGAGTAGTATTGATGATATTAAATCAATTGTGTCTAGATACGATTGGATTGGAGCCAAATTTGAAAGAAAAAGGCATTGCCACGGATTGAATTGTTCATAAACATTCGAGGTAAGTGTTTGTTCTATCCTAGCTTGAGGGAATAGGATTATGTGTTATGTGTTATGTGATTGAGTGCGGTGTATGGGCTGTGGTGACGAGCATCCATACTCTGGCGTCTAGCATGACCGTGAGTCGTTGTTAATACTTGTTGTGGGACATATTTAAATATAAATTGTTGAACCCTTGCCGGATTGTAGAAGTGTTATTGTTCTCCCTTGTCGAGACTTGTTGTGAAGATGATTGTTGATTGCCCTTGTTGGGACGGTTTATGATTTACTGTTTCATTCTTTGCCCTTAACTGTGATTGTTATTTGGATGAGGAAGAGTGATAATGCACAAAGGGTGATGCCGTGCCTTGATTTATTATTTATGCACGAAGGTTAATGCCATGCCTTGATTTATTATTTATGCACGAAGGTTAATGCCGTGCCTTGTTATTGATTATGCACGAAGGTTAATGTCGTGCCATGTTTTATTGATTATGCACGAAGGATCATGTCGTGCCTTGTTATTGAACCATGTACGAAGGATCATGCCGTACTATGGATGTGAGGATGAGAGTAAAAGCACGAAGGGTGATGCCGTGCACTTTATTTGCTTATTTGGTGAGGATGAGAGTAAAAGCACGAAGGGTGATGTCGTGCAACTACTTGCTATTCCTTGACTTGATATTACTTGTGTTTCCATTATACTTTGTTTTCCTTGCGTACTTATTAACTGTTGTTAATTGTTGAGTTCTTTTGAGATATTCCTTATTGTGTTATTACTTGGTTAATTCTTGTTATTTGTGGTATACATATATATGGAACTGCACAGGTTTATGTGGGTGTCCGGTCCTAGGCTTGTCACTACTTCGCCGGGATAGGCCAGGCACTTACCAGCACATGGGGTCGGTTGTGCTGATACTACACTTCTGTGCGTTTTTGCACAGGTCCAGGTTACAATCAGGAGCAGCAGCAGTAAATCTTTTGCGTGGGAGTTGATCATATTTGAGACCGAGGTAGCTTGCGGACGTCCGTAGGCCCGACGTTTCTCTCTTTACTTATGTTACTAGCTGTAGTCTCTTTGTTCCGAGACAAACAAATTATGTTATATTTCTTTCAGACTTTTATGTGTAGTATTCAGTAGTAGTATGAAATTTTATTAAAAACAGGATAATATGAATACAGTGGCTTGCCTAGCAACCACGAGTAGGCGCCATCACGATCCCGATGTTGGGGGAAAATCCGGGTCGTGACAAATATGAATGGAATGTTATGCCTTTTGGTTTGAAAAATGCTCCATCTGAATTTCAAAAAATTATGAATGATATCTTTCTTCCTTATACGGATTTTATCATAGTTTATATTGATGATATTCTTATATTTTCAAAAAATATAGAATCTCATTTCAAACATCTTGATCTATTCAAAAAGATTATAATTCAAAACGGTTTAGTTATATCCAGACCAAAAATGATGATTTTCCAAACCTCTGTTAGATTTTTGGGTCATAATATAGAAAAAGGTAGGATTATTCCTATCAATAGAAGTATTGAATTTACTTCTAAATTTCTTGATATAATTACTAATAAAACCCAGCTCCAAAGATTTCTTGGTAGCCTTAATTATATCTCTCCTTTTATAAAGGATCTTGCTCAGGATACTGCTCTTCTTTATGATAGATTGAAGAAGAATCCTAAAGCATGGACTGACAGTCATACTGATTCAGTCAAAAGAATTAAACAGAAGGTTTATAACCTTCCTTGTTTAACTCTTGCCAATCCTACTTGGAAAAAAAATAGTTGAAACAGATGCCTCTGATATTGGCTATGGTGGCATTTTAAAACAGTGTTCACCAACTAATAAACAAGAATATCTTGTTCAATTCTATTCTGGAAAGTGAAATACTGCCCAGAAAAATTATGCGACTGTGGCAAAAGAAATTCTTGCTATAGTCAAATGTGTTATGAAATTTCAAACTGATTTATATAATCAGAAATTTATTATTATGACTGATTATCAAGCTGCAAAATTTATTTTTAATAAAGATTTCAAACATGATGTTTCAAAGCAAATGTTTGCAAGGTGGCAAGCTTTGTTAGCACCTTTTGATTTCGAATTTTTTTATAAAAAAGGATCGGATAATATTCTTCCTGATTTTCTCACTAGAGAATATTTGAACTCATAAGTTCTCATTTCAGATATTGTCTTTATGAGTCTTTATACAAATTTCCTTGGTGAAAAGACTACCATTACTATTTTAAAGGTCTTATCTTTACCTAGAGACTTACAGAGTCTTATCCTAGATATTATAATAGACGATATCATAGAAGAAGAAATAGGTCCAGATATAGATTTCATGATACAATCTTTTACGTTTGCATCTATTGTTGGTTTTAATGATGATGGTACTTTAAGGGATCATATACATGATATCGATCTTGATAATATGGAAGATCGCCATTTGTTCTAATAACAATTTTACTTTTATGCAGAAAATGAGACCGACATATAGGCCTCCTCGGGGAAGAGGAAGAGGAAAAACTCAAATAATAGCAGAGAGAATAATATTCTCTCTCAAATGGGAAATAGACAGCTCATAGTTGCCAACCTTACTGGAGGTAATACGGATCATCCATTATACAAGGAATTCATGGATTTTATACAATCCAAGAAGGATGAAGGAACTTCATCCAATACACCATCTAATACACCATCCTACTCCTCAGTAATAACAGAGGATAGTAGTGAAAATCTTGAGGTTTATAACCGCAAAGATACAAAAGAATTAATAATTCTTTTGGAACAATCTGACCTTAAATGGAAAGATAATCCCTGGCAAATAATGAACAGGTATTTTGACACAGCGTCATACGCTACTCCTTCTTATAAATACAGGACTCACTATGAGATAATACTCTCTACTACAGGATCAGTTGATATTCAACATTTTTACCCTGCCAATACAAGAAAAGTTTATAATTTTTCTAAGATTATTATCAAGAAGGTTATACCTTCAGATGAATGGGGAATGAGTACACTTAAGGATCGAGAATATACTCATCCTGAACAAAGAGTCCAAGTTAAATTTAACTATTGGGACTATATCGAAAGTTTTAATAAAACTTTTTTATATGAAAATCCTAATAGGAAGCATTCTTGGTTCATCAAGTTATGTTCTAATATGAACAGTCAACCAATTCCAAATTGGTTTTTCAAATGGTGGAAATTATATGGTCCATCAATAGAAATTTTTCCTCCATTATTTAAGAGTTTATACGCTCAATGGGTAGATATATCTCCCAAAATAATTTTATTACAAAAAGATAATATCTTTTACGATGGTATTGCTCTAATGCATTTCTTTATAGAATTTTCAATCCCATGGATTATGAAGTGGGATGTCCAATGTAGTTATACTGATGAAGGAATTCCTTGCCTTCAAAGAATTTTTTATAATAAATTCTGGACCAAACTACTCCAGACAGACCCCCAGGGCAAACTATTTGGTGAGGAATTAATACAGCAAATCCAAGCCGAGATAGAAGAATATGTCAAAATGGACAAGGCAAACGCTTCTAAGGATAAATCAAGTCCCTTTGATGTTATTACTAAGAATCTTCAAATGAAGAAGTGAGCAATCTCCAAAAAAGAAATTCTGGCCTCATATTTTGAAGAAATAAAAAAGGATTTAGCTAAGAATTTCGGGATGGAAATTAATGATGATGTATCAATGGCCTCTTTGGATAATATCTCCAACAATGAAGAATATGCAGCAGGGGAAGCTCAAAGCACCTCGGAGGCAGATGTTAATATTGAAGAAATTGAAGACCTCCTTGAAAAATTGAAGGAGAATGCTAAAGAATCTTCAGAAAAGAAAAAAGGTACTATTTCTTTTTCTCTCTTCTCTTTTATATTTTAGTACTGTTTAGCCTAAATGATAGGCTAAATTATTAAGTGTTAAACTTAGTCTCTCTGCATGTTATTAAAAGCATGTTTTGTTATTAATTGTTTACTGTATCACCCTAATGAGGTCTTAGGTTAAGAACTATATAGACCAGGCAATTGCTAATCTCAACAGTAAACCTTGGTTAGGCTGACCTAACCGGTGGTGCTCGTGAAACCCGTTTAAGACAGGTGGTCGTTTATAGGGTTGTGTTGGAGCACCGTGGTTTAAGGTTTACCTAGAGGTTAGTAGTTAGCCAGGACTGGGGTTCTTGTAATTTGTTCGTGCCTTATTAGAAGCGATCCTGTATCCACTTGGTATGTAATAATCATATGATTACAACAACAACAACAACCCAGTATAATCCCACAAGTGGGGTCTGGGGAGGGTAATATGTACGCAGGCCTTACCCCTACCCGGGGGCAGAGAGGCTGTTTCCAGGAGACCCTCGGCTCAAGACATCAACAAAAGACGATAAATTAGTACTATCAATAGACTCATATTAAAATAACATAAAATAACAACATAACACAAAATAATAAAGTAGCAGCGGTATAAGAAATATAAGAAATACGAAATAGATGAAATGTATACTAATATCCAATAAATAACTCCATGTACTGGTCCGTAACCTCCTACGATTACCTCCTAACTAGCTAATATCACTCTAGTGCGCTGTGGAATTATCCACAACTTCCCCCTAACCTACAACTTTAATGTTCGACTTCCACAATCCCCTATCGTAATAATCATATGATTAATATATTTAATCTGAAATCATATTATACTATTCCCCACATATAATAATCATATGGTATTATGATCTGGAAATATATATTATATATGTTGAATGTATAATGTATTCAACCGGAAACATATTGAATCTATCATATCACGTAATGCTACAGTTAATATATACGCAAATGAGTTATTCTATAAAAATTATCATTTTTTATTGATACTTCATTATCAAAACAGACAATTATACGATGGATTGTAGTCAGACTCAATATTGAGATTAATAATATTATCTAAATATATATTAATAGTTCAGATTTATATAAATATATATTAATAGTTCAGAACTACAATCCATATCGTATTAATCTGAACAATTTTGGCCTTTCCAATATTCCAAATTAATTGACGAAAGTTGGGATGGTATAAGTGAATGAGATGGGCAAAGGTAAAATCAATTTTGGCCTTTGAATTATTCATTATGAGTTATTAATATTCAAATAACTAGTTATAATGTAAATGAATAATTCTTAATAATAGTATTAAATAGTGATGTATAATTCCTCGTTGTATATCCTGACATAATATGAATTTACACAATTATAATGTAAATGAATAGGCTTGTCAGCTATACAATAACATTTGTAACTTAGCCAATTAGATCACGTGTTAGCCCTGCTGTGTGTGAACTATCAATACTATATATACTATATTATAATAGGTATATCAGTATAATATATTCAATTATGTAATATATTACACTATTTCGCATAGCTGTATTATATATTAAGTTCAAATATTAAGTTCAGATTATACCATTATTCAATGATACCATATTCTTATTATAAACATCAGTTAATATACTTATAAAGTTAATATTTATTTATATATTTATACTAATAACTTAAAATAAAGATATGTATATATAATCATACATATACATAAATCAACTATATTAATCTGGACTATTAATATATATATTTAGATAATATATGATAATAATATCATATTGACTATATTAATATTATAACTATTATAATTTAGAACTATTAGATAATAGCTATTCATAACGAGTAGCAAATATGTATCTCATATATATCTTATATGATACAATTTTGATATTAACGGCTATAGTACATAAACTAGACACTAAGTCTAATAAATTCCTTATCAAGTAAATCTTGCAGCTGCTCCTTCAATTTTTCAACTATGTCGAAGCCATTCGATTTGGAAAAATAGAAATAGGTTAAGTGCCCGAAACCAAATCAATCTAGAAATTAATATCTCTGTTGGTGACATCCCCGACAGGCCTGGAGAAAGTGACCATTATATAAATATTAATAAGACTCAATGGCTCATTAATAATATTATCCGGATACATTATATTATCCGGATAAACATAAAAATTCGTCAATTAAACTAGTATATATAGTCTATCAATTCGACTAAATATGTATGAAATCATATTATACTATTCCCCACATATAATATACGTTAATCTGAACTTACATTTACAATAAATTAAACCACATCTGAACGTATATTGAATAACGTATTATATAGTTATAATGGGGAATATTAAGTTTAGATATTACCTTGCATGTCGGCGTCCACAGGCCCCGAGGTCTCCTTCTATACCTCATGTCTTATTGTTTTCTTTATTTCGCAAACAATTGTATTTTCTTTCACACAAATATTTGTAGTAAAATCTTTGAATGTTCTTAAATTATGACTCCGAATTTTGGATAGTAATAGTATATAATCAAAGTTGTTATTTATTTACTCCCGTGTTCATTTCTACTTGTTTTACCTTCCTTATTGTTAATCATTGAAACGTAAATGATTTGGCTAATAAATCCCTAACGTTGGCTTGCTTAAAAAGTTTGATGTTAGGTGCCATCACGATTTCGATGACACTATACTAGGACGATGATAATCCAACATAGCTCTAAAAACTCGTCTAAATTTTGTGCTATTTGCGCCATGACAATTCCAAATAATTATATTCATACTAATGTTTCTGGTTGGTACTCCCCTATCCTGGATACTTGTGGAGTTGTGGTTGCTCCTCATGCCTTCCTGTTGTGTCCAATAGTAAGTAAACATTATTTGTACTAACACCACTGCATTTTGGTAGAGGTTTGGGGGTTTCACTTTCCTGATGGAGATGGAGCATTTCCTCAAATCCACTAGGCAGCTTAAGATGAACCTTTTTTTTTCTTCTTGCTTGGAAGACCATTGTTTTTGGGTATCTTAAAACTCCGTGCTCCACTATTCTTAAAGTTCTAAATATTTTTAATATAATAAAAAAAAACATAACAAAAAAGTTATTCACTGACTACATAAGTACCTTTGATTTAATAGAGATTTTGTTATTGAGTACTCCTCCGGTCCAAAATAAGTGATTTTTTGGATGTTTTCACACATATTAAGAAAGTCACCTTTTAGCATTAATTAGCAATAGAATTGACCATTTTAACCTTACTATCTCACATAAACACTCCTAACACATATTCCAACACTATTTACTCTAAGGACAATATAGAAAAAACATCATTAAGTCATTCTTGAAATCCGAAAAAATCACTTATTTTGGACAAAAAAAAAAGGTCAAAAAATCACTTATTTTGGACCGGAGAGAGTATTTTATAAACAATGATTATTTATTAACTAGACTTTATCATTTTAGTATTTATAGAATAACTCATTTGTAATGTTTATATCAATTTATTCTATATTTATAGCATATATTTGGTAAGAAAATTTGTTATCTACCAAATTATCGTACAAAGCTGGTAAGATATTAATGTGTGATAATGATATAAATGAATATCATTATCCTCTGATAGTATATTGATACCACCATCCGGGATAACAAAGATCCACGTAAACTATTAAAGTAAATGTTTATGTTAACTCGGATTAATAGTATAACTATTAATTATATTTAATATGATTTCATTCATATAATTCAACACATCAGGGTGATAGTTTATATAATTAGTATACGAAATTTGGTAAGATAACATATACTACTGTTACTACATAAAACACCGATTAATCAACACAAAACATATGTATCTTTTTTAAAAAAATCAATATAATCATGGTAAGATATAAAACGATTAAAAAGGGGGAAAAGGGAGAACTTAAATGTAGTATTAGAATAATTATGAGTTTTGGAGTTTAGTGAATATAAGTAATATCTTGATTTATAATCTAAGTATTGTAGACACATTCGTGTTTTATCTTTTTAACTTTTTAAATTAAATATTCAGATTAAAACTGTATATCATAATGTGTTACTTAAAGTATTTGCAGTTCAAATATTACCATATAAGAAATAAAATTATATGGCAAAGAATATGCATAATTCCCTTCAAAGTGAGGAAATCAAGGATGCATGACAGGACTGATCAAGAAATATATTTGGAAAGTGAATATTGTGATCAAGAGTCATTCCAAAATAAAAAAAATCAAGCTTTGAATTTATTCAAAAGTTCTCTGTAAAAGGAAATGTCATTAATTAATGATTGAAGACACCCTTAATGATAGAACCCTAATAAAATATTCGCTACTTTATAGATACTACCAAGAATACTACATTATTTTTGGAATATAAAGCGTTAGAACTTCAACCTTTAAAGCATACATCATATGGAGAAAAAAAACTAGGTTGAAGTCATTACTTCTATAAAAATGTATACGAAAACTAACCTCATCAATGATACCGGTACAAAGATGTGTTATGGATGGTTCCAGATCGCGTAAAGAGAAATAATACATTTTAATTGGAGATGCTAACTACTGCAGGATAAGAAGGTATTTGTATTATACTGCTCAATTTATTATATGAAGTTTATGCGGGGAGAAACCTATTATAATCTACTTGCAATATAAATGCGTATTTTGCTTCATGACAATCTTCCGATAATCAGGTCGAGGAAGTCAAGTGGCAAAGCAACTCAAGATACTAACATTGCTAGACAGTAGACATAGACCAAAACCAGATGAGGCAGATTCAGGCCTTTGCTATTTAATTTAATGAGGTAGTCAATTTATATTTAATACAATATCATATAAAGTATTGCATATTATTTTCTCTTAAAGTAGAACTTTGATGTGGAGAAAATTAGCTCAAAGTATGAAAAGTAAATATAACTGTGAAAGATGAAAGTCAACCAATTATTGTAGTAAAAAATAACATTTGAATGAGGTTTTGCATAGGCTGAGATACTTATCAAAGTATTCAGGAAAATAGCAAAGGTAATTTGTACATAAGAGTCACTGTATAAGAATGCTTGGGGCTTTTTCAAAACATCTTTATGCTAGAGGTTAACTTTTTTGGTTTATAAAACTATACAAGTTCATTGCTTGCACTATACAAAATTTTTATAATTTATTCAGATACTTTACTTGATAAAATACATTTAAGTTTTTCTTTTCAATCTTTTCTGCTTTATACTGGCAGAGTCAAGAAAGGACAGCATCAAACAATTAAAATTACAACAAAATCAATACTATCAAAGAGAAGGAGAAGATCTCTGCTTATTCCGTTCATTCTGCAAACATATGCTCAACGATAATACATTATTTTTTCTAGAGTCAGAAATAAGATGATGAAAGTACCACTTAATTTTGTTGCTTATTGCATTATTGTATTTATTTTGAGCATTGTATGGGGACAAATTGGATGAATAGTGCAACTAGTTTGTACATACACGTGGCTGGTCCTGATGAGGTGCAACACAAGGACGCCACCTTATGAGGACGGCAACATTCGAGGACGTCCTCACTTGTGGCCGTACGCCATAAAGGGGATGGCACCGCCTTTAAAATACCAAGCCGGCGGACCCATCTAGGAGAACGTCCCCGATCCCCCCTGTTTTATATTCCAAATATACTTGTAATATCCGGGTGTTAACGTAATATTTAGGCGAGGGGACCTCCTTCCTATATAAGGAAAGGCCTCCCCCCTCATTTGGGGGGATTGATCAATGATTAATAAGACATTTCTCTCTCTACATTGTTCTTCTCTCTATTATCAAACATTTCCACTGCTCACTTGTTCTACTTACTGCATTGAACTTTATTATCTTCATATATGGGCTATCCACATATATTAATCGGGCGATCAGTCTCCAATTTATATTACCTTTGATTCTGATTATCCCTTTATTTACATTGATTGATTAGTTCAAAGGTGTTCAGCATCTTTTGAGCAAAATAATTTGGCGCCGCCTGTGGGGATTTCGAGAATCAAACTCGTAATATACATTCGCGAGATCCGTTAAAAAAAAAACCTCTTTGAGGATGGCTGAAAGTAACACGCGACCCACGGTTATGGCTGAAATTACCACAAACCTCCTGAGTGCCATGAATAAGGCTGGGGGAGCATCGCCATCAACGCTACTCCCTCTACCGCGCCTGAAGCTGAAACCTCCCCCATACCCCTAGGAAGGGACTCCAATCCGAAAGAGGCACCTCCAGCGGTCAGGAGGCTACTGGAGGAATGGCTGACTAGCACCCTGAGCAGCTTGGTGGAAAAACCACCGCAAGGTTGCGAAAATGCCGCTCCGGCTACCAGCTGATTGTCACACCTCCCTTTTTACTACCCCACATAAGCATAAATATAAATACGCTCGTAGGGTATACCCCGACGCTCAAATATCCGAAATGGATAAAATAACGTAAGGGAAGGAGTTTTTCCAATTAAAGGACAATCGGTTCGGGATTTTATTGAGATTTAATCAGAGTCGCCACTTGGGAAAGATAATGGTGTCCCAAGTCACCGGTTAATCCCGAATCCGAGGAATTTGACTCTCAAAAAATGTCTGCGAAGCAAAGATCCGGATAAGGAACTCTGTTAACCCGGGAGAAGGTGTTAGGCATTTCCGGGTTCCGTGGTTTTAGCACGGTCGCTCAATTGTCGTTCTCGACTTTTGTTTGACTTAATCACAGATTTTAACAACATATAGTGCTTTTACATTAAGTATTATTTTTAGAGAATTTGCGGCATCGCGAAAACACGCCTCGAGTCATACCGCAACCAGTACGCCTATGACTTTCGGTGTATTTCAGCTTTGCCGAGATTTGGATTTGAGTCGCACCAAGTGCACACTTGTTCAATGGAAAGTACATTAACATCGTGCCCTAAATAACGTCTATCGGCTTTTAACTTTGGGAGAGGCTATGGAATTTGCTATTAGCCTCTCCGGTTCTATTATGTTATCTTATTACTAAATGGGGGCCCCGGTGTTTGTTATTCGGGCGAGGCTCATCCCAATTTTCATTAAAGGATTCAATACTAGTATTTGGCTATGTTTTCTACATTTGTTTTTTCCTTAATCGATTTCTAATATTTAAACATTCCAGGCCCGTAATTTTGTTATTCAATGGGGCCTGGATTTCCAGAATAAGGATTTACTACATTAAAAACAGGTCCGGGTTCTTAAAGAACCAGACCTGATTCGGGCATTCTATCGCCAGCCCAGTTGGCATTATACAGAGATTCAGGCCCATAACACGCCTTGGGCCCAAACTAAATAAAATTGGAAACAATTGAAGCAACAGAACAAAGATACACATTTGAAATGGAAAGCACTTTTATTTATTCAGTGAAGGAAATCAATGTCATACATTAGCTACAAATTAATTATTTATTACCATAAATCAGAACTAACAGACTACTTCTTCTTCTTACACTTGCGTTTTGAAGTTAATACCTAATCTGAGAAGGCGACGTAATTACATAATGAACTTAAAGAATCATTAAACTAATTCACTATGGATCTGAATTAACTGATTAACTATTCACGTATAATCACATTACCAGTTTCATTATATACTAAGCATTTTTTTTTGCATTACAAATATGTGGTTCTAGTTAAATTGTTTCAATACCCGTAAATGAATAACTCATAGACCTATTTATGATTATGTTACTCAATTTCAATGTGACTTGTTTTATTACCAGATTACTAGCCTAAAACATGATTAAAGCACTATCTAATCTAACATTTCCTATTTTTAAGCTTATCTATGTGTGAATGACATATGATACGTGATTAAGACTTATGAATCTGATGTGAGTGAGTGACCAACCGATTTTTGAAATTATTATTAACTAAGCCATGTTTTAAGATCTATTACCTAATTAAGCTAGGTGATGCACTATTGCTACTATACTACTAGCCATTACAATATCTTCTTGTTTCTGTTTTTCAGTTATATATATACTACAATGGATAAGTCACAAATTGAAAACAAAATCAAACTATAACTACTCAGCAACACATAGTCAAATCTGGAGCTTTATTTCAGCAACTCGGCATTACAACTTTAATGAAAAGGGTGGTGTACCTGGTATTGAAAAGAAGGGGAAGATGAAAAATCAACAGGCCGGTGAAAGTACAGCAACAACAACAGTAACAACCAGCAGTAGCTTCAACACCTCAATCCCGAAAATCCCAGCAATACGGAGAAAAACAAAAACCAGTAAAAAATAGAAAAGAAAAATATATTCCAGATTTTCTCTTTGTTTTGTCTTTCTAGCTTTGAACTCTTTTCAATTCTCAAAAGAAACTCTCAAAAATTGAATTTTTCGCCATGTATACTTCTGTGTCCAGAATGTATATCGAGTGTATACTACAGCAGGAAATTTTTTTATTTTTACTTCTCTTCCTATTTTTCCTCTCTTTTTTTCCACCTCTTTTTTCATAAATCTTCTCTTCTATTTATAGGCAAGAATTTCGAAAATTTTCAGATTTTTTATTAAAAAGAAAATATTTTTTTAATTTAAAGAAAACCCACTAATCCATGTTTTCCTCTCCTTGTTTTCTTCCTTGATTTCCTTGCCCCCCACTACTTTATGTCATGTAATTATGATTATTTTTTGCTAAAAAAAATCTGAAATTTTCTTCTTGGGCCAAGGGGTTTTGGGTTGGGTAAGGTTTCTTAGGATTGGACTTGTAACTTAATTTGCAAGATGGCCCAATCCAAATTTTTTCCATTTTGTTCTTCTCCATTATTCAACTTCCTAATTAATAAAGCCCAAAATACTAAGATTAATTTATAAAAACTAAAATTATCTTGAGATACTAATCTCATAATAATAATTGTCACCTAATTTTAAATGGTAATTAAAATACAATCACACAATTTGGACATTAAAGGCTAAAATGCAAAAGATGCCTATTTTTGTGATTTTCATTTTTGTAAGATAAAATTAATTACTCCTAATTGTAGAATTAAATCCTAAATGCAAATGCGATATATATATATATATATATATATATATATATATATATATATATATATATATATATATATATATATATATATATATATATATATTGTCATTATTTTTTTAAAAATGACACTAAATTCACAACAATTGCAAACAACACAAAACTCTTTTATTTTGAATTTTTGGGAGTAATTCTCATATAGGGCAAAAATCACGTGCTCACAATTGCCCCTCTTTGCGCGTAAACACGAAGAGTTTCTGTGCAAAGACAAGTGAGCGGATACGAGCGATTTTTGCCCGTTTGAGCACTCCGTGAGAAGCATTTTTTTTTTAAATTTTGACCGAACCTTTGCTTCAAGAGGTTTCCTACATATCCCTGGCTAAAAGGGAATCAGGTCAATGTAGTTCGGAAAATTTTGGTAGCTGGGACTACCAATGAAACTGCGATTTTTTGCTGTTACTGTTGCTGCTGTTGCGGTTACTGCTTGCTGACCTCCTTATTACACCGGGGGAATGTAAAATGAAGAAGTTATTCTAAGCTATGATTCTACAATTACAATTATTCCTATCCTAGCTTTTGTTTGCTTCTCCTTGTCTCTTTTTCTTTGATTTTTTGAGATGCTCACTCTCCCTTTTTTGTTGATTTTCTTTCTTGTTTTCCTCTTCTTCTTTTTTTTTTTGATTTTCAATGGTACTTCTTGCCCTCGAGCTGAACCTGCTCAAAACAAAAACAACAAACTACTTTTTTTTTTCTTTTTCTGCCCCAGTGTGGGCTTTTAGCTATATAAACCATGATGTGCAGAAATATATTCCCGTATTTGAAGGTGGGCGCCTAACAGAAATTAAACGTGCAATGCGATGCAGAAAAGTATTCCCGTATTCGAAGGTGGGCACCTAACAAAAATTAAACGTGCAATGCGATGCAGAAAATTATTCCCGTATTTGAAGGTGGGCACCTAACAGAATTTAGACGTGCAATGCGATGCAGAAAAGTATTCCCGTATTCGAAGGTGGGCGCCTAACAGAAATTAAACGTGCAATGCGATGCAGAAAAGTATTCCCGTATTCGAAGGTGGGCACCTAACAAAAATTAAACGTGCAATGCGATGCAGAAAATTATTCCCGTATTTGAAGGTGGGCACCTAACGGAATTTAGACGTGCAATGCGATGCAGAAAAGTATTCCCGTATTCGAAGGTGGGCACCTAACAGAATTTAAACGTGCAATGCGATGCAGAAAATATTCCCGTATTTGAAGGTGGGCGCCTAACAGAAATTAAACGTGCAATGCGATGCAGAAAATATTCCCGTATTTGAAGGTGGGCGCCTAACAGAAATTAAACGTGTAATGCGATGCAGAAAATATTCCCGTATTTGAAGGTGGGCACCTGACAGAAATTAAACGTGCAATGCGATGCAGAAATATATTCCCGTATTCGAAGGTGGGCACCTAACAGAATTTAGACGTGCAATGCGAATGCAGAAAATATTCCCGTATTTGAAGGTGGGCGCCTAACAGAATTTAAACGTGCAATGCGATGCAGAAAATATTCCCGTATTTGAAGGTGGGCGCCTAACAGAATTTAAACGTGCAATGCGATGCAGAAAATATTCCCGTATTTGAAGGTGGGCGCCTAACAGAAATTAAACGTGCAATGCGATGCAGAAAAGTATTCCCGTATTCGAAGGTGGGCACCTAACAAAAATTAAACGTGCAATGCGATGCAGAAAAATATTCCCGTATTTGAAGGTGGGCGCCTAACAGAAATTAAACGTGCAATGCGATGCAGAAAATATTCCCGTATTTGAAGGTGGGCGCCTAACAGAATTTAGACGTGCAATGCGAATGCAGAATATATTCCCGTATTCGAAGGTGGGCACCTAACAGAATTTAGACGTGCAATGCGAATGCAGAAAATATTCCCGTATTTGAAGGTGGGCGCCTAACGGAATTTAAACGTGCAATGCGATGCAGAAAATATTCCCGTATTTGAAGGTGGGCGCCTAACGGAAATTAAACGTGCAATGCGATGCAGAAAATATTCCCGTATTTGAAGGTGGGCGCCTAACGAAATTAAACGTGCAATGCGATGCGAAAATATTCCCGTATTTGAAGGTGGGCGCCTAACGGAATTTAAACGTGCAATGCGATATGCAGAAAAAATATTCCCGTATTAGAAGGTGGGCGCCTAACGAAATTTAAACGTGCAATGCGATGCAGAGAAAATATTCCCGTATTTGAAGGTGGGCGCCTAACGAATTTAAACGTGCAATGCGAAATGCGGAAAATATTCCCGTATTAGAAGGTGGGCGCCTAACAGAAATTGAAACGTGCAATGCGATGCGGAAAAGTATTCCCGTATTTGAAGGTGGGCGCCTAACAGAATTAAACGTGCAATGCGATGCGAAAAGTATTCCCGTATTTGAAGGTGGGCGCCTAACGAATTGAAACGTGCAATGCGAATGCGAAAATATTCCCGTATTTGAAGGTGGGCGCCTAACCGAAATTAAACGTGCAATGCGAATGCAGGAAAATATTCCCGTATTTGAAGGTCCTAATATATTCCCGTATTTGAAGGTGGGCGCCTAACAGGAAATTAAACGTGCAATGCGATGGAGAAAAGTATTCCCGTATTCGAAGGTGGGCGCCTAACGGAAATTAAACGTGCAATGCGATGCGAGAAAATTATTCCCGTATTAGAAGGTGGGCGCCTAACGTAAATTAAACGTGCAATGCGAATGCGAAAAGTATTCCCTCGCACCGAGGATGGGGAGCCGATTTTAAAAGATGTTACCTTCTCTTTTTGGTATTTTCTTTTTTTTTTTTTACCAACTTATCTCTTGCCTGTGAATTTCTCCACTTATTCGGCGGACTTTCTCTTTTTGGTATTTTAAATTTTCCACATTGGTCACATTCACTTTAAAGTGATTAGTGACAGTTTGTTCCTGCATGAAACAAAATTTATTAGATATAAACTGCTGGCAACTGGCATCTGCCGTCCCCACTTCTTATTGCTTCCTTTGTTTTTGCTTTTTCATGTTGCATGGCTCTTGACTTCTCGTCCCTTGCAAACTCTTTTTGTATTTTTCTCATTTCTCCATTTTTGTTTTGTTTTCTTTTTTCTTTGGCCATGTTTGCCAAGCTTCTTTATTCCTTTCCCCAATCTTCTATCCTTTCTGATCCAGTATTGTTTCAACTTCCGTTATCAAGAGCTGGTAGTTAGCTCTCAAAAGGGTAAACAATGAAATGCAGAAAAAATGAAAGAAAGGTAAGGGTATTTTGGAGAGATGACAGAACTTATCTGGGTATTTGCTGGCTGATTCCGCTGACCATGCCATGTATTTAAACTCCGACCCAGTTCGTTCCAATCATTATTCTGACTCTGAATTGCCTTTGACCCAAACCAATACTCTTTTTTGTTGCCTTTTTCTCTTTTGATAGTCCTCACGATCGCCCTACGGTGCCTCGAAAGGTTTTCACCAATAAGACTCTCTCATTTATTCTCTCAACCTCACAATCGTCTCACGGTGCCGATTAAGGTTTTCACTAATGAGACTCTCTCATTTTATTTCTCTCAAACTCACAATCGCCTCACAGTGCCGCTTAAGGTTTTCACCGATGAGACTCTCTCATTTTTTTCATTTTTCATTTTTCCTTTTTGTATTTTGTTTTCTGTACCACGGGTATTATCCGACGCTTCGCTCCTCCTTCGTTGTATTTGTTATCATTTCAAAATTGATCAGAAGGTCTTTCTTTGGACTGTAACGTGGCTTTTGGGTGGGTTAAGAAAGAAAGATATAAAGGCTCAAAATTTCAACGAGGGTTAAAAATATTTACAACTCTCGGAATTATTAAACATAACTTCTGCCCCAGTTTCAATATGTGGGGAATTTTTGGATTTTTTCTTTATTGTGACTGAACCTCAGAGAGGCTGCCTACGTACCCTTTCGGGATCAAGTCAGACGTAGTTCATCCAAGTTCATTAGTTAGATGGATTTCTTTTGACTTTTTCCCGATTTCTTTGTCTTTTTCTCTCTTTTTTTTTCATTTTTTTATTTCTCTTTTTTTTTCATTTTTTCATCATTTTTTTTTCATTTTGGCAATTTGGATCTTATTGCGCTAAAGCGATTCCGAGAGAGGGATATGAAAGAATATATTCATTAAGGCTCAAAGGGGTTATCAATGGATAAAGTGTTTGGATAGAGAATAAAATGCCTTCGTCATTTCAATTCCAAAATCACAACAAAATACAAAACACATAATTGAAAAGGAATCATACATAGTATCTTTTGATTGCATCTGAATTGATAGCAGTCTCTACGCACTTTCCTTCAACATCTGTTAAATACAATGCTCCATTGAACAACACCCGTGATACCAAAAACGGTCCCTGCCAATTTGGCGTAAATTTTCCCTTTGCCTCAGCCCAATGCGGTAAAGTAACCAATCGCAACCAAAATGAGATTATGCCCATTGGAAGTTGCTGGCTCTATCGGTCCAATAACATCTATGCCCCTATTTCAAAGCAAAGAAAAATCTGTTAGTTTAAATGTGGTAGTTGGTTGTGGCCTTGAACTTTGATGGCGACTACTTTCCACTTGAATGCCTTTCATGTTCACCAACTATCCAAAAATCCGTCTTCCTTACGGCATGCATGTTGTTCCTTTCTTGACGGATCCCACAAAATCCGATCTTGAGGTCTATGATTTCTACAGTGATTTCATTGGACAACCTTGGATGCTTCTTGACTGACTCTTTCCTTTGTCAAAATATACTCCCATCTTTCCATTTGTTGTGAGTTGGCACTTTGCCGACCTTTGCGTCTCGTATGAACCCCAAACATTTTAATTGTTACCCATTTCATTGCACATGTTGCTCTTTTGGCTTAAATCACTGGCCTTGTCATTCCCTGACTTACGACAATTGTCGTGTTGGCTAAGTCCCATCTTGTGCAATTGGAAAGCTTGGTGGCAAATTTTGAAATCATTTCTATACTTGTTATGACCCGACTGACTCGATAAGAGGGAGAGTAAAACAAAGTGTGAAGAATAAAAAGAAAATACAATTCCTAACAAGAAACCTACAGAAGAATGACCTATCGGATGTGAATATCGAATCTAGCGACCTTGACATGCACTTTCAACCTTCTCTGTATAGTGAATCTGATGTTCAACTCCTGTTGTAATTTCTACCGTGAAACCGGTGTTCAAGATTTCATTCAACTCCTTAGTCGACTTGTAGTGCCCAAAGGGTTTTCACCATCAAGCCTCTCTCATTTTATTTTCTTTCTCTTGACTCGTTGTCGCCTTACGGTGCCGTGAGGGTTTTCACCGATAAGACTCTCTCATTTTAATTTCTCTCACATTGGAGTCCCGTGGTGTTCTCAGCATCTCTTGAATTCTTCATTCCCCTTTGTTCGGACTGGAGTGTTGCCCCCGATGCGATTTACCTTTGTTTGTTTGACTTGGCATTTCTCGAAGATTGATCGGAAGTTCTTCCTTTGGACCGTAATGCAGGCTTTTGGAAAGGATATAAAGGCTCAAAAACATTTCATCGTGGGTTAAAATTACAACTTTCGGAATCTTATTTATTCAACAAACATAACTTCTGCCCCAGTTTCCTTTTTGGGGGATTTTTTTTGGATTTTTCCTTTATTGTGACTGAACCTTAGTGAGGCTGCCTACGTACCCTTTCGGGATCAAGTCAAACGTAGTTCAGATTACGTCCGTATTCATTGTTGCATTTTGACTTCTCCCGATTTTTCTTTGCATTCTTTTCCTTTCTTTTCTTTTTCTTTTCTTTTCTTTTTCTTTTTTTTTCTTTTCTCTTTTTTTCTTTTGTTTCTCCATTTGGATTTCTCCGCTCAATTTTTGTTGTTGATTCCGAAAGAGGGTTATGAAAGAAAATATAACAAGGCTCAAAGGGATATCAATGGATAAAGTGTTTGGATAGCCGAATAAAATGCCTTCGTCATTCCAATCTTCGAGACCTACCAAGTACAAACTACACAGTTAAACACATTTGATTGATTCACATATTTGCCTTGATGACTCTCAGTGCCATTGGGCAACAATCCCGATACCACGAATGGTTCCTTTAGCTTTAGGGTACTTTTGCCTTTGGCTTTAAACCGATGAAGCATGATGCATTTTCAAGGCATTTCTTTATGTTCTGTTTCCCCCCAGTATTCACTTGATTCAGGTTTCACAGTATTCCAATATGTTTCATTTCTTTCGAGTATCATTACATCTTCAACATTGTTTCATTGCTAAATTGTCTTTTAAAATCAGGCCGCGAATTGTGTGCAAGTCATGTTGCTAAAATCAGTATGAGAAGAATTGTAAAGTGATTAGAAATGGAATGACTAGAAATGACGGGAAAACAGAGAGTTGTATTAAACTGATGGGTTGAAACAACAAGATGAACAACAAAACGAGCAGACTAGACTAGAATTACAAACCTAGACAACACTAAACAAATTTATTACTAAAGAAAGAAAAGTGGAAAGATAGAAGGGTTTTGACTCTCAAGACAACGTCCGGATTACAAACCTGAAATAACCCGGGCAAAAGAGATGACACCAAAATATACCACCAAAACTCCAAGAGACGGAGCGCCTTCCCAATTGACAAGCATGGCATCCTAGCCACTTCTTGCGTGTTTTTCAGCCGTTGCTCTAATCTCTGCAATCTTTGGGCCATTTCTTCCTGTACCTTCTTTCGGGTAGGCTTCTCAATGTTTGAGTATGAGTGGTACTCGGGAGAGTGGTACTGTTCTTGTTGTATAGCAGATTGTGACTCATGAGAAGGCTGTCCTTGACCATTGGCCCATGCTTGACGCATTTTGGTCATTTGTTGTTTCAATGTTCTATTTTCCTCAACCACAGTAGGCCCTTGTTGAACTTTCCGACCCTGAGTCTCTTCAACACTCGTAACAGCTTCGATGTCGGTTATCATTTTCCTTGGATCTTGTTTTCCAATTTACCACAACCAACCACTTCAACTTTCTGGAAAAACGAAACCACCAGGTTAGCAATAAGGTATTCCGCTTATTGATTTCTCTTCTTTTTTTTCTGCTATTTTCTTTTCTTTTTCCCTTTTTGTGATTTTTTCATTTTTTCCTTTTTTTTTCTTTTTGTAGTTTTCATTTTTTTTTCCTTTTGGTTATGGATTTGGTCGAATCCTATGTGGATTGCCTACGTATCATGACCCCGCATGAATCAGGACCGAGCGTAGTTCTTGCAAATTAATGTAAGAAATAAAGGGATGTTTATTTGATTTTTTTTTTGATTTTTTGAAGAAAAATTGTAAAATCCGACGCCAACTACAAACTCTGATGAAGAACATTCACACCTTTATACCAGAGATAAGAATATTTTTTGGTGACTATTTTTATAAAATTGGCCATGTAATGGCTTATTTGTAAAATGGCTATTTTATCTGAGAAAAATAAACTTAAAATTTTTTTATCCTGTGGCTCATGGGGCATCGTTCGGCATCACCATAAACCAACACAAGACTATTTTTCCTCTTTTTGCAAAATTTTATTTAAGAAGATGCAAATTCAAAATTTTTATCCTGGGGCCTATGGGGCATCGTTCAGCACCGACACAGGCCAACACAAGATTGAGGAAGTTAAAATGCAAAAATGTGGCTATTTCAGCAAAATTTCGGCCATGTAATGGCTTATTTGAAAAAGTGGATATTTTTGAAAAGTTGAGCAATGACTCAAACTTAATTTTGCGGACAGCCTTTCGACATTTCCGCGAGGGAACATTTCAAGGCTGTATCCAAAATTATTTACAAACGACTCGAAGTGGCTATTCTTGCAAAAACAGCCTTCCAGCGTCCTTTTGAGGGACATTCGACTTATTTTAAGCAAGAATAGCATCACCCGACTTATTTATAACAAAATAAACAAAATTTGACATTTTTTTTTATTATTTTTGCAAAAGGGGTGTGAACCCCGACTTGATTTTGCGGCTATGGCCTTGCAACATTTCCACAAGGAATATTTCAAGGCTATGCATGCAAATTATTAGAAATGATTCAAAGTGGCCTTTTTTGCAAAAACAGCCTTCCGGCGTCCTTTCGGAACATTCGGCTCTTTTCAAAAAACGGCATCACTTTGATTTTATTGACAAAAACACACACATTTTTTTTTTGATTTTTTGAAAGGGGTGGTTGGACCCGATGAGGGTTGCCTACGTATCCCACCTAACGGCGAGAATCAAACCTGCGTAGTTCGGTCAGATTAATCGACCAATTTATTTTAACAACAAAACCATTTTTTCAATTTTTTTTTTGATACCCATTTTTACTAACTCTTATTTCTCTCTTTTTTTTCAATAATTTTTCTACCCTTGGGATTTTTGCCGGTCCGCATAATGATCAAGGACAATTAAAAATGCAACACATAATATGCTCGGTCTTAATTACCGGGTCACCTGTCCTAGACGGACCCAACCCCTGTGTTGAGTCCCCTAAGTCAGATATGATGCAAATAAACGTCCTAAATCTATGTTCAAAATCTTACGGTTTCATAGAGTGCTAGACCGTGTACCCGAGCGGACAACTCAAATCGAGGAGGGGGCTACGTACCGGTGACCCGCGGAGTCAATCGGCTTTGTAACTTATCCGGCCTCTGTTTTCTTAATTTAAGGTGACTTTAACAGAAAGGGGAGTCTCAACCAGTAAGCACATCCCCGGGGTGAAGAGAGAAAGGTTTTCGGCACAATTTTATATACAATCCACATAATATCAAAGCGATAAAGCACATAGCATGTTGTTCAAATCATATAATGAAGTCAAACAATAACGCGAACGGTAATTCTAAGGAGCTCGAGTTCTTAAACCCTAAAACCGAAGTTCGGGGTTGGGATCCCCAGCAGAGTCGCCAGAGCTGTCACACCTCCCTTTTTACTACCCCACATAAGCATAAATATAAATACGCTCGTAGGGTATACCCCGACGCTCAAATATCCGAAATGGATAAAATAACGTAAGGGAAGGAGTTTTTCCAATTAAAGGACAATCGGTTCGGGATTTTATTGAGATTTAATCAGAGTCGCCACTTGGGAAAGATAATGGTGTCCCAAGTCACCGGTTAATCCCGAATCCGAGGAATTTGACTCTCAAAAAATGTCTGCGAAGCAAAGATCCGGATAAGGAACTCTGTTAACCCGGGAGAAGGTGTTAGGCATTCCCGGGTTCCGTGGTTTTAGCACGGTCGCTCAATTGTCGTTCTCGACTTTTGTTTGACTTAATCACAGATTTTAACAATATATAGTGCTTTTACATTAAGTATTATTTTTAGAGAATTTGCGGCATCGCGAAAACACGCCTCGAGTCATACCGCAACCAGTACGCCTATGACTTTCGGTGTATTTCAGCTTTGCCGAGATTTGGATTTGAGTCGCACCAAGTGCACACTCGTTCAATGGAAAGTACATTAACATCGTGCCCTAAATAACGTCTATCGGCTTTTAACTTTGGGGAGAGGCTATGGAATTTGCTATTAGCCTCTCCGGTTCTATTATGTTATCTTATTACTAAATGGGGGCCCCGGTGTTTGTTATTCGGGCGAGGCTCATCCCAATTTTCATTAAAGGATTCAATACTAGTATTTGGCTATGTTTTCTACATTTGTTTTTTCCTTAATCGATTTCTAATATTTAAACATTCCAGGCCCGTAATTTTGTTATTCAATGGGGACTGGATTTCCAGAATAAGGATTTACTACATTAAAAACAGGTCCAGGTTCTTAAAGAACCAGACCTGATTCGGGCATTCTATCGCCAACCCAGTTGGCATTATACAGAGATTCAGGCCCATAACACGCCTTGGGCCCAAACTAAATAAAATTGGAAACAATTGAAGCAACAGAACAAAGATACACATTTGAAATGGAAAGCACTTTTATTTATTCAGTGAAGGAAATCAATGTCATACATTAGCTACAAATTAATTATTTATTACCATAAATCAGAACTAACAGACTACTTCTTCTTCTTACACTTGCGTTTTGAAGTTAATACCTAATCTGAGAAGGCGACGTAATTACATAATGAACTTAAAGAATCATTAAACTAATTCACTATGGATCTGAATTAACTGATTAACTATTCACGTATAATCACATTACCAGTTTCATTATATACTAAGCATTTTTTTTTGCATTACAAATATGTGGTTCTAGTTAAATTGTTTCAATACCCGTAAATGAATAACTCAGAGACCTATTTATGATTATGTTACTGATTTCAATGTGACTTGTTTTATTACCAGATTACTAGCCTAAAACATGATTAAAGCACTATCTAATCTAACATTTCCTATTTTTAAGCTTATCTATGTGTGAATGACATATGATACGTGATTAAGACTTATGAATCTGATGTGAGTGAGTGACCAACCGATTTTTGAAATTATTATTAACTAAGCCATGTTTTAAGATCTATTACCTAATTAAGCTAGGTGATGCACTATTGCTACTATACTACTAGCCATTACAATATCTTCCTGTTTCTGTTTTTCAGTTATATATATACTACAATGGATAAGTCACAAATTGAAAACAAAATCAAACTATAACTACTCAGCAACACATAGTCAAATCTGGAGCTTTATTTCAGCAACTCGGCATTACAGCTTTAATGAAAAGGGTGGTGTACCTGGTATTGAAAAGAAGGGGAAGATGAAAATCAACAGGCCGGTGAAAGTACAGCAACAACAACAGTAACAACCAACAGTAGCTTCAACACCTCAATCCCGAAAATCCCAGCAATACGGAGAAAAACAAAAACCAGTAAAAAATAGAAAAGAAAAATATATTCCAGATTTTCTCTTTGTTTTGTCTTTCTAGCTTTGAACTCTTTTCAATTCTCAAAAGAAACTCTCAAAAATTGAATTTTTCGCCATGTATACTTCTGTGTCCAGAATGTATATCGAGTGTATACTACAGCGAGGAAATTTTTTTTATTTTTACTTCTCTTCCTATTTTTCCTCTCATTTTTTCCACCTCTTTTTTCATAAATCTTCTCTTCTATTTATAGGCAAGAATTTCGAAAATTTTCAGATTTTTTATTAAAAAGAAAATATTTTTTTAATTTAAAGAAAACCCACTAATCCATGTTTTCCTCTCCTTGTTTTCTTCCTTGATTTCCTTGCCCCCACTACTTTATGTCATGTAATTATGATTATTTTTTGCTAAAAAAAATCTGAAATTTTCTTCTTGGGCCAAGGGGTTTTGGGTTGGGTAAGGTTTCTTAGGATTGGGCTTGTAACTTAATTTGCAAGATGGCCCATTCCAAATTTTTTCCATTTTGTTCTTCTCCATTATTCAACTTCCTAATTAATAAAGCCCAAAATACTAAGATTAATTTATAAAAACTAAAATTATCTTGAGATACTAATCTCATAATAATAATTGTCACCTAATTTTAAATGGTAATTAAAATACAATCACACAATTTGGACATTAAAGGCTAAAATGCAAAAGATGCCTATTTTTGTGATTTTCATTTTTGTAAGATAAAATTAATTACTCCTAATTGTAGAATTAAATCCTAAATGCAAATGCGATATATATATATATATATATATATATATATATATATATATATATATATATATATATATATATATATATATATATATATATATATATATATTGTCATTATTTTTTTAAAAATGACACTAAATTCACAACAATTGCAAACAACACAAAACTCTTTTATTTTGAATTTTTGGGAGTAATTCTCATATAGGGCAAAAATCACGTGCTCACAGCTGCCCCTCTTTGCGCGTAAACACGGACCAACAGCCGACCTATCGAGACCCAGACGCATGATGACACACTAGCCTCCATCCTCAGAAAAATGAAGGAAATGGAGGGCGAAAACCAGGTCCTCCGCGACCAGATGAAGGAGCACCAAGACAGGGTCGACAAGATTCCCGGGGCGCCTAAGCTACTACCCAAGCGGGACGTAGGAAGGATCATGGAGCAACCTTACTCCGAAGAAGCAGCTCCCTACACCATCCCGAAAACTATCAAGATGCCCCCAAACCTAAAGGTTTATGACGGAACCACCGACCCCGAGGATCATCTCATCCACTACGTCACCGCAGTAAAAGGTAACGACTTATCTAAAGAACAGGTTCCGTTAGTGCTACTGAAGAAGTTCGGCAAAATGCTGACTCGAGGAGCGCTAACCTGGTACTCTCAACTACCCGCCAAGGCGATCTCAACCTTCGAGGAAATGGCTGATAAATTCATCACCGCACATGCCGGTGCCAAGAAAGCAGAAGCAAGGGTGAACGACATATTCGCCGTCCGGCAGACCACGGGCGAAGGCCTCAGGGACTTCCTCGCAAGGTTCAACAGGGTAAAAATGAGAAAGCCAAATGTGTCGGAAGGAATGGCGGTAGCGGCCTTCCAGAACAGGCTCAACAGGGACGGCTTCAGGGCCACCAAGAAGCTGCTGAGCCGGCTCATGAAGTATCCTCCCATCACTTGGGATGAGATCCACAACGCCTATTGCGCCGAGGTACGGGCAGACGAAGAGCATCTCAATGGGCTAACCCGGCGGCTGGCTGCCGTACACCCGGACGCGAGGAAGGATCGACGACATGAGGGACGCCGGGAACTCCCTCCTCATCCCAGTAGGGAACGATACCAACCCTACACAAGGTCTTCACTCCCGCCCCCGCGACACACGGATGCTGTGCAGCGTCACGTCGCCCCACTAAAAAACGATCGAGGTACGCCCCCTTTACTTTCATCATATAACTTTTGTGTTTCGCCCTCAAAAGTGGTGTATGCACTGGAAAAGCTCGGCACTAAGGTACAGTGGCCCCAAAAGATGAAGTCAGACCCAGCCACGAGGAAATCCAACGTCCTGTGCGAGTTCCATCAGGAACGAGGACACCGGACTGAAGACTACATCGACCTACCGCAGGAAGTCATCAGAATGCTCAATCAGGGCTACCTGAAGGAACTGCTCAACGATAAGGGGAAAGCTAATTTTGGACGCGGGTGGGAGCACTCCATGGGACCCCCAAAGCCACCCTCTCCGACGCGTACGATAAATATGATCGTCGGGGAGGGGGATGACGCCACCATCAACCACGTCAAGTTCACCAACACACACCGACTGAAGAGAACTATCTCCCATGAACGGGACGATGACCTCGAAGGGAGTATCACCTTCGATAAGTCTAACGCCGACAATTTGTGTTTCCCTCACTATGATGCTTTGGTTATTACCCTGCGTATCATTGATACCGATGTTAGGAGAGTCATGATCGATGAAGGAAGCGGTGTCTGCATCATTCATCCGAGAGTCCTCACTCAGATGGGACTCGAGGACAAAATCACTCCCAGATGACTCTAACTGGTTTTAATAATGTAGTGGAGTGCACATCAAGAGAAGTGAACCAGCCCGTCCTTGCGGGAGGTGTCACCCTAGAAACAACCTTTCATGTGATGAACCAGGAGACGACCTACAATGTCATCATTGGACGCCCAAGGATACACGCCATACGAGCGGTCCCATCAAGACTGTACCAAGTAATCAAATTCCCTACCCCATGGGGAATATTCAGCATCAAAGGGGAGCCGCACACAACGCATGAATGTTATAAAATAACTCAAGATTACGCTCACACAAAACAACTGTGCGGGGCAAGCGCAAAAGTATAACAATCAACCACGTCGGGGACTCGAGCAGACCAGATGACCGACGCCATAAGGGATCCAGACATCATAGAAGCTTGCAATTCTACGGCCTAGGAGCTCAACCCGGTTCATCTGGACCAGAAGGACCCTGAGAAGAAGACCTACATCGGCCACAGGCTCGTGAACCCGGGTAAGTACCATGAATTTCTGACTAAACATGTAGACATGTTTGCTTTTTCCCATGCAGACATGCCAGGGATCTCACCGGATATCGCCACACACCGGCTCAACATGGATCCATTACATCTACCAGTGAAACAAGGCAGGAGAAAATTCAATGCCGCCATCAATGAGGCAGTCCGAGAGGAGGTAGACAAGTTACTAGCCAACGGTTCCGTCAGAGAGTCGAAGTACCCGCAATGGATCGCCAACGTGGTAATGGTCAAGAAGAAAAGCGAAAAGTGGAGGATGTGCGTGGACTTCACCGACCTAAACAATGCCTGCCCTAAATACTCCTTCCCCTTGCCCCACATTGATAAATTGATCGACGCCACAGTAGGGCATGAGCTATTGAGCTTCCTGGACGCCTATTCCAGTTAGAATCAAATTATGATGGCGGAGGAAGATCAGGAAAAAACCACCTTCATCACCCACCAAGGTACTTACTGCTACAGGGCGATGCCCTTCGGGCTGAAGAATGCGGGAGCCACTTACCAGAGGTTGGTCACTAAGATGTTCAATAAGCAACTCGGGAAGACCATGGAGGTTTACATTGATGACATGCTAGTTAAATCGGCAAAAAAGGAGGACCATATCGATCACCTGCGAGAGGCCTTCGAAATCTTGAATAGTTACGGGATGAAGTTAAACCCCAAAAATGCGCTTTTGGCGTAGCATCTGGGAAGTTCCTTGGTTTCCTTGTATCACAGAGGGGGATAGAGGTCAACCCAGGCCAGATCAAGGCGATCGCCTCGATACCCGAAGCGCTTACCAGCAAAAAACAGGCTCAGAAGTTGACAGGCCGAATAGACGCCCTCTCCCGCTTCATCTCCCGATCATCAGACATGTGCCACAAGTTCTTCAATGTGTTGAGGAAGGATAACGGTTTCCACTAGAATGACGAATGTGTCAAGGCCCTCCAAGAATTGAAAGCGTACCTGACATCCCCGCCACTGCTGGCAAAGGTGGAACCAAACGAACCTCTACTAATATACCTGGCCATCTCCGAGGTTGCAGTCAGCGCGGTGCTCGTCCGCGAGCAGAAAGGTACGCAATCACCTATCTATTACATTAGCAAGACTCTAGTAGACGCCGAGACTCGGTACCCACACCTCGAGAAACTGGTATAGGCGTTGGTCACGGCTTCCTGAAAGGTGAGACATTACTTCCAATGCCACCCTATCCGAGTGGTGACCACCTTCCCTCTAAGAAGCATCCTACACAAGCCCGAATTATCGGGCCGTCTCGCCAGATAGGCTATAGAGCTCAGCGAGCACGATATCACCTATGTCCCTAGAACCGCCATCAAATCACAAGTCCTCGCCGACTTCATCGCCGACTTCAGCGCCGACCTCTCACCTGAGGCTGAGAAGGAGGCCCTGCAAACAGCCCCTAACATGGACCCCTGGATACTCCACACCGATGGGGCCTCGAATGCCTCGGGATCGGGACTGGGACTCGTTCTTGAGGTCCCCACGGGCGAGATCATTCGCCAGTCCATACGATGCCCCGAGATGACTAACAACAAAGCAGAGTACGAAGCCATTATTACAGGTTTGAAATTAGCCACCAGATACGGGGCCCGCCGGCTGGTCTTGCACTGCGACTCACAACTTGTGATAAATCAAGTCGCCGGAGCCTACCAGATCAAGGAACAAAGGTTACAGAAATATCAAGCCAAAGTCTGTAAACTGATGGCCCAATTCGACGAATGTTGCTTCGAGCAAGTACGTAGGTTACATAACGCCGAAGCCGACAGTTGGCCAAATTGGCCGCAGAGGCTACGAATCTGAGCAAAGAGAGCACTGTCACCCTCATACATTCTGCCATCGATCGCAGTGAGGTATTCTCTCTACACCTAACATGAGACAGGCGCAACCAGTTCATTTCATACTTGCAGGAAGGGCAGCTACCACACGACAAAAAAGAAGCCAGAAAGCTTCGCACGCAAGCCGCCAGATACTGCTTGATGAACGGCGACCTCTACAAAAGAACTTTTGGAGGACCCCTGGCCAAATGCCTAGGGCCCAACCAGACGACTCCGGTACTGGAAGAAGTCCATGAGGGTCATTGTGGCGCCCATACAAGAAATAGAGCACTCGTGCGGTGCCTGATATGGGCCGGTTATTACTGATGCGAGAAGTGCCAAAAGTTCGCTCCCATGTCTGACGATGCGAGAAGTGCCAAAGGTTCGCTCCCATGATACATCAGCCGGGGGAACCTCTCCACTCGGTCACTTCCCCATGGCCATTCATCAAATGGGGGATGGATATAGTCGGACCTCTACCTCCCGGACGAGGAAAGGTACACTTTTTGTTAGTTTTTACTGACTATTTTTCTAAATGGGTAGAAGCAGGCGCCTACGCCCAAATCCGCGAACAAGAAGTCATAGCCTTCCTCTAGAAGAACATTATCTGTCGCTTCGACATCCCCAAGGAAATAACATGCGACAACGGACGATAGTTCATAAGACAAAAGACAACCGACTTTTTCGACAAATGGCACATCAAGAGGATACTCTCAATGCCATATCATCCAACCGCCAACGGCCAAGCGGAATCATCCAACAAGACTATATTAAATATCATGAAGAAGAAACTCGAAGACGCCAAGGGACTGTGGCCCGAGCTGCTACTGGAAGTATTGCGGGCACATAGAACCACCCCCAAGTCCTCCATAGGAGAAACTACCTACTCATTAGTCTATGGGACCGACACCGTCATACCAGTTGAAGTCGGCGAACCAAGTCTCAGATATTCACACATAAGCGGAGATGAGAACGACATAAGCCAACTTCAAGACATGGACGAGGCCGAAGATAGAAGAGAAATTGCCCACATCAGGTTAGTGGCGCAAAAACAGCAGATCGAGAGGTACTACAACAAGAGGATGAAAATCCGCCCACTCAAGGCGGGCGATTACGTACTAAAAGCCAAGACACTGGCATCAAAGGATCCTAACGAGGGAAAACTGGGAACCAACTGGGACGGAACCTACAAAATCAACGCAGCAGCAGACAAGGGTGCCTTCAAACTAGAGACCATGGATGGAAAGATACTCCAAAATAACTGGAATATCTCACACCTCAAGCGCTTCCACTTCTAAGAGACACCCCCCAAGTCGTACTCTTTTTTCATCCGCCGGGTTTTGTCCCAATTGGGTTTTCCCGAAGAGGTTTTTAATGAGGCGACGAAGGAGATGTCCGGAATCGCTTGTATATCTATTCTGATGCGCTAAGTGCACCGGTCGGTACGAATAGCACATCACATGGACTAGGGCTACGGCCATATTGTATAAAAGGCTTCGGCCATCTCCAATGAATGAAGGACTACGACCATATTATATGAAAGGCTACGGCCATCTCCAATGAATGAAGGGCTACGACCATATTGTATGAAAGGCTACGGCCATCTCCAATGAATGAAGGGCTACGGTCATATTGTATGAAAGGCTACGGCCATCTCCAATGAATGAAGGGCTACGGCCATATTGTATGAAAGTCTATGGCCACCTTCAATGAATGAAGGGCTACGACCATATTATATGAAAGGCTACGACCATCTCCAATGAATGAAGGGCTACGGCCATATTGTATGAAAGGCTACAGCCATCTCCAATGAATGAAGGGCTACAACCATATTGTATGAAAGGATACGGCCTCCTCCAGATGGAACAAGAGTCCAAGGCCTAAAAACATCTAAAGGAGAAGGCTACGGCCTCCTCCAGATGAAACAAAAGGCCAAGGCCTAAAAACATCTAAAGGAGAAGGCCACGACCTCCTCCAGATGAAGCAAATGGCCAAGGCCTAGAGCGTCCAAAGAAGAAGTCTATGGCCTCCGCCAGGAAAAATGAAAGCCTAAGGCATTAACAATTAAAAGTTAATGGCACGGCCTCTCTAAACGATGGGTCAAAAGGACGGCCGCGTAAAACGTATAAGCCCGACCTCGCCCAAATTGGGACTCAAGCTAAGTGCCTTCGACATCAAAATATTGGTGCGCTCTAGTCCAAGAATGAATTCAGGCAGAGGGACCCTCGCCGTACAAATTAAAGACTACGATCAACCTCGACAATACGGAAGTAAAAAAAAAGAGAAAAAGGAAGACTTGAGACATTAACTGAAAAGAATTCTTTATTAAAATATTAGTTACACATTTACAAAGCGGAGGGGGCTACAAACTACAAGAATGCATAAAGCCCTACTCAACTATCGAAGCCTCCGCCATCTCCTGCAGCCCCATCGGCGCCGTCCTCGCCATCATCCCGGAGTATCCTCTCAATCCAGGACCCAGTGCCCAAATGATCCACATCAGCAAAGGATCCGCCCGTCTGGGCCGGGGAGTCAGGGTCGTAGCCACAGGCTTCACGAGTCACCCTGACCAGGCGACGCTGCTCGTCGACCTCTGCCTCGCTAGCCCTGCCGGCGACCTGCAGCTCCTCGAACACAGTTCGCCTCGCCTCGGCATATACCAACATATCTTGGGCTTCGCGAGGAACGTCCCCAACTGGGCCAATGGCCTCCGCTTAGCGCACAACTACCGCTTGAAGCTCGACCGACAAAGCATCGACCTTGGCGTGAAGCTTGCTTGCCTCCAATATGGCCATGCGACCCATATTCATTTCCTCCCCCCGCTGTTGGAGGAGGCTCTCTAGCTCGGCGTTCCGAGTCACAGCGGCCAGCAAATCATCATCCGCCTTTTCAATCTGCTCCGTCTGCTTATGCAGCTGTTCCTCCAGCGACTAAATGCTCTCTCGGAGGAGGCGGAACTGCGGGTCCTTGGAAAAACAATCCGAGAGCGTCTTGTGCTTCTCGTGGGCCTCCTTGTATTTTTTCGACGCCTTCCAACGGGTAATCAGCTTCTTTCGGTCCGTTCGGCTCCGCTCCACCTCCAGAATGAGAGTCTACAAAAGAAGAGAGACAAGCTGAAAGCCTCGAAACAAAAGAATATCAAAAGAAAATAGGAATGTACATATCGAGTCATACCTGCAGGGCGGCACCAGCAACTCGGCGAGACAGGTCGCGGTCGCTCATCGACTTTAGCGACTCTGCCTCGGCATCACCGTACAATAAGGCAAAGTCCATCACGGCGTGTCCACTCTCCTCCAACAGATTGTAGCATGTCGGAATCAGAAGTCGACGTAACTGACCCGCCTCCAACGTGTCCGTCCCTGCTTGCTCCCGCGATGGCACCTCTACTGGCTCCGAGGCCGCCTCAGCGCCCGCAGGCTCGACGGCAATAGCAGGTACGCTGTCGCCCTTGGCATTTGGAGTGGCAGCACTCACCTCGGCAGCACTCAGCACCGTGGCTCTCACCGGACGGATGGCGTCGCCCAGCAGGACTGGCCTCGACTCAGGATGACGAGCCGCCAGTTTCTTTCGTCCTTGGTCCACGACCACTCCTTCCAGGTGAGCAACCTATGCCTCTTGCGCTCCGCCGGTTCATCATTAATAGGAGCGCCCTCTTCAGCAGGAAGGGATGGGGGCTCTGTGTTTGCCCCAGGCGCCAGGTCAATAGACGGCATGGGCGCGGAGCAAGAAGGACCGTGAGCGCCCGATACTAAGGACTCATGAATGGCGCGGTCAAGATCCGGGTCGACGACCCCAGCAGCCTCGTCGCCAGACGCGACTACGTCCGTCGGACCCTCCTCGGACTGGGCGACCCCAGGAAGATCCTGCCTGACGGAGGCCACCAGCTATGTTTCCGAAGAGGCGGGACTAGCGACACGACGTCTCTGCCTCCGTACCACATTCCGAGCTGCAGCAAAACAAAAATAAAAAACATCAGCTACGACGACATCTAAAGTAAAAAGGAAGAAAGACGGAAATTAGGGAGTCGAGACCGTACTTCGAAGGCCTACTTCAAACCACAGACAGCCCACGTCCTGCACTCCTAGGTTGAGGCGTACGCGCCGCCACTGCATAAGAAAAACAAAAAATGTTAGCGCCTGCAAAACGACGTGACGATGAAACAATGAACAAAAACATAGGAGGAACAAATTAGTACTTACAGTTGGCATTCCACACCTCTGGAAAGTCGGTTGCGTCCGCCACCAAGTCCGAGGTGCGGATGTAGAAATACTTCATCCAGAATTGGCGGTTGGGCTTATCGTCCGCCTCGACGATCAAACCTGTAACGACCCGATGGGTCATTTTAGAAAATTACGCCCCAATCCCTAATTTAACTGTTCCCCTAAGTTCATTTCTGCTATTGTGGTTTGCCGGGAGAGTCGGTTCTGAAATTTGGAGCATTTTGGGACACTTAGTCCCTAAATGAGAACTTTAAAGCTAGAAAATGGTCCGTAGCCGGAACAGTGTTAAGACAATCTCGGAACGGAAATCCGATGGTTCCATTAGCTCCGTTAGGTGATTTCGGGGTTGGGAGCGCATTCGGAATGTATTTTGGAGGTCCGTAGCTCAATTAGGCTTGAAATGCCGAAGGTTGAAATTTTGGCGAATCCGAACGATAGGTGAGATTTTGATCCGGGGGTCGGAATGGATTTCGACAATTTCTGTAGCTTCGTTATGTGATTTTGGATATGTCCGCAAATTTTCCGGTCATTTGGACGTCGTTTGGTTGGGTTTTGGATCGAATGTTAGTTTTGAAAGTTTTGAAGAAACTTAGGCTTGAATCCGTGTGTAATTGGTGATTTTGATGTTTAGGATGGTGTTTTTATGATTGGAACAAGTTCGTATCGTGTTTTGGAATATGTTGGTGGTTTTCGTTGGGGTCCCGGGGGCCTCGGGAGGATTTCGGACCATCGATCGGGCATTTGAACTTGGAAAAGGCCTGCTGTAAAATTGCAGGTTTCTGCCCAGGCATTAAGCCTTCGCGTTCGCGAGGCATGGGCCGCGTTCGCGAAGGCTTGCGTTTGCGTAGGCAAGGTAAGGTGAAGCTTCGCGTTCGCGTGACTTGGGGTCGCGATCGCGTAGAAAAAAAGGGTAGAGCTTCGCGTTCGCGTGGGAGTGTATGTGTTCGCGTAGAGGAAGGACCCGGCGGCTGGTAGATTGTTCATAGCGAACGCGTGATGGAGCGTCGCATTCGCGAAGGGTAACTGGGGCTGAGTATCGCGAACGCGTGGGATGGCGTCGCGTTCGCGAAGAAGAAGTTGGGCTGTTCATCGCGAACGCGTGAACAGTAACGCGAACGCGATGAACAATGGGGTCTGGCAGTGAGCTTAAGTTCAAAACATAACACCCGCGACCCCCATACACAAAAACGCCATTTTTGAGCTCCAAGAGAGGATTTTGAAGGGGAAACGCTGGGATATCATCGGGAAATCATCGGGGTAAGTTTCTTGACCTTAATTCGTTGGTTTATCATGAAATCCGTGATTATTTCACTGAAAATGGGGGATTAAAGGTGGGTTTGAGCCCTAGGCCTAAATGTTAGAAAATCTCCGATTTGAGTGGGCAAATGGAGTCCGATTTTGGTAAATTTTATATGCCTAGACTCGTATTGAGATAAGGAACCCGAATATATAATTTTTGTGATTTTTCGATAAGCGTACCGAAAGTCGGGTTTTGGCAACTTGTGGATTTTGGTGTATTTTGAGTTATTTTGATTGGGTAATGCCCAATTGGCCTATTTTGATGTGATTCTATTGATTTTTATCAGATACTACACTTGTGGAGGCCGACATTCGCGGCAAGAGGGTTATTTCTTAGCAGTTTTGTACCGGAATTGAGGTAAGTGGCTTGTCTAACCTCGTGTGGGGGACTTGCACCCCTAGGATATTATTGTGATATTTTAAATGCCTTGTACGCGAGGTGACAGGCGTGTACATGCGCTGGTTGTTGAACACATACCTTACTCAAAATGTTCAATGAGTGATATTCCTGTTTTTAGCTGTTAAATTCGATATTCCTACATGGTAGTAGTTAGAAAAGCATGATTTGATAGTATTTAACTGTTTAGTTGCCTAGTTGTCTTACTTGAGTTTTCTTCGTAATCGCTGGCGCTGTTTATCGGCGAAGTTATCGTTAAGCATATTATACTTCTCTCTGTGTATTCCTTTTACTTGTATTGTTGTGGACTACGGGTTCGATTCCCGAGATCCTGAGATTATTGAAATGTGGACTACGGGTTCGATTCCCGAGATCCTGAGATTATTGAAATATGGACTACGGGTTCAATTCCCGAGATCCTGAGATTATTGAAATGTGGACTACGGGTTCGATTCCCGAGATCCTGAGATTATTGAAATATGGACTACGGGTTCGATTCCCGAGATCCTGAGATTACTGAAATATGGACTACAGGTTCGATTCCCGAGATCCTGAGATTATTGAAATATGGACTACGGGTTCGATTCCCGAGATCCTGAGATTATTGAGATATTATTGAGATATGGGCTGCGGGTTCGATTCCCGGAGACCCAGAGGTACTGAGAATGGGACTGTGGGTTCAATTCCCACAGATCCTCGATTTGTTTATTTGAGTTGGTTATTTGTTGTTAGCTTAATTGTAGACAGTTACAGTAATCATCATAATGTTGTTATTTCGGAAATTATTATCATTTAAACTGTTTATTTTGTTATCATCATTATATTATTGTTTTTCTCAGTAGGGCCCTGACCTACCTCGTCACTACTCCATCGAGGTTAGGCTTGGCACTTACTGAGTATCGCCATGGTGTACTCATGCTACTCTTCCGCACACTTTTGTTGTGCGGATCCAGGTACATCAGGACATGCCCATACTAGGTAATTCAGCAGTACATTTGGAGACCTCGAGGTATGATCTGCTACGTACTCGGATCCGGAGGCCCTCCTTCTATTCTAGTAGTACTAGTTGACATTTTTCTTCATTTCGTTGTTAGATACTCTTTACATATAGAGCCACAGTTGTATTTCCCTTTTAGTCTGTGTTACCATGGGGTTTCGGATCTTGGTAGTGTTTTATTCAATGTGTGACGGATGTATGTGCCAAACGGCACGGATTACATATCATTTATGCTATTTTTCCGCTGTTTCCTATATAAGTATTTATAACTTATATTCCGCAACGTGTTAGGCTTACCTAGTCGTGGGGACTGGGTGCCATCACGACATGTTCATAATTGGTGAACTAGGGTCGTGACAAGTTGGTATCAAAGCTCTAGGTTCATAGGAATCACGGGACACAGGCCGGTTACTTAGAGTCTCGCTGATCGATACAGAGACGTCTGTATTTATCTACGAGGTGCTATGTAACTGTTTAGGAAACTCTTCATTTCTTTTGGATTCCTTGTCGTGCGACATTCTTGGCATCAAAGATCTAAACTACTACTTTCTATTCTCTCACAGATGGTGAGGACACGAGTTACTCGCGATGATTAGGTACCCGCGCCCCCTGTTGCTGCCGTCAGAGGCCGGGGCCGAGGTAGAGGACGAGGACGCGCCCGAGGTGCAGCACTACAGGAGACCCTGGCCCAGTTCATGAGTATGTATACCACTTTAGCTCAGGCAGGACTACTTCCTCTCGTCGCAGCTACATCCCAAGCCGGGGGAGGGGCCCAGACTCCCGCAGTCGTTACACCTGAGCAGCTGATTCCTCTCATCGCAGCTACATCCCAGGCCAGGGGAGGGGCCCAGACTCCCGCAGCCGTTACACCTGAGTAGCGTGTGCCAGTGGGACAGGTTCTAGAGGTTTTGGTTATGCCTGCTGCCGCCCCAGCACAGCCCGGAGGTGGACCAGCTGCCTCTGAGGACGAGGAGCATAGATTGGAGAGGTTCAAGAAATATGACCCTCCAGTGTTCAGTGGTTTAGCTTCAGATGATGCATTGGGTTTTCTAGAGGAGTGTCATCGTATTCTTGGTACTATGGGGATTGTGGAGACCAGCGGGGTTTCCTTCACTACGTTTCAGTTTCGTGGGACCGCTTATGATTGGTGGCGCACGTATGAGTTGGATAGTCCGGAGGAGTCCGCTTCGTTGACCTGGACGCAGTTTTCAAATCTGTTTTTGACGGAGTTTGTTCCCCAGAGCCTTAGGGATTCTTGGCGCTCGGAGTTTGAGAGATTGCGACAGGGCTCCATGTCAGTATCGGAGTATGCTATTAGTTTCACCCGCCTAGCCAGGCATGCACCGGCTTTGGTAGCCACGGTCCGGGAGAGAGTGCGGAGATTTATTGAGGGCCTTGTTCCGCCTATCCGATCCAGCATGGCCAGAGAGCTTGAGACAGATATATCTTATCAGCAGGCAGTTAGCATTGCCAAGAGGATCGAGAGTATGCTCCCTAGAGAGCGGAGAGAGAGAAAGGCCAAGAGGTCTCGTGAGTCGGGCTATTTCTCTGGTGCCCGCACTTCATCAGCCGGTCGTTTTGGCAGGGGTTATTCCGGCCGACCGGTTCATTCAGCATTGCCCGCAGCCGGTAGTACTCCACGTCTTCCAGCACCTCAGGAGCCTTATTATGCTCCCCCAGTTTCCAGTGCACCTCCTGCGCGGGGTCCTTCCAGGGGTCAGACAAGTGGGGGTGAGGCCGGTCAGTCACATCCACCGCGTCCTCCCAGAGCTTGTTTTGAGTGCGGGGATACTCACCACCTGGTTAGGGAGTGCCCCAGGCGCAGGAGAGGAGCCCCTCATCAGTCATTACAGCATCCGCGTGGTTCTCGGGGTCAGCAGGCTATCATTTCAGCCTCAGCTGCCACTCCACCTGCCCAGCCAGCCAGGGGCGGGGTTCAGGGTTCCAGAGGCCGCCCTCAAGAGGGGGGACTTGCCATATTCTATGCTATTCCCGATCGCGCTACGGCTGTTGCATCTGACTCTGTTATCACAGGTATTATTCTGGTTAGTCACAGGGAGGCATCGGTTCTATTCGACCCTGGTTCCACTTTTTCATATGTGTCTTCTTACTTTGCTTCTCATCCGGGTGTGCCTCGGGATTCTTTGAGTGCCCCCATTTATGTTTCCACTCCGGTGGGTGATTCTTTGGTCGTGGACCGTGTATATCGGTCGTGTTTGGTTACCATTTGTGATTTTGAGACCAGAGCGGATCTATTGTTGCTCGGGATGGTCGATTTTGATATTATTCTGGGCATGGACTGGTTGTCGCCCCATTATGCTATTCTTGATTGTCACGCCAAGACCGTGACGCTGGCTATGCCAGGCATTCCACGTATTGAGTGGAGTGGTACTCTAGATCACACCCCTAGCCGTGTTATTTCTTTTCTCAGAGCTCAGCGTATGGTTGAGAAGGGGTGTGCTGCTTATCTAGCCTATGTGCGGGACGTCGGTATTGACACTCCCTCTATTGATTCTGTTCATGTGGTATGTGACTTTGCTGATGTATTTCCAGCCGATCTTCCGGGCATGCCGCCCGACAGAGATATTGACTTTGCTATTGACTTGTTGCCGGGCACTCAACCCATTTCTATTCCACCGTACCGTATGGCTCCTCCTGAGTTGAAGGAGTTGAAGGATCAGTTACAGGAGTTATTGGGCAAGGGTTTTATTCGACCCGGTGTTTCGCCTTGGGGTGCTCCTGTAATGTTTGTGAAGAAAAAGGACGGTTCTATGCGTATGTGTATTGACTATCGTCAGCTGAACAAGGTTACAGTGAAGAACCGGTATCCATTGCCCCGTATTGATGATTTATTTGACCAGCTACAGGGCGCAAAGGTGTTTTCTAAGATTGATTTGCGCTCTGGGTATCACCAGCTGAAGATTCGGGAGCCAGATATCCCGAAGACTGCCTTCAGGACCCGGTATGGTCACTATGAGTTCCTCGTGATGTCTTTTGGGTTGACTAATGCCCCAGCAGCATTTATGCATTTGATGCACAGTGTGTTCAGGCCTTATCTGGACTCGTTCGTAATTGTCTTCATTGATGATATTCTAGTATATTCTCGGAGCCGGTAAGAGCATGAGCAGCATTTGAGGATAGTGCTTCAGATTCTGAGGGAGAAGCAGCTTTATGCCAAGTTCTCTAAATGTGAATTCTGGTTGATTTCAGTAGCATTTTTGGGCCACGTGGTGTCGAGTGATGGTATTCGAGTAGATCCGAGGAAGGTGGAGGCCGTGCAGAGTTGGCCCAGACCCTTCTCCGCTACTGAGATTCGCAGTTTCCTTGGTTTGGCGGGCTATTACCGTTGTTTCGTAGAGGGGTTCTCTTCGATTGCAGCACCTATGACCAGATTGACCCAAAAGGGTGTCCCTTTTCAGTGGACAGACGAGTGTGAGGCGAGCTTTCAAAAGCTCAAGACAGCTTTGACTTCGGCCCCTATATTGATGTTGCCTACAGGTACGGGGTCCTATACCGTATATTGTGATGCCTCACGAGTTGGACTCGGTGCGGTATTGATGCGGGACGGTAGGGTGATTGCCTACGCGTCGAGACAGCTGAAGGTGCATGAGAAGAATTACCATGTTCATGATTTGGAGCTAGTTGCCATTGTTCACGCCTTGAAAATTTGGCGTCATTATTTATATGGGGTTCCTTGTGAGATCTACACCGATCACCGGAGCTTGCAGCACTTACTTAAGCAGAAGGACCTGAATATGCATCAGAGGAGATGGTTGGAACTACTGAAGGACTATGATATTACTATTCTCTATCACCCGGGCAAGGCCAATATTGTTGTCGATGCCTTGAGTCACTGGGCAGAGAGTTTGGAGAGTTTGGCATATCTATCAGCCTCAGAGAGACCTATGGAAACGGATGTTCATGCCTTGGCCAGGCAGTTCATTAGATTGGATCTTTCAGAGCCTAGTCGGGTTCTGGTATGTGTGGTTTCTCGGTCTTCTCTATTTGATTGCATCAGGAAGCGACAATTTGATGACCCTTATTTGCTTGATCTTCAGGACAAAGTTCGGCGTGGTGATGCTCGAGATGTTACCATCGGAGATGATGGAGTTATGAGGATGCAGGGGCGCATCTGTGTGCCCAATGTAGATGATCTTCGAGAGCTGATTCTAGGAGAGGCCCATAGCTCGCGGTATTCCATCCATCCGGGAGCCGCGAAGATGTATCAGGACTTGAAACAGCATTACTGGTGGAGGCGGAATGAAAAGGGATATAGTTGGTTATGTTTCTAGATGCCTCAACTGCCAGCAGGTGAAGTATGAGCATCAACGTCCGGGTGGATTGATGCAACAGATTGAGATTCCCGAGTGGAAATGGGAGCGCATTACCATGGACTTTGTATCTGGACTTCCACGGACGGTTAGGAAGTTTGATTCCATTTGGGTCATTGTGGATCGGCTGACCAAGTCCGCCCACTTTATACCGGTGAGCACTACATATTCATCGGAGCGACTAGTGGGGATCTATATCAGGGAGGTAGTTCGACTGCATGGTATTCCAGTTTCCATCATTTCAGATAGAGGCACTCAGTTCACTTCACGGTTCTGGAGAGCCGTACAGCAGGAGTTAGGTACTCGGGTGGAGCTGAGCACAGCATTTCACCCCCAGACTGATGGGCAGTCCGAGCGCACTATTCGGATTTTGGAGGATATGCTCCGTGCGTGCGTGATTGAGTTTGGAGGTTCATGGGATCACTTCTTGCCACTGGCGGAGTTTGCTTATAACAACAGCTACCAGTCTAGTATTCAGATGGCACCGTACGAGGCCCTATATGGTAGGAGGTGCAGGTCTCCCGTGGGTTGGTTTGAGCCGGGCGAGGCCGGGTTGCTAGGTACTGATATGGTTCAGGAGGCTATGGACAAGGTCAAGGTGATTCAGGACAGACTTCGTGCAGCTCAGTCTAGACAGAAGAGTTATGCGGATAAGAAGGTTCGCGACGTGGCTTTTATGGTTGGCGAGCGGGTTCTACTTCGAGTCACGCCCATGAAGGGCGTTATGAGGTTTGGGAAGAAAGGAAAGCCGAGTCCTAGATTTATTGGCCCTTTTGAGATTTTGAGGCATGTTGGGGAGGTTGCTTATGAGTTGGCCTTACCTCCCAGCCTAGCCGGAGTTCACCCCGTATTTCATGTCTCCATGCTCCGGAGATACCATGGTGACCCGTCGCATGTGTTGGATTTCATGTCTGTTCAGCTAGACAAGGATCTGTCTTATGTTGAGGAGCCAGTAGCCATTCTAGACAGGCAGGTCAGAAAGCTAAGGTCAAAGAACATCGCTTCGGTAAAAGTTTAGTGGCGGGGCCAGCCGGTCGAGGAGGCGACTTGGGAGACCGAGCAGGATATGCGCAGCCAGTACCCTCATCTTTTCACTACTCCAGGTATGTTTTTTTTATGTTCGTTCGAGGACGAACGAATCTTTAAGTGTGGGAAGATGTAACGACCCGACCGGTCGTTTTAGAAAATTACGCCCCAATCCCTAATTTAACTCTTCCCCTAAGTTCATTTCTGCTATTGTGGTTTGCCGGGAGAGTCGGTTCTGAAATTTGGAGCGTTTTGGGACACTTAGTCCCTAAATGGGAGCTTTAAAGTTGGAAAATAGTATGTAGTTAGAACAGCATTAAGACGACCTCGGAACGGAATCCGATGGTTCCATTAGCTCCGTTAGGTGATTTCGGGGTTGGGAGCGCGTTCGGAATGTATTTTGGAGGTCCGTAGCTCAATTAGGCTTGAAATGCCGAAGGTTGAAATTTTGGCGAATCCGAACGATAGGTAAGATTTTGATCCGGGGGTCGGAATGGATTTTCGAAAATTTCTGTAGCTTCGTTATGTGATTTTGGATATGTCCGCAAATTTTGAGGTCATTTGGACGTCGTTTGGTTGGGTTTTGGATCGAATGTTAGTTTTGAAAGTTTTGAAGAAACTTAGGCTTGAATCCGTGTGTAATTGGTGATTTTGATGTTTAGGATGGTGTTTTTATGATTGGAACAAGTTCGTATCGTGTTTTGGAATATGTTGGTGGTTTTCGTTGGGGTCCCGGGGGCCTCGGGAGGATTTCGGACCATCGATCGGGCATTTGAACTTGGAAAAGGCCTGCTGTAAAATTGCAGGTTTCTGCCCAGGCATTAAGCCTTCGCGTTCGCGAGGCATGGGCCGCGTTCGCGAAGGCTTGGCAGAGTAAAGCATCGCGTTCGCGATAAGGGGTGTTGTGTTCGCGTAGGCAAGGTAAGGTGAAGCTTCGCGTTCGCGTGACTTGGGGTCGCGATCGCGTAGAAGAAAAGGGTAGAGCTTCGCGTTCGCGTGGGAGTGTATGCGTTCGCGTAGAGGAAGGACCCGGCGGCTGGGAGATTGTTCATCGCGAACGCGTGATGGAGCGTCGCGTTCGCGAAGGGTAACTGGGGCTGAGTATCGTGAACGCGTGGGATGGCGTCGCGTTCGCGAAGAAGAAGTTGGGCTGTTCATCGCGAACGCGTGAACAGTAACGCGAACACGATGAACAATGGGGTCTGGCAGTGAGCTTAAGTTCGGAACATAACACCCGCGACCCCCATACACAAAAACGCCATTTTTGAGCTCCAAGAGAGGATTTTGAAGGGGAAACGTTGGGATATCATCGGGAAATCATCGGGGGTAAGTTTCTTGACCTTAATTCGTTAGTTTATCATGAAATCCGCGATTATTTCACTGAAATTGGAAGATTAAAAGGTGGGTTTGAGCCCTAGGCCTAAATGTTAGAAAATCTCCGATTTGAGTGGGCAAATGGAGTCCGATTTTGGTAAATTTTATATGTCTAGACTCGTATTGAGATAAGGAACCCGAATATATAATTTTCGTGATTTTTCGATAAGCGTACCGAAAGTCGGGTTTTGGCAACTTGTGGGTTTTGGTGTATTTTGAGTTATTTTGATTGGGTAATGCCCAATTGGCCTATTTTGATGTGATTCTATTGATTTTTATCGGATACTACACTTGTGGAGGCCGACATTCGTGGCAAGAGGGTTATTTCTTAGCGGTTTTGTACTGGAATTGAGGTAAGTGGCTTGTCTAACCTCGTGTGGGGGACTTTCACCCCTAGGATATTATTGTGATATTTTAAATGCCTTGTACGCGAGGTGACGGGCGTGTACATGCGCTGGTTGTTGAACACATACCTTACTCAAAATGTTCAATGAGTGATATTCCTGTTTTTAGCTGTTAAATTCGATATTCCTACCTGGTAGTAGTTAGAAAAGCATGATTTGATAGTATTTAACTGTCTAGTTGCCTAATTGTCTTACTTGAGTTTTCTTGGTAATCGCTGGCGCTGTTTATCGGCGAAGTTATCGTTAAGCATATTATACTTCTCTCTGTGTATTCCTTTTACTTGTATTGTTGTGGACTACGGGTTCAATTCCCGAGATCCTGAGATTATTGAAATGTGGACTACGGGTTCGATTCCCAAGATCCTAAGATTATTGAAATATGGACTACGGGTTCGATTCCCGAGATCCTGAGATTATTGAAAGGTGGACTACGGGTTCGATTCCCGAGATCTTGAGATTATTGAAATATGGACTACGGGTTCGATTTCCGAGATCCTGAGATTATTGAAATATGGACTACGGGTTCGATTCCCGAGATCCTGAGATTATTGAAATATGGACTACGGGTTCGATTCCCGAGATCCTGAGATTATTGAAATATGGACTACGGGTTCGATTCCCGAGATCCTGAGATTATTGAAATGTGGACTACGGGTTCGATTCCCGAGTGGATATAAAGAGGGACTGTGGGTTCAATTCCCACAGGTCCTGGACTTGCTGGTTTGAGTTTATGCTGTGTTGGTTACTTGTAGTTAGCTAGTCGTAGTCGGTTGTAGTAATTACTTTAATGTTGTTATTTCAGATTCATTCTTACTTATTCCTGCTTATTATTGTTTTGATCATTATGTTATTGTTCTCTCGGTAGGGCCCTGACCTTCCTCGTCACTACTCCATCGAGGTTAGGCTTGGCACTTACCGAGTACCGCCGTGGTGTACTCATGCTACTCTTCTGCACACTTTTGTTGTGCAGATCCAGGTACATCAGAGCAGGCTCGTACTAGGTGATTCCGCAGCTTTCTGGGAGACTTCGAGGTATGATCTGCTACGTCCGCGGATCCGGAGGCTTCCCTTCTATTCTAGTAGTACTAGTTGACATTTTTCTTCATTTCGTTGTTAGATACTCTTTACACATAGAGCCACAGTTGTATTTCCCTTTTAGTCTGTGTTATCGTGGGGTTCCGGATCTTGGTAGTGTTTTATTCATTGTATGACGGATGTATGTGCCAAGCGGCACGGATTACATATCTTTTATGCTATTTTTCCGCTGTTTCTTATTTAAGTATTTATAACTTATATATTCCGCAACGTGTTAGGCTTACCTAGTCGTGGGGACTGGGTGCCATCACGACATGTTCATAATTGGTAAACTAGGGTCGTGACAAAACCCTTTCTTCCTCGATTTTTCAACTGCAGCATCTTGCCCCGCATATAGCCGGGACTGAACAACTGCAATAGGTGGTGAACGGAGACGTCCACACCAGCCCTGTCCGCGTACGTTGTCAAGATCCGGCAGATCTTCCACGTATACGGAGTCAGTTGGGCCGGACAGATATTAAAGAAGCGGCATAGCGCCTTCGCCAAGGGGTAGATGGGAAGCTCGCACCCCATGATGAAAGGGTGCTCATGGATGGCGCAGAATCCCGGTCGATGTACATAGACCAGGTCGTCCCCAGCCACCCTTGTCTCCACTGTCTCCGGCACGTGGCAGGATACCCCGAGATTGAGTAGCTGCCTCTCGGTGAACGTAGACATCTCCCATACATCAGCATCCGCTGGTGAAGAAAAATCCTTTCTCACGTTCAGGTCACGAGGAAGAAGGTTGTCCTTCTTCAAGGGGACAAGAGCCTTTTTAACCTTCTTGCTACCCCCTAACTGCCGGGAAACCGTTGAACCAGTCTCTGCCATTTCTGGTTTTCTACGACGACTACCTTTAGCCATTCTTTCTTGTTAAATTACTGGCTGGGTATTGAAAGAAATTGGTAGCAAGAATGCTAAGAAAAGAGATACGAGTTGCCGAAAATGTGAAAATGAGAAGGCAGGAAGCAAGGAGTTTCCGATGATCTAAAAGAAAGGATGATATTGAAACTGCCTTCTATTTATAATAAGCTACTACGCGAAATTCGAAGAGTTTTTGCACCGGAAAAGAGGCGGGAAACCGAAACGTCAAATCAACTTTGTGCCCAGCATTGGAAAAAATAGTAATTATGGCGCACGCCGTCAGCAGGAGACGGTTCGGAAGAACGTGCCACGTACGTACGTGTGCACGAGACCCAACGTGGGCTGGATCTATCCGCCCATCGCAGATACGCCCCTGCCACATCTCCAATAGGCGGAGGGACTATCTGTATGGGGATAAATTGGATGAATAGTGCGAGTAGTTTGTACATACGCGTGGCCGGTCCTGATAAGGTGCAACACGAGGACGCCACCTTATGAGGACAGCAACATTGGAGGACGTCCTCACTTGTGGCCGTACGCCATAAAGGGGACGGCCCCGCCTTAAAATACCAAGCCGGCGGACCCATCTAGGAGAACGTCCCCGATCCCCCCGTTTTATATTCCAAATATACTTGTAATATCTGGGCGTTAAAGTAATAGTTAGGCGAGGAGGCCTCCTTCCTATATAAGGAAGGGCTTCCCCCCCCCCCCATTTGGGGGGATCGATCAATGATTTATAAGACATTTCTCTCTCTACATTGTTTTTCTCTCTATTATTAAACATTTCCACTGCTCACTTGTTCTACTTACTGCATTGAACTTTATTATCTTCATATACGGGCTATCCACATATATTAATCGGGCGATCAGTCTCCAATTTATATTAACTTTGATTCCGATTATCCCTTTATTTACATTGGTTGATTAGTTCAAAGGTATTTAGCATCTTTTGAGCAAAACAAGCATGAAGATAGTGGCACGGCCAGCGATTAATTAAAGTATATGTTACGCACTGTATGTATTTATATATCTTCTATATGTATAATTTTTAAATCAAATCAACTCAAAACTTATCCAAACTTTAAAAAGATAAAAGATCAAATCCGATTCAAGTTTTTAAATTGAAAACGAAAACTCCAAGATGAAAAAAAACACCTCGAGATTTCGGTGTAGTATAAAGTATCAACATATGTATATCTTCTTATACCGATTATTGAATTAAATATTAGATGAAATAATTATATAAAAATTTATAATAGGGAAAATAACATAGAAGAGGGGGTGGATATACTGGGAGAGAATTTATATACCTTGAATTGATTAAAAGATAAAATAAAAATAATAAATAAATTTAAAGAATGAAATAATTTTGAGAAATAGTCTTACAAGATAAAATTAAGTTAAATTTTATTGGTAATAGAAAACTATATTCATTCTATTATATTAAACTAGTAAGTTACAAAAATTATATATTACAATTTAATAATACTAAGTAACGAATACTATAATTAGATAATCAAAAAAGAAAAAAAAAGAATAAAATATAAATTTCATGGTTAATATTAACATATAAGACTAATTAACATTATGATGAATATACTACATGGAAGAAAAAACTCTCCCAACATCTCCACACCATCATTCACCTACTATTCCTCCAAAACCACCTAACATCATTAATTCTCAAACAAATTCATTACAAGATACAGCTATTCCTATGATATCTGCTATGAATATTGACCAACCACAACAATTGGTTGAATCTAATACTAAACCAAAATCCTATCTCCAAACTCTAAATACTCACACCTCCCAAATATCTATCAATAATCATACAAATTCAAACACTAATCATTTAAAATACACTAATAAGTTAGAATGTGATGACCCGACCCATCGTCTAAGGTATTATCACCCCGTTTTCCCCGTATTATCTTGCTATATGTTTCAATATCAATATTTGAGTTGATTGGGTAGAATTGGATTGATTTTAGTTGGAAATGAGACACTTAGACTCTTTTAAGAAGGCTTAAATTGGAAAAGTCAACAGGAGGTTGACTTGTGAGTTAGAAGGCTCGTAATTGGATTCCAATGATTCGGTTAGCTTCGGGTGATGATTTAAGGCTTAGGAGCGCAATCGGAAGTAATTTTGGAGGTCCGGTGAAGAAGTTAGCCAATTTTGGTGAAGTTAGTATTTTGGCGACTTCCGGTTGATAGGTGAGATTTTGATCCGAGGGTCGGAATGGAATTTCGAGAGTTGTCGTAGCTTCGTTAGGTGATTTGGGATATGTGTACAAAATTTCAGGTCATTCGGACGTGGTTTGGTTGGGTTGGGTTTTTGATTAAATTTGTGTTTTGGGAGTTTTAGAAGAACTTAGGCTTGAATTCGATGTAATATGATGGTCTTGACGTTGTTTTATGCATGTCGATTATTGGAACAAGTTGGTATGATATTTTAGGAGGTGTTGGTATTTTTGGTTGAGGTCCCAGGGGCCTCGGGGTGATTTCGGATAGTTAACGGGAATTTTTGAAGTTGGAAAACTTCATAATAGGCGAAGATGTAAATGAGTGTGCACAAGACCTCAGTTTAAATGATCATATCTCCCGTTATATAAATATTTTTGTGACCCACAACTTGTCAAATTACAGCTCTTTGAGTCTAGTTTCCAACGCAACAAACCGTGCGTCATTTGGAGGTGTATACAGAAAGTTATGACCTTTTTACTGGGTATGTGTCAGTAGCGCGGCCTTAGCGCGGGAGCGCTAGTATCCCGCGCTAATTGGGTTATTTTCTGCCTCAACCCGCGCTAATTAGCGCGGGTGCGCTAGTAACAGGCCCTTAATATACCTAAGGATGGGAAATGACAGAACTTGAGTCATTTCTCAAGCCTAGGGCATCCCCAACACCCCCAATTCGACCAAGGCACTCAATTGCACTCCTAAAGTAAGCTTTTAAGTGGGTTTTCATGGTGATTTCTCTTCTCAATCACTAGTTACAACATGATTTTGGTTGGATTTCATAGGATTTCTTCAAAATCTCAAGAACACCCCAAAGTTGTCTTTCAAGATTTGGTCTACAAGAGGTAATCCTACACCTTAGACTTACACATATGGTGTTATTATGGGAATATGAGTATGAATCAAGTATTACTACTTATAGTATGGTTGTTGGAAGCCATAAATCCCCAATTTAAATACATGAACATGGTAGGGATTTAAATGTGTATATTTGTTGGAATTTTGTTGGTGTGGGTGTGAATGGTTGATCACACACGTGATGTTAGGAGTATAAATTACTAAAGAATGATAGGAAGATAAATTGTTGGTTAATGGTGATAGTTGGAGGAACCAATGCTATAGTTAAGAGGTGTAAATATTTATGCCTACAAGATATTTGATAATAGACCTAGATGGCACAAGTTATGGGATTTATGACTAATATTGGCCCTATTCAATGTTGTATTGTAGATTGAAGTTACATAACGGTATTGGATCATTGTAGTATCGTTAAGGGGTGAATTTCAGATATGTATGGCTAAAACCCCATCTTTTAGAAATCGAACTTCATCAATGTTTGTATGAATTTGGATAGATTGGAAGCGCGAGGAGGCCGATTGAGGAGAAAAGGCTTCGCGGACTAGAATTCTCGCCTGTTCAAGATTCGGCATCCGATGTGATTGAATTGCAAGGCAAGCATAAGGCGGACTAAGGCTTCTACCGGACCGAGGTGAGTGGTGATAGTAAATAATGTACTGAGGTTTTGAAACCCTTTACTAGCACTTCACAGTGCTATGTTGAGATGAGACACGCGTCATGTGACGGGCGTGGTGACATTGTGATTGGGGGATTGGACTTGGTCCTTCTTGACTGATAGTGTATTGTGTATTATGACTATGAATGAGATTATAACTATGTAATTGGGCTTGTAGCCACGTTTGGGGCCTTGTGCCGATCTGTGGAGTATTAGGGAAGCCTGTAGAACTAGGTGACTCTTATATCATGCGAGGCACATACACTCAGCCGTAATTACAACTGTATAGCATATCATGAGCCAATACTAGATGTGCACTTTGAAAGAGACTACCTAGGGTGGAATTCCCTGTTCTAGCTGAGTGGGCCTGAGAGGCCAAGTCTATACCGACTGAGATAGGGTCGAGGACCCACTATGAGATATTATATTAGGCTTGAGAGGCCAAGTCTATACTGACTGAGATATGGTCGAGGACCCACTATGAGATATTATATCTATATCTATATTGGATCGGGCTGCACGCCGCAGCACTATATGTATTGGATCGGACTGCACACCGCAGTGATGTATATGTGGATCGAACTGCACGCCGCAGTAATATACATGTGGATCGGACTGCACGCCGCAGTATTATTGCGCTTGGGCTGTAGGAGCCCCTTCGGAGTCTGAGTCTGCACACATTCTCAGTGAGCGCTGGTGTATATTATGGGATCGAGCTGCACGCCGCAACAGTATAGTTATATATGTGTATATATATATATATATATATATATATATATATTGGTTCGGATTGCACGCCTCAGTGATATAGCGCTAGGGCTGTAGGAGCCCCTCTGGAGTCTGTACCCCCATAGTGAGCACGGGTACCCATATGGATCGTGCTGCACGCCGCAGTGAGCTATGGATCGGGTTGCACACTGTATCGCAGCAATATATGGATCGGGTTGCACGCCACAATGACTAATATGTGATATTGTTCGGAGAGTGATATATATATATATATATATATATATATTTACATACATAGAGTTGGTTGTACACCGTAACAGTACGAGTGAGGATTTGGTCGGTGTGGGACCTTGTTGAGTTAGATGTGGACTGGAGATCAGAGTACTTACTGTAGTGATGACTTACCTCTGGGGGTTTGCCTTAGAACTGTTTATGGTAGTACATGAGTTCTTATTTTCAGTTATTTTTTATTATTGTTACTCACTGAGTTGAAATATATTCACCCCACTTCCCTGCACTTTTTGTGCAGATTCACAGGTGCCCGAGAGTAGTTGAGTTGTTGTAGCTGCTTACTCATATCTACTCTTACGGAGACTATGAGGTAGCTACCAGTGTCCGCAGAACCTGTTTTCTCCTTCTTTATCATTTTGTTGTTTCCATTCTGCTTAGTCTGGATTTTGTAGTAGATCTCATTTGTAGAGCCTCAGATTTGTGACACCACGATTTGGTTGGGACTGCATTCGTGTATTGCATTTCTACACTTCTTGATTTGTTATAAAGACAAGCAAATTATGCCGATTAATCAGTATTGATTTATAATTGGCTGGTTTAAATGGATAAGATGGTCGGGCTTGCCTAGCAATGTGTTGGGCGCCATCACGACCGGGGTTTGGGTCTTGACAAGTTGGTATTAGAGCCTAGGTTAACAGGTCTCGTGAGTCATGAGCCGGTTTAGTAGAGTCTCGTGGATCGGTACGGGGACGCCTGTACTTATCCTCGGGAGGCTGCAAACCTTTTAGGAAAGTTTCAAATTCTTGAAATTCTTATCGTGCGTACTTGATTCAGCTTGAGATGTAATTCTTGAAATTCTTTCTACACGTCTATAAGTGCACTCGAGTGCTTAGTGATAAATTTGCCTTGATGGGTTATGATTCCCCAATCGAGGGACGAGATATAATCTTTATGAGTTTATGTCGGGCCAGTCGGGAGGACTTGAGGCCAGATCTTTATCTATGACATGAGCACCAAGGTGTTGATTTTGTGAGCTAGTATTATGAAACTTATATGACCGGTATTGTCCCTAACTGTGGAAATGGTAGCTTAATAATGTACGAGCTGTCAAGTGTTAGATTCTTATTGTAATTTGTTGTGTAGCCCCGGGCTATGGGCGTGGTGAATATTTATCATATCTCTTAGGTGGAAGGTGTGTATCCTAGTGGAACGTGTGTATCATGGTGGAAGGTGTTTTACTGAAATACTAGATTGAGGCAAAGTAGGTGGATTGATTCTTAGGTGTAATTGAAAGGTATTTGATATGTGTTATGATTCGAGCAGGTGCAACGCATGTTCAGGTATTAATTGTGATAATATGATTCGTATAATATTGAGATTTATGTTGTTGATATGCATTGTGGTGTCCTGTCGAGTTGTGGACGTATTGTTAGGATGGTTTGGTGATTCTCTGGCAGGTGGATAGGCCAAATTACAAACGAAACTCTGTCGAAATTTTTTTGAAAATTTGGGACTTAGAAAAGATTTCTGTCACTTAAAGAGAGTAGGCTTAACTGTGGTGTGTGTATAAATGCAAGAATTGCAGAAGGGTTAAGGTCTTTGATGATTCGAGTCTTTGTCAAGCTTGTAAATGACTTGAGTTTAATCTCACCATAACATTGTGGCATCATTTGAGTAAACAATGCTATGAGCGGCTAAAAGTGCTTTGATGTATGGCTCCGAGTCAAGTTGGGGAGGTTGCTATTGATTAACTGATTGCACTGTTGTGTGCTATGTTGGTCCTGTCTCTAGTTATGTTGGGAAGATTTTGATAAAGGTTATGGTGCTTCATAAATGTGAAGAAATACTAGGATGTTTTGAGCTTATGTTGGTAAGGAATGTTCGGTGTATAGAAAAGCAAGATAGCTAATTGTATCTGTATGTAATCATGTTCTGCAGTGTCAGAGTTCTAGCAAGGCACGAGTGGTTCTGTTCAATAAGACAGTTGAATTACAGTTGAATAAGGGTGAATGACGCCGGAGAATTGTTTTACGGTGTTCAAGATTTTGCTTGTAATAGTCAGGTGTCTTAAGATTGTACATGTGGCTAAAGACGGTGGTTTCATTAAAAGAGATCAAGACTTGTGTGATATTATGTGAATGATGGGATTCTATGTAATCTGTATTGGAAGGTAATGATAACGAATTCCAATCGCAGGAAGATCTTCAAAATAATGTATTGTAGAATGTGGTACTTCTGGGAAATATTGAGAGAGTATTCAGTGGCCTATGTGTCTTAGACCGTGTGGTGTTACGTACGAGTCTCAGGTGGTAACATGAGTTTATGTATTATAGTGCTACAGTAATGGCTAATATTAAATTAAGGATGAGTTAGAAAGGAAACTAGGAAGATGGATCAACTTGTTAATAAACCGAAACGGTATGATAAGGAATACGATTAATTCTTGGTATGTGATTGAAGTAATGGGTCTTGCACATATTGTGTAACTCGATATGGGTATAAGGACTCAGTCCTGGCAGTTTAACTTATGCAATGTAATTGGGAGAAAGAGATTATGATGTGCGTTACCGTGGTTTGAAAATGAGTGTAGTTTTCATGATGGTATGCAAGGTCTAGAATGTACAATGAGTTTTCTCTATATGGGATCATGAAAGTTCTTAACTAGTTGAGTGCGCCGATGTTTGGCGTAGGAAAGGAATATGAATTTCCATGTTATCTTAGTGTGGTATGGTATATGGGATGTGTTATGGAAAGTTGATAATAGCATATTCAAGGCTTTTAGATTTGTTCATAATATATGGTAAGTCATTAAAATTATTGAGCAGCGCGGGTAGCTGCATGTGATTTAAGAGTCGATCTTTCTGGTGATTATAGAAAATGGTACTGCTATTCTAGTGATTTGGCAGGGTATATGGTCCAAAAGGACAAGGTAATGTAAACTAATAATATCCAGTGTTATGGTGGTATTCTCTTGTTGGATCGACTATAATAATTGAGTCGTTGATGGCATAGTGAGATTTATGAATGGTTTTTGTGGTAGGAATGGACGCTTGATATGCGTTATGTAGTCGTACGGTGGAGTGTGGAATCAGACATAGTGATTTATGTGTTACATATGTGTTGGAGACTAGAAGTTCTCTTAATCTGCCTACACAGTGGTGGTATATCGTGTGTATTGGCACCGTTTAACGGTTATTGGAAATTGGAAGCCCTAATGGCTCTCTCGTTACTTGATACGGTGAATTTGAATAATGGTATATGCTTGCAGACTGGTTGTCATAAGCCAGGTTGTTTAGACTAATGTGATATGGACTATGTTAGAAAAATGTCACAAACTGCGTGGCAGAGTGCATCAAATCATGCTCTCGCAGGGTAGATGTACCCTAGGACCAGCGGACCACTGGCTGGTATTGCTTTGTCAGTTGGGCCTTCGTGGCGGATGTCAGTATAGAGGTATCTACCATTGATTCAGCTCTAGTATTGAGGAACTTTGTCGGATGCATTTTATGTGGCCGAGCTTGAGGCTATATATATATGTTTGTTGCAATGAGCAACTTGACCCGATGTGCATTTTCTTTTGCTAGATTTATGCGTGGATCGGGTGGCACGCCGCCACAGGTATAGTATCTGGATCGGGTGGCACGCCGCCACACGTATGGTATCAGGATCGGGTGGCACGCCACCACAGGTATGGTATCTGGATAGGGTGGCACGCCGCTATAGGTATGTTATTGGAACGGGTTGTGCGCCGCAATAGTGTGATGTGGAAAATATAGTTTCCTATATGTTACCTTGTATACAATAGTTCCTAGCTTCCGAGGAATAGTCCGTATTGGTATCGCTCGAGGAATAGCACATCGGTTGTGTCTTTTCAGGATTTGATAGCTTATATTAATCGTATCACCGCGGGTGTGATTGATTCCTTGCGTTCAGACCTAAAAATGTGTGTGGCTGACCGTTTTGAGCATGGTGACTTGAGGTGCTCCATGAGTAATAGTGTTTGGATAGAATCATGAGTCGTGGCAAGACCACGTGATGTTATGACCTTTCGAGAATGAGTCATGCACTCCATTCCTATGATGTGAGGTGGGATCTCAGCTATATGTTATGATGGTACAAAAGAATTGAATTAGAGCCCTATTGTTGGAGTCAGTTGTCATAATTTGAGTATGTTCATATGTTTCTTATGGAGCCTGTGTTTGCTCCTCACGGCTTAGGCCGGTGTTGAGGTGTCATATCACCAGTGCGGTGTGTTATAATCGAAATGATCATTTGAGTCATTAATGAGTGCGAGCATATGTGATTTCAGTTAGTTAGAAAGGTAATATCGAGATTTGGCTCCGAAATCTGTTGTGGTATCAGCTAAAGGGGAAATGGATTCATGCATGGTTGACCTGAGAGATGGGTTTGATGTATCGCGTGTTCGGTTGCCGTGAGCAGGATATGAAGGTGTTGGAATAAGACTCTATCTAATGAGAAAGGTTTTTCTACTAGTATTTGGTTATTGTGGCCAATTGTTGTGATTAGGGATATGATTTCGGAGAGTGCAATGTGGTTTATGGTTCAGATAGACTCTGGAAATTCAGCTATACTGTGTTATTGGACTTATGATAGATAGGGTGAAGTGGTATCACCCTTAGTATATGCTTGGTAAGGCTATTCAGCTATTGGGTTGCTTCTAGTACAACTGAGGGTCCGCTCGAGGACGAGCGTCAATTTAAGTTGGGGAGAATGTGATGACCCGACCCATCGTCTAAGGTATTATCGCCCTGTTTTCCCCGTATTATGTTGCTATATGTTTCAATATCAGTATTTGAGTTGATTGGGTAGAATTGGACTGATTTTAGTTGGAAATAAGACACTTAGTCTCTTTTAAGAAGGCTTAAATTGGAAAAGTCAACAGAATGTTGACTTGTGAGTTAGAAGTCTTGTAATTGAATTTCGATTCGGGTGATGATTTAAGGCTTAGGAGCGCAATCGGAAGTAATTTTGGAGGTCCGGTGAAGAAGTTAGCCTATTTTGGCGAAGTTAGTATTTTGGCGACTTCTGGTTGATAGGTGAGATTTTGATCCGAGGGTCGGAATGGAATTTTGAGAGTTGCTGTAGCTTCGTTAGGTGATTTGAGATATGTGTACAAAATTTCAGGTCATTCGGACGTGGTTTGGTTGGGTTTTTGATTAAATGCGTATTTTGGGAGTTTTATAAGAACTTAGGATTGAATTCGATGTAATTTGATGGTCGTGGCGTTGTTTTATGCATGTCGATTATTGGAACAAGTTGGTATGATGTTTTAGGAGGTGTTGGTATTTTTGGTTGAAGTCCCAGGGGCCTCGGGGTGATTTCAGATGGTTAACAGAAATTTTTGAAGTTGGAAAACTTCATAATAGGCGAAGATGTAAATGAGTGTGCACAAGACCTTAATTTAAATGATCATATATCCCGTTATATAAAGATTTGTGTGACCCACAACCTATCAAATTAAAGTCCTCTGAGTCTAGTTTTCAACGCAACAAACCGTGCATCAGTTGGAGGTGTATACAGAAAGTTATGACCTTTTTTCTGGGCATGTGTTAGTAGCGTGGTCTTAGCGCGGGAGCGCTAGTAGCCCGCGCTAATTGGGTTATTTTCTGCCCCAACCAGCGCTAATTAGCGCGGGCGCGCTAGTAGCAGACCCTAAATATACCTAAGGACGGGAAATGACAGAACTTGAGTCATTTCTCAAGCCTAGGGCTTCCCCAACACCCCCAATTCGACCAAGGCACTCAATTGCACTCATAAGGTAAGCTTTTAAGTGTGTTTTCATGGTGATTTCTCTTCTCAATCACTAGTTACACTATGATTTTGGTTGGATTTCATAGGATTTCTTCAAAATCTCAAGAACACCCCAAAGTTGTCTTTCAAGATTTGGTCTACAAGAGGTAATCCTACACCTTAGACTTACACATAGTGTTATTATGAGAATATGAGTATGAATCAAGTATTACTACTTATAGTATGGTTGTTGGAAGCCATAAATCCCCAATTTAAATACATGAACATGGTAGGGATTTAAAAGTGTATATTTGTTGGAATTTTGTTGGTGTGGGTGTGAATGGTTGATCACACATGTGATATTAGGAGTATAAATTGCTAAAGAATGATATGGAGATGAATTGTTGGTTAATGGTGATAGTTGGAGGAACCAATGCTATAGTTAAGAGGTGTAAATATTTATGCCTACAAGATGTTTGATAATAGGCCTAGATGGCACAAGTTATGGGATTTATGACTAATATTGGCCCTATTGAATGTTGTATTGTAGATTGAAGTTACATAACGGTATTGGATCATTGTAGTATCATTAGGGGGCGAATTTCAGATATGTATGGCTAAAACCCCATCTTTTAGAAATCGAACTTCATGAATGTTTGTATGAATTTGGATAGATTGGAAGCGCGAGGAGGCCGGTTGAGGAGAAAAGGCGTCGCGGACTAGAATTCTCGCCGGTTCAAGTTTTGGCATCCGAGGTGATTGAATTGCGAGGCAAGCGCAAGGCGGACTAAGGCTTCTACTGGACCGAGGTGAGTGGTGATAGTAAATAATGTACTGAGGGTTTGAAACCCCGTACTAGCACTTCACAGTGCTATGTTGAGATGAGACACGCGTCATGTGACGGGCGTGGTGACATTGTGATTGGGGGATTGGACTTGGTCCTTCCCGACTGATAGTGTATTGTGTATTATGACTGTGAATGAGATTATAACTGTGTAATTGGGCTTGCAGCCACGTTTGGGGCCTTGTTCCGATATGTGGAGTATTAGGGAAGCCTGTAGAACTAGGTGACCCTTATATCATGCGAGACACATACACTCAGCCGTAATTATAACTGTATAGCATATCATGAGCCAGTACTAGATGTGTACTTTGAGAGAGACTACCTAGGGTGGAATTCCCTGTTCTAGCTGAGTGGGTCTGAGAGGCGAAATCTATACCAACTGAGATTGGGTCGAGGACCCACTATGAGATATTATATTGGGCTTGAGAGGCTAAGTCTATACTGACTGAGATAGGGCCGAGGACCCACTATGAGATATTATATCTATATCTATATTGGATCGGGGTGCACGCCGCAGCACTATATGTATTGGATCGGACTACACGCCGTAGTGATGTATATGTGGATCGGACTGCACGCCGCAGTAATATACATGTGGATCGGACTGCACGCCGCAGTATTATTGCGCTTGGGCTGTAGGAGCCCCTTCGGAGTCTGAGTCTGCACACATTCTCAGTGAGCGCTGGTGTATATTATGGGATCGGGTTGCACGCCGCAGCAGTATAGTTATATATGTATATATCTATTGGGTCGGACTACACGCTGCAGTAATACATGTGTGGATCGGGCTGCACACCGCAACATCATAGCGCTTGGGCCTAGGGAGCCCCTCCGAAGTCTGTATACCCCCCCTAGTGAGCGTCGTCGACGTTAAATGGAGCGGGCTGCGCGCCGCAGCGGTATATGTATTGGAGCGGGCTGCACGCCGCAGCATTATACTTATTCATATCCTTATACATACTTAAATACTTATACATTATGGATATATGAATATATTTACATACATAGAGTTGGCTGTACACCGTAGCGGTACGAGTGAGGATTTGGTCGGTATGGGACCTTGTTGAGTTAGATGTGGACTGGACATCAGAGTACTCACTGTAGTGATGACTTACCTGTGGGGGTTTGCCTTAGAACTGTTTAGTGATAGTGGAGTTGTTATTTTCAGTTATTATTTATTATTGTTACTCACTGAGTTGAAATATACTCACCCCACTCCCTTGCACTTTTTGTGCAGATTCACAGGTGCCCGAGAGCAGTTGAGTTGTTGTAGTTGCTTACTCATATCTACTTTTGTGGAGACTACGAGGTAGCTACCGGCGTCCGCAGAACCTGTTTCTCCTTCTTTATCATTTTGTTGTTTCCATTCTGCTTAGTCTGGATTTTGTAGTAGATCTAATTTGTAGAGGCTCAAACTTGTGACACCACGATTTGGTTGGGACTGCATTCGTGTATTTCATTTCTACACTTCTTGATTTGTTATAAAGACAAGCTAATTATGCCGATTAATCAGTATTGATTTATAATTGGCTGGTTTAAATGGATAAGATGGTCGGGCTTGCCTAGCAATGTGTTGGGCGCCATCACGACCGGGGTTTGGGTCGTGACAAACTTGGTCCGTCTAACTTTATTCCTTTGTCTGTGGAGGAAAAACATAGGATTTATAAGCCTTGGGAACATGCTGTAATTATCAAAGTTTTTGGTCGTAAAGTGGAGCATCAGCTCCTTAGACAAAAAGTGTATGCACTGTGGAAACCTACAGAAAATCTGCCATTAATAGACTTAGGGTCTAATTTTTTTCTTCTAAAATTTCAAAAGGAGGAAAACAAAACTCATGCTTTACAGGTAGGCCCTTGGTTTGTTCTAAATCATTTCTTATCTGTCCGGCAATGGGAGCCAAAATTTAAAGCATCAACAACACAATTATCTTCTTCTGCTTTATGGTTACGTTTGCCAGAATTACCTACGAAATTCTATGATTATCATATTTTGAAGAAATTGGGACAGAAAGTAGGTAAATTTTTATCTATGGATATTTGCACTTCCAATACTACTCGTCCCTTGCAAACAAATCCTAATGAGGTAAGGAAAGGCTTTGTTGGTAAGCACTCTTTAATTCATCCTAATAATCTTCCTTTTAATCATTTATCTTTAAAAAATAATGACACTATTGCTAATCAAGTCACTAAGCAAGTGTCTAATAATTTATTAAATACCAACAAATTTATGGTATTAACGGATGACTTAGTTGCTAATAATGAGTGTTTAAGCAATACTACTTTGGCTACTAATTTTGTGGGTCAAAATTCAAACTATACTCAAGTACCTTCAAGTGGGGTCCAATTAAATCCTACTTTTCAAAACACCTCTAATACCAATACTACACATGTAAGAAGACACGACATTAAGTCTCACATGCAAACCAATTCCCAAACATTGCCTACCCTACAAGATCTACACGGCCAACCCACTCCCATTTTTCACTACACCTCCTACTCCCTTCATTAACTCCATATCCACCTCTTCAAACATAGATATTCATGACATGCAACTAGGTCTTAATAATGACTACCCCCTATTACTTGTATTTACCATACTACTAGCCACGGTATTAACTCACACATGCACAATAACTCACAAAGGTATTCTGCAAAACCAGATATGCACGACCAAAATACTCCAAATTTTATTACACCTTCTACTCCTTCCATTAATTCCATATCCACCTCCCCCAACATAGCAAATGATGACATGCAACTAGGGAATAATGAAGACTTCACTACTAGTTACAATTCCAACAAGTCACTTTCATATCAATCTTGTCCTCCACCGGCCACTATACCATTTCCAACATTACGAAACTCCACTAATACATCTCTTATAAATACTTCTATTTTGTCCACTACCCACACTTCTAATACTTCGAGCAATGTTTCCCTTCAATTTTCTAAGTCATCTAAGGGGCAATCGACCTATACCACGCCAAACCTCTCATCAACTACACAACAATCCCACTCCTTACTCTCATCCACCCCCTCATCTCTCCATGGATCAAAACTCAATAGTATACACGGCTCACACTCCCCATGCACCTCTAGAGTCATGGTTGGAGGCGGGATTACACAATCATGCACTAACATTCACCATGCAAGTGAACCAACAAGATGTCACGATTCTTATAAATCACCCGAGGGATCTAGCACAAATAATAGCCGAGGGAATGAGGTTGGGAACGAAGATATTTGCCCGTTACCATTGGGCAATGACACAAGCCTCAAACATAGCACCATTTCAAGAAATGATACCACCATCTCCAGTTTGGGAACAACAAGAAACTCTTCACCCAAATATAATTCGAATGCCTTTTTATCCTCCTCCAACACCCAATGTTCCATGGATTCAACCATATTGGGAGACTCAACCCTTCACTCCAGTGATGAGGCTAGGGACACCTCGTGTCCAAACACCACCACCACCTCCTCCTTCACCAACCCCTCACAATCCACCAGAGCAAAAAGAACAGGAGAGGAATTTACAGGTAGAACTAGACGCAGCAATCGCATACAACAGAGAAACCATGCCTCTTTATGCATGCATGAATGGAATCAAGGTCTTTGTGCAGAAGGAAGAATTCGAAAGAAAAACATTCATAAGGTGTCCCCAAAATCTCATATCAACCTCATTCCGTCTAAGACCAACAACAAATCCGACAGTGGGAAAATATGCCATGTTATTTCTTCCAACACTATCACTACGTCCCGGACAGTCTAGTATTGAATTGTTTGCTTCAAATGATGATCACATGAATTTCATCATATGGAACTGTAGGGGTAGTCAATCAGTGGAGTTTAAAAGAAATTTTAGGTCTTTGTTGGATTATAACCGACCAGACCTAGTTGTACTGTTAGAAACCCATTCCCAGTCCCACCAAGTGATTAAGGATGATTTTGATTTTTCTGGTATGATTGAAGTCCCAGCTATAGGTCATATATGGGGGATAGTTATATTGTGGAATGCTTCATTGCTAAATGTTACACAGGTTGCTACAAACACCCAGGAAGTTCATTGCCATATCCAGGTACTTACTCCATCAGTTGCATGATCCAGAATTACATATAATCTATAGGGAGCAAAATGGAGTTGCGGACTGCTTAGCCAAGTATGGAGCATAAAAAATGGAGGCAAATGTGGAAATATTTTCAAGACCTCCAAATTTTGTGTTAACTTCTCTTCAGCAAGATCAAGTGGGAATGCCGAGAAGAAGATTTTGTAAACCTTCGACTATGTCAGATGATAATCGGATAAGTTGTAATAGTTTTTCTACTTCTAGTTTAACTAGTGTGTATAATGTAGTAGGAACTAATCTGATGCATTTTATGCATCCAACAAACTCTTATGTAACTTTTTAATTTTTATAATATATTTATCTTTTTAACCAAAAAAAAAAACATTATGATGAGAAAAATCTGTGATATAAATATAACCAAAATCTTAAAAAATAAAAAGTCATAAAGGAATAATCCTAAAACAATTCCAAGTGATAGAGTTAAATTAAATATATTGATTAAATTGCTCGAATATTTTGTTAACAAATATAAATCATAATTTCATGATATATATATATATTACACACAACATAATAATTAAAAATATTGGTAGATTTTTTATAAAGTTAAAGGCTTATCTCTTTATACTTTTGATGATTCAAAATTATAATTAAAATAAATATTATATTATTAAAATACGAAAAGAGTGGGATAAACTTAATATTAGGATATGTATACTCAATAATACTCAAAAATAGATTTTTTTAAATTATCCGCACATCGCGCGAATTTTAAGACTAGTTATTTATTAACTAGACTTTATCATTTTAGTATTTATAGAATAACTCATTTGTAATGTTTATATCAATTTATTCTATATTTATAGCTTATATTTGGTAAGAAAATTTGTTATCTTACCAAATTATCGTACAAAGCTGGTAAGATATTAATGTGTGATAATGATATAAATGAATATCATTATCCTCTGATAGTATATTGATACCACCTTCCGGGATAACAAAGATCCACATAAACTATTAAAGTATATGTTATCTCGGATTAATAGTATAACTATTAATTATATTTAATATGATTTCATTCATATAATTCAACACATCAGGGTAATAGTTTATATAATTAGTATACGAAATTTGGTAAGGTAACATATACTACTGTTACTACATAAAACTCCGATTAATCAACACAAAACATATGTATCTTTTTAAAAGAAAATCAATATAATTTTTATTTTCTAACTGAATATGGATACTCATACGATTCTATTTTATAACGGTTAATTAGTAAAAAAGAATGTCCTAATGTTGATTCACTACAGTACCACAAAGGAATTTGTAATGATCCTCCAATGTTTATTTTTATCATATTTGTCATAAACATACTAATACGATTTGACGTATGACATTAGTTATACTAATAGTAACCTGTAAACAGATTTGTTATGACCCTTTATTGGGTTAATTTAGTATATAAATCCCTTTATTATATCATAATCATTGAAAAAATGCAGAAAAATATTCCCTTGTTATACAGGTGGGCGCCTGAACAGAAATTAAAATGCTGAAAAATATTCCCTTGTTATAAAATCATTACATTCACCTATCTAATTCTAAACTGTTAATATGAACACATTAATTATGGCGTATCGCAATCAGTCTGTAGTTAGCCGTTGATTATTTCACTAAGTATAATTTTCCGTAAATACGACCATCAGGATCTTATGGGTTATCATGAGATAGTGATGGACGAAGAAATGGTATGATAGATGGTTTATATTTAACTGAAAATCATAACTGGAGAATAACTATTCGATATCAAATGAAATTCCCGATATAACTATTCAATTGAAATACTCATTGATCAACACTATATTTAAAAATCACATATACTATATTATCATATGTTATGTGTATGATAATTTTTATCTATTATCCATATAATACACTATATTCCTCGATTGGCCTTATGAATGATTAACCGTTATACTATAATTATTATTGTGCATATAGGAATTATTATGTTGACAAATCAATATCAATAGTGGTGTAATTAAAAGGTAATCCGTTTAATAGTGTTGATTTAATCTCATAGAGCTTTAAATCAAAGATCCTATCCGGGTTACCTGAAGAGGACTTGTTCTAGGCTTCGGGGTAAGGCAATACAGTAGGGTTAATAGCCCATAATTCCAACACCAGCTACCCAACCACCTAAAGGTAGAGGGTAGACTGGTAGGGGCCGTCCTAGAGGTGGAGGCCAGACAGGGTGAGGTCAGCCGGCTATTGTTCAGTCAGGTGGAGGCCAGTCAGTCGGTGCTCTAGCTAGGTTCTATGATTTTCCAGCCAGGCCAGATGCATTGGCCTCAAATTCTGTCATCACGGGTATTATTTCTGTTGGTGGTAGGGATGCTTTAATTTGCTATTATTTGATCCAGGGTCTACTTATTCATATGTATCATCTCCGTTCGCTCGCTTCCTGTTTATTTCTCCTGAGCCTTTGGGTGTTCTTGTTCATGTGTCCACTCCTTTGGGTGATTCTGTGGTTGTGGATTGGATCTACCGGTCATGTGTGGTCACTTTTTATAGTTTCGAGACTAGAGTAGATCTTTTATTGCTAGAATGATCAATTTTGAGGTCATCCTGGGCATGGATTGATTATCTCCATATCACGCCGTCCTTGATTTCCATGCCAAGACTGTCTCACTAGCGATGCTAGGATTGTTGAGATAGAGTGGAAGGGTTCTATAGTTGATATGCCTAGCAGGGTTATTTCCTTCCTGAAGGCTTGGCACATGATTCGGGAAAGAGTGTTTGGCTTACTTAGCTTATCTTTGAGCTACCACTGCTGAGTCTCCGACGATCGATTCAGTGCTAGTAATCCGAGAGTCCGTCGATATTTTTCCTTCTAATCTTCCTAGCATGACTTCAGATCGTGATATCAATTTCTATATTGATTTGGCAGACACTTAGCCTATATCTATACAAATAGCATAGGACTTATGACACTATGATATTTACTAACGGGTAGTAAATGACAAATTATCGCATATGTATTATACTATTAAGTCTACCACAATTTGTAGTGAGTTAACTACATAGTTTTAGTCAATATATTATCTGCTGAATAACCAAGGAAAATACCCGAACTATTACCTAGAAACATTATTACAGACCTATGAAACTAAACTACTACATCCGTTAGCCGACTACAATACGTATAATCGATATGTTCATAGTAAACTACGATTTGATTCAAGTACAAATCTTAAACGAATTTATAGCATATTTTATATACAAATATCTTTTCATAGTTTTAGTTAAACATTGGATGACGATTAAGTTGACGAGGTTCCTCTTGAATCTCAAGCAAATAGACGAGGCTGCCCGTCTCATGATAATGTTCCCCTTCCACACTCACATCCTCCAAGAGCGGTGACAGTGGGTGTTTACAAATGAAGGAAATGCAAGTGCCATAGTCCCACCCCACGTTAGGACGGGAAATTTTCGAACCAATTGAGACGGTTGTGTAGCACTTTACTATTAGTCCAATACAATCACATATATCACTGTATGAGCAGGTTTAGTGCTATTGGAAATTCACTACCTTTTGATTATGACAAGGTTAATATTCTTATTATTAGTTTGATGAAGATGGAAAGGCGCATTAGACCGTTATTGTCCTACAGACATTTGAGCTTTGTAGCAACCGTATATTTTATATTAGTAATCTAATATGAATAATAACAAAAGGATTTAGATGGTCATTTAACATATGGGAAGTAAACCGATCAATTATCTTGAAATACATATGTATTAATGGTATTAGTACCATATGTATCACATTAAGATGAAATCATACAAGTGCCATAGATCAGATACTATCATAGTAATACTCTCATTATCATAATTTATAATGAGAGTATGTGGTCGTTTAAAGTATATTAAACAATCACATACACTCATTATAAACGAGTTAAATACATGAAAAATTTGGATGAAATATGTAGTATAGATTAAACTAGATCAATGTAATTATTCCATGTTATAAAAGTGGTTAGAGCATAACCAATTTTCGAATTAAGAATAGAAGTATTATTTGCTACCCCCTCTTAATAAACGGATATTGTTATTTAGCGAGACTGTTTATTAACTATTACAGCTAATATTAATATATCTCGAAAGGATTGCCAATGATACGACTCATTGGATAAACTAGGATTACTTTACAAATAGGAATTCCATTAGTATAATGCGCTCTCTACCCCCTATTTACACTGATTTGCTACTAAATGTATTATAGCCTTGATGGATTTAACCGTCAAGGCTATAATATGCTGTCCATTGATTATTTCGATGTAGTAAGCCCTAGTAATTCTTAACTTATCAAGGCTATAATATGAGGTCGTAATTTGCTTAGCCTCAACGTATTTTGTTGGTCCGTCGAGATATGTTGTTATAACATCTATCAAAATACTTGTCACAACCGTATATTTAACTATGTCAGACCTAATTTCGTTTATATATTAAGGTTACCACATCAATACCTAATAATAATATTGTATTAATCAAAATTTGATTGGGAGCTAATTTTATCGATAAATCATAAAATGATTACTTAAACGGTTCAGACTCTGGAGGGGCTTCTACAGCCCAAGCACAATATCATGATTATGCTGTGGCGCGCAGCCCGATGGACTACCAGTCAGCTATAATGCAATGCACTACCACAGGCACAGAAATAGTATTTGAAAACTCTTTTTATTATTTTCAGTAAAAAACAGTATTTCATAAATTCATGCGTTCAAAGAAAAGGTAATGTATGTCTTATATTTTAGAATATGCATATTATATGTACTACTATACATTTTAGCGAAAATATCAATTAGTAACTGGTTTGTGGTGTTTTTCATTCACAGTCTGTGAGGAAGAGAGAATTAGACTATGTAATGATCAACATGATATTATACTAGAATATATGATTACCTATAATTAGATACATATGATATCAATCCTGAATACTATGGACCTCATTCTTATTAATGCACGACGCTATTAATCTTCACTCACAGTATAGCAATGGAACTGTATTATTCAAAATGATAAATCGCCATAGCTTAATAATTCGGGTGTTTATACATAGTCTAAATTTCCACGTAAACTATTAAAGTTTCCACGTAAAATGCTTATCAGTCCGTATTTCCTCTTGAGTATGAGTGGTATTTAGTTTCTCATTCTGCTCCATAGTTACCATGGCTGAGATATGATCAATGATATGACAGGTTGTTGGCACTGTATCTTCCCTGAATTGCTCCTGCTAGAATTTTACTGCTTCTGCTGCAATCTGATCATCCTCTTCCACCCAATTTCCAAGTCTGTCTTGAATTCAGGTGAGTTTTAACCTTTTTCTTCTTCCATTAATTTGCGCATGAAAGAATTTTGTGTTACGATCACCATCCTTAAACCAAGCCATTCCGGCCTTTTGTCTTCCACTGCCAAGTATTTTATCATTTCAGCTTGAACTTTATGCAACCATTGTCTATTCATCTGAGTAGGAGACTGTTCAAATTGTCTTTCATGCACTAGGACCACTATGTTAAAATATTCGAATTGAGGACCAATATTAACCGATCTCATTGCAAAGTAATCCTAGTTTACCGCTCAATTGTATGAATAGCAACTCATACTACTTATTACATATATTAATTTTAAATAATATAAAATCAAATAATATAATTCAATCCTAGTTGTCACACCGAAGATTTTACATATGTGGAATCCGCCAAATTCATGGGGAACCACATAAAACTACATAGTCTAATTTGAAACTATGTAGTTAACACACTACAAATTTTCCTTAATTATTAAGCCCATTAACAGGTTGAGCTTATACATCGAAATTACATTCTAAATCAAATTACGTAAAATGCTGGCGTTCCATTTTGTACGTCATGACATAATAGTTAATATCTTATTAAAAAACCTTTGTGAATGGCTGTGTATAATAGTTTATACAATTTCATCCGGTCATTGCGTATCGTCAATTGAGTATTAGGACTTATGTGCCAATCTGTCAAGGAGTTATGATCATTGAAGGGTTATATTGTATTGGGAGTAATGTCATACGTTCATTGTGACGATCCAAAGGGTCATCACCTGTTTTCCTCATTTGTTCCGCTCTTTCGAGGCCTTGAAAACCTTATTTTATATTGCCTCGATTTACGTGCGCAGTCCGGGCACGTAACCGGAAAAGTTTTTGTGTTAGAATATGTGAATTCTATAGAAAATTTGAAGAAATTTGATATTAATATTGATATAATTGACTTCGGTCAACATTTTTGGTAAACGGACCCAGACCCGAGATCGGACGGTCCCGGAAGGTCCGTAGGAAAATATGGGACTCGGGCATGCGTCGGGAGTAAAATTCCGAGGCCTAGAGCCCAAGATATAAATTTTTCTGTGAAATTATTTTTCTGAAATTATTAATGAAAATGGAAAGGAAAATTGATTAAAAGACCATGGTATCCGGCTCGTATTTTGGTTCCGACGCTCGGTACAGGTCTTATATATTATTTAAGTACTTCCTGCAATGTTTGACGAAATTTGAACGTCGTTTGATGTGTTTTGAACCATGAGTTACAAATTTGAAAGTTTATGAAGTTTAAAAGAAGAAATCATGAATTAGAGGCTTAATTCTATGAAAACGATGTTATATTGACGATTTGATCGCGCGAGCAAGTTCGTGGTAAGTTTTTGAGGTTGTGTACATGTTTGGTTTGGAGCCCGAGGGCTCGGGTATTGATTTTATAGGCCGTTAGAGCAAATTTTGATAAAGAACACAGCTGGTATTTTTCCCCAGCAAATATCTTCGCAATTGCGAGATGTCCCAGAATAGGCCTCAGTTCGCAAATGCGAACAAACCTTCGCAAATGCGAAGTGGCCCAGGAAAGGCCTTTGGTTCGCAAATGCGAGGCAACCTTTGCAAATGCGAAGTTTCCCAGGAGAAGCCCAGGTTTGCAAATGCGAACCAAATCTCGCAAATGCGAGGTGGCCAGAATTGGTCTGAGTTCGCAAGTGCGAACTATTCCCTCGCAAATGCGAATTTCGCAGCCAGGACCTGCTGTATTCGCAATTGCGAACATATGTTCGCAATTCCCATATCCGCAGCTGTGCAATCTGATACTTAAACGATTTTAAACCCCCTTTTCACCATTCTTTCAAAACCCAAAACACCACAAACGATTTTCCAAGAGCAATATCACTCCAAATCACTTGTAAGTCAATTTTTACTCAACTCTTTCAATTCCTAACATCATTAAACATGTTTTCCGTGAGAAATCAAAGGTTTTTATGGTTGAAATTGTTGTTTTTGGGTAGAACCTAGTTTTTTCATAAATTGGGGAATTGGATCTCGATTTGAGGTTCGATTTCGAAACAAATCATATAATTGAACTCGTGAGGGAATGGGTAACCGGATTTTGGTCCGAACCCCGAGTTTCGACCACGTGGGACCGGGGGGTGTTTTGGGAAATTTTGGGTAAAACTTTGAGAAAACCATTTTATGCATCCAAACCAATTTATATAGTGTGTAGTGAAGTAATTTAACCAATTGTGATTAGATCCGAGCGAGTTGAAGGTTGAATTTCGAGGTAAGGCGATAGTTGAAGGTTAATTGGACTTCAAGGCTTTGAGGTAAGTGTTTGATCTATCCTAGCTTGAGGGAATAGTATTGAGTGTGATAATTGCTAATTATTATGCGATCGAGTACGGTGTATAGGCATGGTGACGAGCATCTATACACTGGCGTCTAGTATGACCGTGAGTCATTTGTTGACACATGTTGCGAGTTAATGTGGAATGTTCTTAAGTCATGTTCTTGATGCCCTTGCCGGGTTGTGAAGGTTGATTATAGTTTCCCTTGCCAGGACTTTGTTGTGTTGTTGATGTTGTTCCCTTGCCGGGATATTGTTATGATTATTGTTTCCCTTGCCGGGACGGTTTATATTACTTGTTTCATTCTTTTGCCCTTGACTGTGATTGTTATTTGGATGAGGAAGAGTGATAATGCACGAAGGGTGATGTCGTGCCATTTTTACTTATGTTCGCACGAAGGATCATTCCGTGCCTTGTTTTACTATTTATGCACGAAGGATCATTCCGTGCCATGTTTATTATTTATACACGAAGGGACATTCCGTGCCATTGTTACTTAAACCATGCACGAAGGATCATGCTGTATCATGGATGTGAGGATGAGAGTAAAAACACGAAGGGTGATGCCGTGCACTTTTATTTGATTATTTGGTGAGGATGAGAGTAAAAGCACGAAGGGTGATGCCGTCACCCCATTTAAATTTCTTGCTTTGCAATAACTGTTTCTACTACACTCTAGTTTTATCTTACTGATTTATTATGTGTTGTTGATTGTGCTTGTTATACCCCATTTTAACACGGGTCAAACTAGAGTATAACATATTGGTAATTCTGAAGGTTTATTAATTAAAGAGAGTCACCACCTAATTATTTTAATGGTGAATTAGGACACCAATTTTGACTAAATAATGCTTAAAGTTAACTCTATTTTATGGCCTACTTAACCTTTAAGATTATGGGTAAGGGTTCTAACTAATCCTATAAGGAAGGTTATTAAGGCACCCTATATGATCCGTTAATTACGGTTAACCGATCAAACTTAGGTTAATTAACTAAAACTTTGTACAATCATTAAAGAGTAAGAAAAAAAAAATTCTCATTGAAACTTTATAAGTCAAAATGCAAATCATTTGGAAAACTTCACTTTTGAGTGGGAAAATTTAAGTACTATAAAGCACTTGGAACAATATGAGCAAAATATTCAAAGAAAACGTCATTTAAAGTATAGTAACTTAGAAATCTGATTTTTTCTTTTGTCTAAAGAACCAAAATCTTGAAAAGAGACAATCTCCTAAAAATGGACTAAAGTCCAAAACGGCAGACCAATGTTAGACTTAGGAAAATTTTATAAAGTAAAATGACTTAAAAAACGTATTTTGAAGTGAAGTCAGGTCGGTCATCTTCGACTTACCGTCAAACAAAATGAAACTAGTTCGTCAACAATTCAAAGACTTATATCAAAGAAATATTTATTATTGATCCCAAATAAAATACCTTTAAGAAAAATGAAACACACAAAGTATCTATTATTTACATTTAAACTAAACCAAAGACTAATCTTTAGAGTTAGTAATTCATTGTTAACTTGAGGTGAAGATCCTATGTGATCAAATGCAGGCATAATGAGTAATCACATACTAATGCTTGGTTAATTGCACAACTTAAATAAATGACACAATTGAAATTAAAAAGATAACCACACAATAAAATGTTAGTCATCAATAAAGCATGCATAAACAGCCATATTTGGCTCTTAAATCCTAACAGAAGGATAATCTTCTGTAATTCCTGCTTCAGCACATCTTGATCGACTTTTGCTGTTCGGATATTTGGAAAGAGGGTGAGTGATGATAATGTAGTCATCGGTTCTAGACAGCGATATAGAGTCTCAAAGTGAAACTCGAGAGCAGCTCCGTCATGTCATGTAAACAAGAAAAGGAAAAGCAAAGAGGAAGGTTAGAAAGAAATCATGATTCTTGCTCCATATTGAAGATGAAATAAACTAAAGTAAAATCATATTAGCTTAACACAGAGAACAAACAATGAGTTGGAATATTTCTACTTAATATTAAACACATTCAGTCAAGCACGATGCTTGTCAACAGCTAGTACTTCTAAAACATATATGAAGGATATGCCATCGCAGAAAATATACACCAATCATATTATGTCTAAATGTATCAAAAGGATTACTTTGCTTAGGCATTAGTCATGGCAGAATATGATCATAGTCCTATAATATTCCTCAGTGAAAACAGCAAATATAGAATACTTGTGAATATGCTTTATGTGTATAGCTTGAACTTAAATTTAACAGGTCAGGTTCATATATTTAGCATCCGAGCCAAAGAACACAGTATACTTCCTTAAAAATTATTCATATTAAGCTAGGATATAAATTATCACAGGCATGACTTATACTATAAAATTAGTCTTAGCATCACAGTTTCTATGTGATAAACAGTAAAAATCCTAAATCATGAACTCTGGAGGATAGAGAAAAATATCACAAATAAGATATCTGGAGACATGTTAATTCATAAATGACTTATTCATGATTCTGACTTTAAAGGGAAACAAAATACATGATTTTAATCCATAACAACTATCAAAATTTCCCTGTACCTAATTCACTGTCATGAATATAGTTGCTTATCAATTTCGAATATTATTTGGAGATTCAAATAGTAACTAATAACACCGTTAAATCTGAATATACACACCCTTCAACCATAACTTTCTAAGCAGATTCACAGTTTCTAAGTGGCAGAGATATAGCCAAAGAAAGGTTGGATTTTACCTGTTGTGGGGCAGTGAACTGGAACTTTGAGATTTCAGATCTACTCCATTTATGTAACAAGATCAAAACCCTTTTTAACAAACTAAATAGCAACAGAAATTGCAGAAAAGGAAAAAAAAATTACTTATTGACTCAATTTCGCTGTGTTCTAACTCTTTTTCCAGGATTCCAAGATGATCTTTGGCTGGAGGGTTTAGGAGTATTTATAGGAGAAGACTAGGGTTTTTGAGATTTGAAATTCAAAAGAAAAAAGTAGAATGGGATCACGAGTTGGACCTTTGATTTTCAAGATGACCGTTCATGAATGGTCCAAAGTGCAGCAGAAAAGATCTGTAATCAATCTTTACTTTTCAGATTTTGAAGATCTTGTAAGAGGAGATGATTTTGAATTTTCATATGGTCAAAGGCGAAATTTCCTTTTTCAACTAAATATTCAGCGAAAAAGATCAAAAATCGATGGAAGAAGAATTACCCATGTGAATTTTGATCCTTGTGATGTCTACTTCTCATATCAATATGAGAGTTACACTAAAATGGCTAAATACTTTCTGAGATGAGGTGAAAAAGGGGGTTTGTAACTTTGCTCAAAAATGGAGGAGGCAAAAGATGCGGCTAGTTTGGAGGAGACTAGGGTAGAGAGTTTAGGAGACATAGTTTTTAGTTACTTGGGTAGCTGAAATTTGGTGATCTAAAGGCTTTTGTTTGGGCCAAAAATCATAGCCTTTCCTTCTTCAAATCAAATTAATTGGCTTCATGTCTTCTTAATAATAAAATAAATTGGACTTAATAAAAATACTTTCCACATATATAATATATTATATATTAAAATAAATGACAAACTTGATAATAGTCACGTTAATGGTAGTTAATAATTTTGCTACTAATAATAACAATACTAATTGTAGTAGTAATAGTAGTGTAGTAATAAATAATTAAGAATAATAAATAGTGCTAATAGTAGTAGTTATAAAATAACAATAATAACAGTTATAGTAATGAGGTTAACAATAGTATTAAGAGTAATAGTGACAATATAATAACCACAATTATTATTATTAAAATAATCTAATACTTCTACTAATATTAATAATAGTTGTAGCAACAAATATAACAAAAGTAGTAGTAAAAGTGAAGTATGTAAATTATTAATAACTTAAAAGCTCAAGAAAATAATTGAAATAGTCGGGACAAAATTGGATGTCAACAGTGCTCCCCCAGCATGTTACCTCCTTTGTTAGTTGAGCTACTCAATATCTCTGTTATTTTGTGGTACATACATATATAGAACTGCACAGGTTTATGTGAGTGTCTGGTCCTAGGCTTGTCACTACTTCGCCGTGATAGGCCAAGTACTTACCAGCACATGGGGTCGGATTGTGCTGATACTACACTTCTGTGCGTCTTTGCACAGGTCCAGGTTTTGAACAGGAGCAGCAGCAGTAGTACACTAGCGGGATTATCGTACGTCCGAGACCGAGGTAGCTTGCAGGCGTCCGCAGGCCCGGCATCTCCTCTATTTACCTTTATTATTGTTGTGGTCTCATTGTTCCGAGACAGACGGTTATTATTTATTTTCTTTCAGACCATTATGTATAGTTATTCCTTAGTAGTTCGTGAGTTTGTGACTCCACATCTTGGGTATAGGATTTATGTCAGTTACTTTACACTATTATTCATCTCTTATTCGAAAGACTTCCGCATTTAAAAATTTGAGTATTATTCTTGCTATTAAATATGAGAACAAAAATGATGGTATGAACAAGAAGATGGTGAGTGAGTTGGCTTGCCTAGCTACCACGAGTAGGCGCCATCACGATCCCGATGGTGGGGGAAATCCGGGTCGTGACAAGTTGGTATCCGAGCTCTAGGTTACATAGGTCTCACAACTCACGAACAAGCTTAGTAGAGTTTGAGGAGTAGGTACGGAGACGTCTGTACTTGTCCTCCAGAGTCTATTGAGTTAGGAAAAGTCTCTCATTTGTTCCTTCTTGTCGTGCGATTTGTTCCTCAAATACTGATTGAATTTCTACTCTGTCCTTTCGCAGATGGTGAGGACACGCGCTTCTTCATCCGCTGATCAGCAGCCTGAGCCCCAGGCAGCTCCCGCGAGGGGCAGGGGCCGAGTCCATGTCGGAGGTTGTGGTAGGGGCAGAGCTCAGCCCTAGGCAGCAGTTCCAGAGGTGGAGCCCCATGTTAAAATTAGTGAGGTGGTTCCAACCCCAGCAGCTCCAATGAGCCCAGTCCAGGTACCAGTGGAGGTCTAATTTACCCGGGATTTTCAGGAGGCTCTGGTCAGAATAGCGGGTTTTATGGACAGTGTCGCCAGAGCAGGCTTATTACCAGTTGCACCAGCCACTTCTCAGGCTGGAGGAGGGGTCCAGACTCCTGTTGCACGTACTTTGGAGCCAGTAGCTCCCCAGGCTCAGGCACCAGTAGTTCAGCCAGCAGTGGCCACTCAGACAGGTACTACAGCTCAGGCCGGAGATGGAGCGGCCATGACTTCTGATGCTTTATGGAGACTTGATCGGTTCTCCAAGCTTTTTACCACTACATTCAGCGGTGCCACATCAGAGGATCCCCAAGACTTCTTATTCAGTTGCCGTGAGATTCTCAAGACTATGGGGATAGTGGAATCCAATGGGGTTGATTTTTGTACATTCAGGCTTGCAGGATCCGCCAAGACTTGGTGGAGAGATTTCTTTTTGACTCGACCAGCAGGGTCCCCGGCTTTAACATGGGACTAGTTTGCCGAGTTATTTTTGGAGAAGTTTCTCCTTGTTACCCAGCAAGAGGCACTTCAGAGGCAGTTTGAGTGCGTCCAGTTGGGTTCCATGACTGTTACCCAGTATGAGACGAGGTTTGTTGATCTGGCATGTCATGCGGTTGTGATACTCCCCATAGATCGGGAGAGGGTCCGCAGGTTTATAGATAGGCTAAATTAGCCGATCCGACTTTTGATGGCTATGGGAGTTGGGAGTGACATATCGTTTTAGGAGGCGGCTAATGCGGCTCGTAGGGTTGAGATGGCTCTTGCTCGGGGAGGTGGTTATCCTTCAGACAAGAGGCCTCATCATTCCGGCAGATTTAGTGGTACTTCATCTGGAGGCAGTGATTCTTATGATAGGGGCTAGTCTTCCGGGCCTTTTCAGTCAGCTCTCCAGGCTTCGCAGGGTGGTTCAGGTGATCGTGGGTTTCGTGAGCAGTATTCAGATTAGCCTCCCATCAGTGCTCAGTCTCTTCAGATTGTTTGTGGGGGCCATTCAGGTCGTCAGGGTCAACAGTCCCAGCAACCGGAATATTGTTACGGTTGTGGTGACCCAGGTCATCTTATCAAGTTTTTCCCTCGAGTAGTGGGCAACACTCAACAGCGGGGTCCTCGCCCCATGATTCTGGCCCCAGCTGACCCATAGCCTGCCCATCTAGCCAGAGGCGGGGGTAGAGATCGTAGAGGTGGAGGTCGAGACCGTAGAGGTGGAGACCGTCCCGCCAGAGGTAAAGGTCGGCTAGTGGATGACCGTCCTAGATACGTAGCTCAGAGGGGAGGTGTCGATCACTAATTTTACGCTTTACCAGCTAGGCCAGAGGCAGAGGCATCAGATGCTGTGATTACAGGTACCATTCTGGTTTGTGATAGAGGTGCTTCGGTATTATTTGACCCTAGGTCTACATATTCATATGTGTCTTCCTACTTTGCACCATACTTGGTTGTGCCTCGCTATGCCCCGGACATTCAAGTTTATGTGTCTACACCAGTGGGTGACTCTATAGTAGTCGACCGGCTGCATCGTTCGTGCGTGGTTATATTCGAGGGTCTTGAGACCCATGTTGATTTATCGCTATTAGACATGGTAGATTTCGATGTCATATTGGGGATGGATTGGTTGTCCCCATATCATGCTATCTTAGATTGTCATGCCAAGACAGTGACCTTGGCCTTGCCAGAATCACCCCGACTAGAGTGTAGAGGGACCCCAGGCAACTCCGTTCGCAATGTAATATGTTAAGGCTCGACGCATGGTCGAGAAGATGTCTAGCTTCTTTGGCATATGTTCGTGATTCCAACGCGGAGATTCCTTCTATTGATTCAGATTCTATTGTACGGGATTTTCCCGAGGTCTTCCCTTCAGACCTGCCCGGGATGCCACCCGATAGGGATATTGATTTTTATATTGATCTGGCACCGGGCACTCAGCCCATTTCTATTCTACTGTATCGCATGGCCCCCGCCAGAGTTAGAGGAGTTAAAAGATCAGTTGCAAGCCCTTCTAGAAAAGGGCTTTATCAGGCCCAGTGTTTCTCCTTGGGGTGCACCGGTGGTATTTGTGAAGAAGAAGAATGGTTCGACGCGGATGTGTATTGATTATCGGAAATTAAACAAAGTGTAGATAAAGAACTAGTATCCACTTTCGAGAATTGATGATTTGTTTGACTAGCTCCAAGGAGCGAGGGTGTTTTCGAAGATAGACTTGAGGTCGGGCTACCATCAGCTGAAGATCAGGGCGGCTGACATTCCTAAGATAGCCTTTCGCACTCGGTACGGGCACTATGAATTCTTGGTCATGTCTTTCGGGTTGACCAATGCTCCAGCAGCATTTATGGATTTCATGAATCGGGTGTTCAGGTCTTATCTAGATCTATTCGTGATAGTCTTTATAGATGATATCCTAGTATACTCCCGCAACCAAGAAGAGCACGAGCAGCACCTCAGAGTGGTTCTTCAGACTCTGAAGGATAATCAACTATATGTCAAGTTTTCAAAATGCGAGTTCTGGTTGAGTTCGGTTGCATTTCTGGGTCAAATCGTGTCAGTAGAGGGTATTTAGGTGGACCCAAAGAAGATTGAGGCAGTCTAGAATTGGCCTCGACCAGCTTCAGTGACCGAGATTCGGAGTTTCTTGGGGTTAGCAGGCTATTACCATCGATTTGTAGAGGGTTTCTCTTCTATTACAGCCCCGATGACCAGGTTGACCCAGAAGGGTGCCCGGTTCAAGTGGTCAGATGAGTGTGAGGCGAGCTTTCAGAAGCTCAAGACAGCTTTGACTACGACACCAATGTTGATTTTACCCACGGGTTCAGGGCCTTACACAGTTTACTGTGATGCATCCCGTATTGGGCTTGGAGCGGTATTGATGCAGGGGTGGCAAGGTTATTGCTTATGCTTCGAGACAATTGAAAATCAATGAGAAGAATTATCCGATTCATGATTTTGAGCTGGCAGCAGTGGTCCATGCCTTAAAAATCTGGAGGAATTATCTATATGGTGTGTCGTGCGAGGTATACACGGATCACAAAAGTCTTCAGTATTTATTCAAGCAAAAAGAGTTAAATGTGCGACATAGGAGATGGTTAGGGTTGCTGAAAGACTATGATGTTACTATTTTATATCACCCAGGCAAGGGCAATGTGGCGGCCGATGCGTTGAGTAGGAAGTCTGCCAGCATGGGTAGTCTCGCTTATATTCCGGTAAGCTAGAGATCACTTGCTCTAGATGTCCAGGCCTTAGCCAATCGGTTCGTGAGACTAGACATTTCTGAGCCTAGCAGGGTGTTAGCCTGCACGGTCGCTCGTTCTTCTCTATTAGAGCGTATCCGTGAGAGGCAGTTTAATGATCCTCATTTGCGTGACCTGAGGGATATTGTACAGCGGGGAGGTGCCACGAAGGTAACTCGAGATGATGATGGAGTATTGAGATTTCAGGGGCGAGTTTGTGTGCCCAATATTGAGGGGATTCAAGAGTTGATCTTAGCGGAGGCCTATAGTTCGCGGTATTCTATTCACCCGGGCACCGCGAAGATGTATCAGGACTTACGGCACCACTATTGGTGGCATAGGATGAAGAAGGACATTGTTGCATATGTCGCTCGATGTCTAAACTGTCAGCATGTTAAATATGAGCACCAGAGGCCTGGTGGTGTGTTCCAGAGAATTGAAATTCCCGAGTGGAAATGGGAGCGGATTACAATGGACTTTGTTACTGGACTCCCTTTGACTCGGAGGAGATTTGATGCTATTTGGGTCTTTGTGGATAGGCTGACCAAATCAGCACACTTCATTCCAGTATCTGTCTCTTACTTATCGGAGAAGTTAGCAGAGATCTACATCCGGGAGATAGTGCGCCTTCATGGGGTGCCGGTGTCTATTATCTCAGATCGGGGTACGCAATTTACCTCGCGTTTCTAGAGAGCGGTCCAGCAGGGGTTAGGCACCCAGGTTCAGTTGAGTACAACTTTTCATCCTCAGACGGATGGTCAGTCCAAAAGGACTATTCAGATCCTAGAGGACATGCTCCGAGCCTCTGTCATTGATTTTGGAGGCTCGTGGGACTAGTTTTTGCCATTAGCGGAGTTCGCCTACAACAACAGCTACAAGTCTAGCATTCAGATGGCCCCGTATGAGGCGTTGTATGGTAGGCGATGTCGGTCTCCACTCGGATGGTTTGAGCCGGGAGAGGCTCGGTTGTTGGGTACAGACTTAGTTCGGGAGGCCTTAGACAAGGTCAAGACTATTCAGGAGAGATGGCGTTCAGCTCAGTCCAGACAGAAGACTTATGCGGATCGTAAGGTTCGAGATGTAGATTTCATGGTTGGTGAACGAGTATTGCTCCGAGTATCGCCTATGAAGGGCGTGATGAGGTTCGGAAAGAAGGGCAAGCTCGGCCCTAGGTATATTGGTCCATTTGAGATTTTAGACAGAGTGGGAGGGGTGGCTTACAGACTTGCACTGCCACCTAGCTTATCCGCCGTGCATCCGGTTTTTCATGTATCTTTGCTTCGGAGGTACCACGGCGATCCTACACACGTGTTAGACTTCAGTACCGTCCAATTGGACAAGGATCTATCTTACAAGGAGGAGCCCATGGCCATTCTAGACCGGCAGGTTTGACAGTTGAGGTCAAAGAGTTTTCCCTCCATGCGTGTTCAGTAGAGAGGTCAGCCTCTTGAGGCATCGACCGGGGAGTCCAAGTCTGATATGCAGAGCCGTTACCCACATTGGTTCCCCGACTTAGGTACTTCCTTCTCTTGTCCGTTCGAGGACGAACTGTTCTTTTAGAGGTGGAGGATGTGACGACAAAGGGTCATCACATGTTTCCCTCATTTGTTCTGCACTTCCGAGTCCTTGAAACCTTATTTTATATTGCCTCGATTTATGTGTGTAGTCCGGGCACGTACCCGGGAAAATATTTGTGTTAGAATATGTGAGTTCTATGGAAAATTTGAAGAAATTTGATATTAATATTAATATAGTTGACTTCGGTCAAAAGTTTTTGTAAACGGATCCGGACCCAAGATCGGACGGTCCGTAGGAAAATATGGGACTCGGGCATGCGTCCGGAGTCGAATTCCGAGGCCTAGAGTCCATGATATCAATTTTTCTGTGAAATTATTTTTCTGAACTATTAATGAAAATGAAATGGAAAATTGATTAAAAGACCATGGTATTAGACTCGTATTTTGGTTTCGACGCCCGGTACAGATCTTATATATTATTTAAGTACTTCCTGCAATGTTTGACGGAATTTGAACGTCGTTTGATGTTTTTTGAACCATGAGTTCCAAATTTGAAAGTTTATGAAGTTTAAAAGAAGAAATCATGAATTTGAGGCTTAATTCTATGAAAACGATGTTATATTGGCGATTTGATCGTGCGAGCAAGTTCGTGGAATATTTTTGAGGTTGTGTGCATGTTTGGTTTGCAGCCCGAGGGCTCGGGTAAAGATTTGATAGGCTGTTAGAGTAAATTTTGATAAAGAACACAACTGGTATTTTTCCCCAGCTGATATCTTCGCAATTGCGAAGAATTGCTCGCAATTGCGAGATGTCCCAGAATAGGCCTCAGTTCACAAATGCGAACAAACCTTCGCAAATGCGAAGTGGCCCAGGAAAGGCCTTTGGTTCACAAATGCGAGGCAACCTTCGCAAATGCGAAGTTGCCCAAGAGAAGCCCAGGTTCGCAAATGCGAACCAAATCTCGCAAATGCGAGGTGGCCAGAATTGGCCAGAGTTCGCAAATACAAACTATTCCCTCGCAAATACGAATTTCGCAGCCAGGACCTGCTGTATTCGCAATTGCGAACATATGTTCACAATTCCCATATCTGCAACTGTGCAATATGATACTTAAACTATTTTAAACCCCTTTTTCACCATTCTTTCAAAACCCAAAACACCACAAACGATTTTCCAAGAGCAATATCACTCCAAATCATTTGTAAGTCAATTTTTACTCAACTCTTTCAATTCCTAACATCACTAAACATGTTTTCCATGAGAAATCAAAGGTTTTTATGGTTAACATTGTTATTTTTGGGTAGAATCTAAATTTTTCATAAATTGGGGAATCGGACCTCGATTTAAGGTTCGATTTCGAAACAAATCATATAATTGAACTCGTGAGGGAATGGGTAACCGGATTTTGGTCTGAACCCCGAGTTTCGACCAAGTGAGACCGGGGGCGTTTTGGGAAATTTTGGGTGAAACTTTTAGAAAACCATTTTTATGCATCCAAACCAATTTATATAGTATTTAGTGAAGTAATTGAACCAATTGTGATTAGATTCGAGCGAGTTGAAGGTTGAATTTCGAGGTAAAGTGATAGTTGAAGGTTAATTATATTTTAAAGCTTTGAGGTAAGTGTTTGATCTATCCTAGATTGGAGGAATAGGATTGAGTGTGATAATTGCTAATTGATATGTGATCGATTGTGGTGTATAGGCGTAGTGACAAGCATCTATACGTTGGCGTCTAGCATGACCGTGAGTTGTTTGTTGACATATGTTGCGAGTTAATGTTGAATGTTCTAAAGTCATGTTCTTGATGCCCTTGCCGGGTTGTGAAGGTTGATTATTGTTTCCCTTACCTGGACTTTGTTATGTTGTTGATGTTGTTCCCTTGCCGGGATATTGTTATGATTATTGTTTCCCTTGTCGGGACGGTTCATATTACTTGTTTCATTCTTTTGCCCTTTATTGTGATTGTTATTTAGGTGAGGAAGAGTGATAATGCACGAAGGGTGATGCCGTGCCATTTTTACTTATGTTCGCACGAAGGACCATTCTGTGCCTTGTTTTACTGTTTATGCACGAAAGAACATTCCGTGCCGTTGTTACTTAATTTTTGCATGAAGGATCATTACGTGACATGTTTATTATTTTTGCACGAAGGGACATTCCGTGCCGTTGTTACTTAAACCATGCACGAAGGATCATGCCGAGTCATGGATGTGAGGATGAGAGTAAAAGAACGAAGGGTGATGCCGTGCACTTTTATTTGATTATTTGGTGAGGATGAGAGTAAAAGCACGAAGGGTGATGCCGTGCAACCATTAAAATTTCTTGCTTTGCAATAACTGTTTCTACTACACTCTCTTTTTATCTTACTGATTTATTATGTGTTGCTGATTGTTCTCCCCCTAGAATGTTACCTCCTTTGTTAGTTGTGTTACTCAATATCCCTGTTATTTTGTGGTACATACATATATAGAACTGCACAGGTTTATGTGAGTGCCTGGTCCTAGGCTTGTCACTACTTCGCCGGGATAGGCCAGGCACTTACCATTACATGGGGTCGGATTGTGCCGATACTACACTTCTGTGCGTTTTTGCACAGGTCCAGGTTTTGATCAAGAGCAGCAGCAGTACTACACTAGCGAGATTATCGTACTTCCGAGACCGAGGTAACTTGCAGGCGTCCGCATGCCCGGCGTCTCCTCTATTTACTTTTATTATTGTTGTGGTCTCATTGTTCCGAGACAGACGGTTATTATTTATTTTCTTTCAGACTATTATGTGTAGTTATTCCTTAGTAGTTCGTGAGTTTGTGACTCCACATCATGGGTAGAGGATTTATGTTAGTTACTTTACACTATTATTCATCTCTTATTCGAAAGACTTCCACATTTAAAAATTTGAGTATTATTCTTTCTATTAAATATGAGAACAAAAATGATGGTATGAACATGAAGATGGTGAGTGAATTGGCTTGCCTAGCTACAACGAGTAGGCTCCATCACAATCCCTATGGTGGGAGAAATCCGGGTCGTGATATTCATACTAGGACGCATCGGTCTACGACAACCACATAAGTCCATTGGACTAATACGATTGTAGCCATAACAGACTGGGAGTAATGTCATGCGTTCATACTAGGATGCATCGGCCTACGACAACCACATAAGTTCATTTGACTAATACGATTGTTGTCATAGGAACTTCCGTTTATATATCGTGGTTGTTATGAATGAAATAATATTCATAGACGGCCTTCAAAAATTATGGACAAAGACACACAGATTTTAGGAATTGTTTCCTATCCGGGTTAAGGTCAATGCTTATTAATGTGTCACAACTTTGTATAATATGGATTTTATACATATATTATTTTTGTCTGTTATACAGGTGACAATTGTGTTTTCATAAATTAATATTTGGATAAGAATGCATATATAGAATAACAGGTCTCTGATACACTTAATATTGAGGAGTGTATCAGAGACATGTTATACTATCAATGTATAACAGGTCCAAATGGTGAGAACCCTGATGATTAATACTATAAAAAAAGACAATGAATACAATGAAATACAGCGAGATACATTGAAATACACTTTGAAAAGGTAACAGAATCTTCAAGTTGTTCAGCCACAAACTTCGTCATTTTTGTTCAAGAACAACCCTAATGTCGTCTCGTCGAGTTGCACCCCTAACCAAACATCTTTCGCAGCACAAATACTGTTTCATCGTCTTCAAATAACCAAAGCCCAAACTAAATAAAACTTGATTCCAATTTTTAGCCGCTCCATGAGGAAACTGAATCAATAAGGAACTGCCATCGACGGATGGGATGAGTTTAAAACTGAGTTTCCCTAAGCAAACTTGGTTTTCTTGGAACTTGTGTCATACTTGATATATAAACCATATATTTAGTCAAAATATCATAAATGAATTGATATTTATGAGGGACTATTATTTGATATTATTTGACACAAAAAGAAGAGGGATAGATTCATCTTTTTACTCGTAAGCCTTTTAGTAGAAGTTTAGCATATAAAGCATGATACGAACTTGGTTTGATGCGTCCCCCTAAAATATACTCATAGTCCTTTGATTATCTTACCTCGATCAAGTGCAAGTTAATTATAAAGTAGTGTATCTAAACTATTATTATCTATATATCATGGAATACCAATCTCCACATATTTCATTTAATCAAATCTGATTCTTGATTTTTATCGTTTCTTCTATGTTTGTTTGGGTCAAATTGGCCCAATCATATGGAGGGTTCTTGCCTATTTATGGCATTTAACCAATTAAACTAGTGTTCCCTTTACTTTTCCTCACCTAATTCATCTTTACTCCCTGAGGCTTTTTCGCAATGGTGTTTTCGCAAGGCAGGAATAAGAGGGTTTTGGTGAGCCCTGAGGATGACAAGGACTGTGGCTGATATGCCCAATTTGTTGTTGCCCCCACTGCTGGGTTAGTGGGTGAAGATAACGTTCCCTTCCATGAGAAGTGAAACTTTGCACGTAAGCCTTTTTTCGTGCCTTTTTTTCTTCAAGTTTGTCAACTTTTCTTTTCTTTTTTTGCAAGCATGCGAGTTGTGGGAGATGTTCCCAATTTCCGTGGCTGGGTAGATAGATTAGTGAAGATCGCATCAATGGATGGGAGGTCTTGGAAGACACTTTCTAACCGTTTTGGTTGGAAAGTAAAGACTCATGGTAAGAGCTTTTTATTTTGTTTCATCTTTCATGCATTTGTTTCTCTTTACGGATCTAATTTCAATCCATCTTTTTATTAGGATTTGCTATTCGAGGAGTTACTGCCAAGGTAGTTGCGGCTTCTCGTGCCTCTCCGATAACCCGTATCTCTTTGGAAACGGCTCAAGAATAATTTTGGGTTCTTCAAAGAGAAAAGTTGTCGAAGAAGAAGATTCCAAAAAAGAGGAAGATGGGAGCTCTTTAGTGACAACGCCCCAAGCTCGAAGACGCATAATTTCCAATGATGAAGCAAAGGTGTATAAAATGAACCAACATTATATTGTTAGAGCATAACCAATAATTCAGCTATGAGGCCAAGTGTGCTTCGTTGGAAAGAACATGTTGTGCATTGACATGGGTCGCTCAGAAGTTAAGGCACTATCTGCAAGCCCATACTACCTATCTTATAACCAGGTTGGACTCTTTGAAATACATATTTCAGAAGTCGATGCCCACTGGGAGATTGGCAAAATGGCAAATCCTACTCACTGAGTTTGACATAGTCTATGTCACTCGCACGGCAATGAAGGCCCAGACGTTAGCAGATCATTTGGCAGAAAACCCAGTTGACGATGAATACCAACCACTGTGCACGTATTTCCCAGATGAAGAAGTTAATTCAGTAGAAGCCATCACTGAAGATACTTGTGCTTGGAAAATAAACATATTCAATCCGAAATTTTGAGCCACTGAATCGGCTATGAATCCTTCGGTCTATGCTTAACTCCTGAATATAAAGCAATCAAATACTATATAGTAAAATTCAGGATCGGTGTTATTATGTATTGAGGCTACGTGGTTGTTATACTAAAACAAGCCTCGGATGTCATCACTGTATTCATATGGAGGAAGTCAATATCTAGTCATTGAACTATTTCTAAATCTACGAGAAGATTAAGTCATATTTCCCTTATTCACGCATATATGAACAAACTCAGTGAATAGAATTTTCCATTTTGCCAATCTCCCAATAGATATCGGCTTCTGGAATATGTATTTTAAAGGGTCTAGCCTGGTTATAAGATAGGTAGTATGGGCTTGCAGATAGTGCCTTAACTTCTGAGACCCATGTCAATGCACAACATGATCTTTCCAACGAAGTATACTTGGCCTCATAGCTGGTGAACTTCTTACTCAAATAATAAATTGCTTGCTCTTTCTTGCCAGACTCATCATGCTGCCCTAAAACATAACCGAAAGAGTTTTCCAGCACTGTCAAATATAAGAAGAGAGGTCATCCTGATTCAGGTGGGACCAATACCGGAGGATTTGACAGATATTCCTTGATTTTATCGAAAGCTTCTTGACATTCAACCCTCCATTTGATTATATATTTCAATGACCGTTGGCCCTGACCGTCTATAAATATTATTTATGTCATCACTGTTTTATAAGTATGAGTTCACAACTTACATAAAGAAAATATGCGTAGGAAGGGCATGTGTACGCCACAGTGATACTCAGTAAGTGCCAAGCCTAACTTTGATTGGGTAGTGACGAGGAAAGGTATATACTGAAATTTACATACGCATTCATTTGGAGGTGCAGTTTATTATGTACTCAAAATTAGATGAGATTTTTCAGTTAATTAACCATAATAATATTTTGATTTCATTTTATTATAGTTATCACGTTATAAACTGAATCATATTTTGATTGTATCTAATGTTTATTATATACAATTATCCATAACGAATAAATCAACCCTATTGTATATAACCAACATGTCGAAATTACATATAATATTTGATTTCACCGGTTCGAGGTGAGTAATGACAGTCTAGAATAAAAAAGCCAATCGAGGAATAAATATCTAAATTTTGGGTACTCGCGTTCACTGTGGGGGTTCAGACTCCGGAGGGGCTCCTACAGCCCAAGCGCAATATCAGTGACATACTGCGGTGCGCAGTCTGATCCACTACCAGTCCAGCTACATGCAATGCAAGCCTAACAAGCACAATAAATTATCATTTTGAAATCCTTTTTAACAGTAATAACAAAAATCAGTGTTCAGAATTACCAGAGTTTGGAAAATCATTTTAGACAGTGTTTAGCTCAGGACTGATATCATGATAACATGTTATAATCATAGAATCAATGATAACGATTCTCACGGGATCCAAATACCTGGCTCACAGCCCAAATATAACCACAACCATCCAAGTAAGAGGTTTACGGGCTCATTTATAATACGACATAGTCGGACTAAGCCATAGTCCCCAATCATTATTAATATCATTATTAATATAATTTTGATGATAATTAATTATGATCAGAATTTACCCATCTCTACCTCTCTAATAGTATCCTACTCCCCCCGTCCATTGCCTTATTTATATCTAAAAAACGTTATATCGATTAACTCATTATGCTGTCGATACAGACTAATCATATATCGTGGAAATAATTTGGAAGATTCAATATTGCTTAAGGTGATCTTTGTACATATCAAATAAATTATCTACCTTCAAGTTACAAAAGACCCAAGTATGTGTTAAGAACTCCATACAGTTGTCATTATGCACAAATATCTGTACGGATATTTGTACATAACCACAAATTAGGATATACCATGGGCTTCCCTAATTTGAAATATGTGGTATATATGAAACAATTGGAACGTATTATTCACAGAAATACTGAAACAGGTTGAGCTTATACATCTACGGTTATAAGCTTATATGTTTATGTTAATAGAATTTTGACGATTAGAAAAGAAAATCAATTTATTGAACAGTGTAAAATGATAATTCGCCATAGCTTAATAATGCATAGCTATTTAATATGTATGTGATTGACCGTATACCCATCAATCCTTCATCAAGTCATGAAATTCCCAACATCATAGAGAATCCGTCAAATTCATGGGGAACAACATAAAATTACATAGTCTAATTTTAAACAATGTAGTTAACACACTACAAATTTTCCTTAATTATTAAGCCCAATCACAAGTTGAGCTTATACATCGAAATTACATTCTAAATCAAATTACGTAAAATGCTGGCGTTCCATTTGTACGTCGTGATATAATAGTTAATATCTTTGTTTTACTCAAAAGTTGTTGAATACCTTTGAACAAATCAGTCAATGTAAATAAAGAGACAATCAGAATCAATGGTAATATATATTGAAGATTGATCGTCGGGTTGGTATATACAAATTATCTTTATAAGAAGATAATAAAATTTAATCAATTATCCAGAGCAAATGAGCACTAGAAGTGATGATAATAGAGAGAAGAATGATATAGAGAGAGAAAGTTATATTATTAATGATCGGTCCTTACAAATGGGGGGAGACCCTTCTTTATATAGGGAGGAGGTCCCCTCGCCCAACTATTACATTGCCACAAAGGTATTACAAGTATAACAGAAATATGAGAAGGGGGAGATTGGGGACGTCCACCTAGACAGGTCCGCTGACTCGACATTTAGGGGCGGGACTATATCCCTCTTGGCGTACGGCCATAAGGGAGGACGTCTCCGAATGTCGTCGTCCTCATGAGGAGGCGTCCCCGTCCTGCACTTCATCCGGACCGGCTATGCGTACATACAGACTATCCTTATTTTGCGTCCGATTTGTCCTCATACAGATAGTCCTTCCGTATATTGGAGATGTGCTCGAGGAGTATCTGCGATGGGCGGATAGATCCAGCCCATGTTGGGCCCTGTGCACACGCGCATACGTGGCACATTCTTCTGATCCGTCGCCTACTGACGGCGCACGTCATAATTAATGTTGTTTTCAATGCTGGTCATAAAGTCAATTTGACGTTTCGGTTTCCCGCCTCTTTTTCGGTGCAAAAACCCTTCGAATTTCGCACGATGGCTTATTATAAATAGAGGACAGTTTCAATACTATCCCCTCTTTTAGATCATCAAAAATCCCTTGTCTCTTAACTTTTCATTTTCACATATCCTGCAATTCATCCCTTTGTTCTTTGCATCCTTGCTTCCATTTCCTTAGAGTATCCAGTTAATACCTCAAAAAGACATAAAAAATGGCTAAAGGTAACCGTCGTTGGGAACCGGAAGAGGGTGAGACTGGTTCCGAGGCTTCCTGGCGGACGAAGGGTAGCAAGAAGGTCCGAAAACCTCTTGTCCCTTTAACCGAAGAGAACCTCCTCCCTCTTGATCTAAGTGTTAGGAGGGATTTCTCCACGCCAGTGGAGTCCCCTATATGGGAGAGGTCCATGTACATTGTGGGCCAACTTCATGACCTCTGAGTGTCCTGCTAGGTGCCGGAGGCGATGGAGATGCGTATGGCCGGGAGCGACCTGGTCTACGTACACCGGACGGGGTTCTGTGCCATCCATGAGTACCCCTTCATAATGGAGTGAGGACTTCCAATTTACCCCTTGGCGGAGGCACTATGCCGATTTTATAACATCTGCCCGGCCCAGCTTACTCCGTATACATGGAAGATCTGTCGGATCTTGACGACGTATGCGGAAAGAGCTGGCGTGGACGTCTCCGTCCACCACCTACTGCAGTTGTTCAGTCCCGGCTATATGAGGGGCAAGATGTTGCAACTGAAGAATCGCGGAACAAAGGGCTTAGTCATCGAGGCAGACGATAAGCCCAACCACCAGTTCTGGGTGAAATATTTCTATATCCGGACCTCGGATTTGGTGGCGGATGCGACCGATTTTTCGGAGGCATGGAATGATAACTGTAAGTATTGACTTGTGCTTTCCACGTCTTTGTATCTTGCTCGTCGTTACGCCATTTTTCAGACGCTAACACTTTTCATTTTTTTTTTTGCACGTAGTGGGGACGCGCACGCCTCAACCTGTCCTCGGCATAAGGGCGTGGGTGAGGCAACTGATCCCCTACGCCGAAGAATGCAGGACGTGGGGTGCTTTCTCTCTGAAATACGGCCTTCCAAGTATGGTCTCGAATTATTGGTTCCCCCACCCCCCTTTTTTAATTTTAGGCGTCGCCACAACTGACGCTTTGTTTTATTTTTCTGCAGCTCGGAACGTGACGCGGAGACGGAGACGTCGTGACGCCAGTTCCCCCCCGTCGGGGGCCGAGCTCGTGGTCTCCGTCAGGTAGGGTCTCCTTGAAGCCGCCCAGCCCGAGGAGGGCCGAGCGGACCTAGTTGTATCCGGCGACGGAGTTGCCGAGGTCGCCGACCCGGAGCTTGCCTGTGCCATCCGGGAATCCCTTTTGGTCAACATTTCTGGACCTTCCCGTTCCACACCCGAGCCAATTATTGACCAGGCGTCCGGGGCGAACATTGGGCCCTCGTCCCTAGCTGTTGAAGAGGGCGCTCCAGCGGATGATGAACCGACGGAGTGGAAGAGGCGTAGATTGCTCCTTGGGTAGGGAGTGGTCATGGAACAAAGGAAGGTAGTAACTCGCCATCTTGGATCGAGGCTGGTCTTGCTGGGCGACGCCATCCGACCCGTGAGGGCTGCGCTTCTGAGTGCGGCCGAGGTGGATGCTACTCCTCCAAGTGCCGAGGGCGAAAGCATACCGGCTGCCGCCAATGAGACCATAGACGTGGGGATAACTGTCATTGAGCTGACCTCCGAGCCCGCGGCCGTGCTACCGTCGGAAGATGTCGAGGCGGCCCCTGAGCCAGCGGACGTGCCGCCGTAGGGACGTATCGAGGCGGCCCCTAAGCCAGCTGACGTGCCGCAGCGGGCGCATGCCCGAGTGAGCATGATGGAGACGGGTCGTAGCCGTCGAATAATGATTCCCACAGGTTATAACCTGCTGCTGGAGAGTGAGCAGACCGCGACGGATATGTCCCTATTGTGCGGGGCTACCGAAGTAGTGTCGCTGAAGACGGTGAGCGACAGAGACTTGTCTCGTCGAGTTGCCGGTGTTGCTCTGAAGGTATGACTTGATATATTGTTCGTTTTGCTTTTCTTCCATTTTGAGGTTTTAACTTGTCTTCTCTCTTCTTTTTTGTAGACCCTTATTCTGGAGGTCGAGCGGAGCCGAAGGGATCGGAAGAAAATAACTACCCTTCGGAAGGCATCGAAGAAGTACAAGGAGGTCCGCGAGAAACACAAGGCGCTCACGGACTGCTTTTCCCAAGACCCAGATTTTCGCCTCCTCCGAGAGAGCATACAGTCACTGGAGGAAAAACTGCGCAAGCAGACGGCCTAACTTGAAATGGTGGATGCTGACCTGCTGACCGCAGTGACTCGGAACACTGAACTAGAGAGCCTTCTCCAATAATGGGAGGGGGAACTGGATCTGGGCCGCATAGCAATAATGAAGGCAGGTGAGCTACGAGCCAAAGTTGACGCTTTATCGGCTGAGCTTCAAGTAGTTTCGGCCAAAGCGGCAATTGCTCATCAAGCGGAGGCCATTGGCCCAGTTGGAGATGTGCCTCGCGAAGCCCAGGACATGCTGGTGTATGCAGAGGCGAGGCAGACTGTGTTCGAAGAGCTGCTAGCTGCTGGCAGAGCTACCGAGGCGGAAGTTGACGAGCAGTGTCGTCTGGTCAGGACAGCTCGTGAAGCCTGTGGCTACGACCCTGATTCCCCAGTTCCAACGGGCGGCTCCTTTACTGATGCGGACCAGCTGGGCACCAGGTCCTGGATCGAGAGGATGTTCCAGGACGAGTGTGAGGACGGCGCTGATGGGGCGGAAGGAGACGGCGGAGGCCTTGATAGTTGAATAGGGTTTATGTATACTTGTAACCTATAGCCCCCCCCCCCACCTTGTAATTTTGTAATCATATTTCAATGAAGAAACTCTTTTTTTTTATATTGACTTCTCTAATCTTCTTCCTTTGCTTTTATTTTCGTATTGTTCGGGGTCGACCTTAATAAAAAAATTGTATGGCGAAGGCCCTTTGCCTGAATCCCGGCTCGAACGGGGGCGAACCCATACTTTGACGTCAAGGGCACTTAGCCTGATTCCTAGTTTGGGCGAGGTCGGGCTTATAAGTCTTGCGCGACCATCCTCTCGACCTTCTGTTTTGCCTCAAAGAGGTCGTACCCTTATCCTTTTGTTGTTAATGCCTTGGGCTTTCGTTTCAACTGGAGGAGGTTGTGACCCTCTCCTTTGGTTGTTTCTTCCTTAGGCCTTAGCCTTTTGTTTCACCTGGAGGAGGCCGTAGCCTTCTCCTTTAGATGTTTAGGCCTTAGCCTTTTGTTTCACCTGGAGGAGGCGGTAGCCTTCTCCTTTAGATGTTTAGGCCTTAGCCTTTAGTTTCGACTAGAGGAGGTCGTAGCCTTCTCCTTTAGATGTTTAGGCCTTAGCCTTTTGTAACAACAGGAGGAGGCCGTAGCCTTCTCCTTTAGATGTTTAGGCCTTAGCCTTTTGTAACAACTGGAGGAGGCCGTAACCTTCACCTTTAGTTGTTTAGGCCTTAGCCTTTCCTGCATTGTGGCGGATGGCCGTAGCCTTTCATTCATCGGGGATGGCCGTGGCCTTTCATTTATTGGAGATGGCCGTAGCCTTTCATGCACTATGGACGTAGCCTATCATTCGTTGGAAATGGCAGTAGCCTTTCATACATTATGGCCAAAGCCTTTCATTCATTGGAGATGGTCGTAGCCTTTCATACAATATGGCTGTAACCTTTCATTCATTGGAGATGGCCGTAGCCTTTCATACATTATGGCCATAGCCTTTCATTCATTGGAGATGGCCGTAGCCTTTCATACATTATGGCCGTAGCCCTAGTCCCTGTGATATGCTATTCATGCCGGATGGTACGCTTGGCGCATCAAAATAATCTTGCAAGTGATTCCGGACATCTCCTTCGTCGCCTCATTAAAAACCTATCCTGGAAAAGCCAACTGGGACAAAACCCAGAAGAGGGAAAAAGAGTACGGCTTGGGGGGTGCCTCTTAGAAGTGGAAACGCTTGAGGTGTGATATATTCCAGTTGTTTTGGAGTATCTTTCCATCCATGGTCTCCAGCTTGAAGGAGCCCTTGTTTGCGGTTGCGATGATTTTGTAGGGTCCGTCCTAATTGGTGCCCAACTTCCCCTCGTTGGGATCTTTGGATGCCAGTGTTTTGGCTTTTAGCACGTAGTCGCCTGTCTTGAGTGTACGAATTTTCCTCCTTTTGTTGTAGTATCTCTCGACCTGCTGTTTCTGCGCCACTAACCTAATGTGGGCCATTTCTCTTCTTTCTTCAGCCTCGTCTAAGTCTTGTAGTCGGCTTGTGTCGTTCTTATCTCCGCTTATGTGTGAGTATCTGAGACTTGGTTCACCGACTTCAACTGGTATGATGGCGTCGGTTCCGCAGACTAATGAGTAGGGAGTCTCTCCTGTGGAGGATTTGGGGGTGGTTCTATGTGCCCATAATACTTCTGGTAGCAGCTCAGGCCACAATCCCTTGGAGTCTTCAAGTTTCTTCTTCAGGATGTTTAATATGGTCCTGTTGGATGATTCTGCTTGGCCGTTGGCGGCTGGGTGATATGGCATTGAGAGTATTCTTTTGATGTGCCATTTGTCGAAAAAGTCAGTTGTCTTTGTCCTATGAATTGTCATCCGTTATCGCACGTTATTTCTTTGGGAATGCCGAAGCGGCATATGATGTTCTTCCAGATGAAGGCTATGACTTCTTGCTCGCGGATTTGGGCGTAGGCGCCTGCTTCTACCCACTTAGACAAATAGTCCGTTAAACTAATAAAAAGCGTACCTTTCCTCGTTCGGCAGGTAGTGGTCCGACTATTCCATCCCTCATTTGATGAAGGGCCATAGGGAAGTGACCGAGTGGAGGGGTTCGCCCGACTGATGTATCATGGGAGCGAACCTTTGGCATTTTTCACATCGTCGGACGTAGTCTGCCGCATCTTTTTTCATGGTGGGCCAATAGTAACCAGCTCGTATCAGGCACCGCACGAGTGCTCTATTTCCCGTATGGGCGCCGCAATGACCCTCATGGACCTCTTCTAGCATCGGAGTCGTCTGGTTGGGCCCCAGGCATTTGGCCAGGGGTCCTCAAAAAGTTCTTTTGTAGAGATCACCATTCATCAGGCAGTATCTGGCTGCTTGTGTGCGAAGCTTCCTGTCCTCTTTTTTGTCGCACGGTAGGTGCCTTTCCTGCAAGTACAACATAAACTGGTTGAGCCAGTCCCAAGTTAGGTGTAGAGAGAATACCTCGCTGTGATCGATGGCGAAATGGATGAGGGTGACGGTGCTTTTTTTGCTCAGGTTAGTGGCCGCGGCGGCCAATTTGGCCAACCAGTCTGCTTCGGCGTTGTGTACCCTACGAACTTTTTTGAAGCGACACTCATCGAAATGGGCCATCACTTTACAGACCTCGACTTGATATTTTTGTAATCTTTGCTCCTTGATCTGGTAAGCCTCGGCGACTTGATTTATCACAAGTTGTGAGTCGCAATGCAAGATCAGTCACGGGCCCCGTGTCTGGCGGATAATTTCAAACCTACAATAACAACTTCGTACTTTGCTTCGTTGTTAGTCATCTCGGGGCATCGTATGAACTAGCAAATGACCTTGCCCGTGGGGACCTCGAGAATGAGTCCCAGTCCCGATCCCGAGGCATTCGCAGCCCCATCGGTATGGAGTATCCAGGGGTCCATGTTAGGGGCCGTTTGCAGGGCCTCCCTCTCAGCCTCAGGCGAGATACCGACGCTGAAGTCGGCTATGAAGTTGGTGAGGACTTGCGATATAATGGCGGTTCTGGGGATATAGGTGATATCGTGCTCGCTGAGCTTTATAGCCCATCTAGCGAGACGGCCCGACAGTTCGGGCTTGTGTAGGATGCTTCTTAGAGGGAAGGTGGTCACTACTTGAATGGGGTGGCATTGTAAGTAAGGTCGTAGCTTTCGGGAAGTCGTGACCAATGCCAATGCCAGCTTCTCGAGGTGTGGGTACCGAGTCTCGGCGTCCACTAGAGTCTTACTAATGTAATAGATAGGTGATTGCGTACCTTTTTGTTCGCGGACGAGAACTGCACTGACTGCAACCTCGCAGACGGCCAAATATATCAGTAGGGTTCCGCCTTTGCCAACACTGGTGGGGATGTTAGGTACGTTTTTAACTATTGGAGGGCCTTAACGCATTCGTCACTCCAGTGGAAGCTGTTATCTTTTCTCAACACATTGAAAAATTTGTGGCACTTGTCTGACGATCGGGAGATGAAACGAGAGAGGGCGCTATTCGGCCGGTCAACTTCTGAACATGTTTCTTACTGGTAAGTGCTTCAGGTATTAAGGCAATCGCCTTAATCTGGTCAGGGTTGACCTCGATCCCTCTCTGTGATACACAAGGAAACCGAGGAATTTCTCGAAGCCACGCCAAAAGTGCATTTTTTCGGGGTTCAGCTTCATCCCGTAACTATTCAATATTTCAAAGGCCTCTAGCAAGTGATCGATATGATCCTCATTTTTTGCTGATTTGACTAGCATGATATCGATATAAACCTCCATGGTCTTCCCGAGTTGTTTTTTGAACATCCTAGTGACCAACCTCTGGTAAGTGGCCCTCGCGTTCTTCAGCCCGAAGGGCATCACCCTGTAGCAGTATGTGCCTTAGTGGGTGATGAAAGTGGGTTTCTCCTGATCCTCCTCGGCCATCAGAATTTGGTTATAGCCGGAATAGGCATCCAAGAAGCTTAATAGCTCGTGCCCGGTTATGGCGTCGATCAGCTGGTCGATGTGGGGCATGGGGAAAGAGTCCTTAGGGCAGGCCTTGTTCTGGTCGGTGAAGTCTACGCACATCTTCCATTTTCTGCTTTTCTTCTTGACCATTACCACGTTAGCGATCCATTGCGGGTACTTTGACTCTCTGACGGAACCGTTGGCCAATAACTTGTCTACCTCCTCCCGGACAGCCTCGTTAATGGCGGCGTTGAATTTTCTCCAGCCTTGTTTAACTAGCGGGTGTAATGGATCCATGTTGAGCCGGTGCGTGGCGATATCTGGCGAGATTCTAGGCATATCTGCATGGGAAAAAGCAAACATATCTGCATGTTTAGTCAAGAATTCATGGTACTTAACCGGATTTACGAGCCCGTGATCGATGTAGGCCTTCTTCTCGGGGTCGTTCTGGTCCAGCTGAACCGGGTCGAGCTCCTCGGCTATAGCATTGCTGGCTTCTATGATGTCTGGATCCCTTATGGCATCGGCCGTCGGGTCCGCTTGGGTCCCCGACACGGTTGATTGCTATGCCTGCAACTCGCCTCGCTTAATTGTCTGGTGTGAGCGCAAACTTGAGTTATTTTGTAACATTCTTGCGTTATGCGTGGCTCCCCTTTGATGCTGAATATTCCCCATGGGGTAGGGAATTTGATTACTTGGTATAGGCTTGACGGGATTGCTCGCATGGCGTGTATCCATGGGTGCCCAATGATGACGTTGTAGGCCGTCTCCTGGTTCATCACGTGGAAGGTGGTTTCTAGGGTGACACCTCCCGCGAGGACGGGCAGGGTCACTTCTCCTGATATGCGCTCTACTGCATTGTTAAAACCAGTTAGAGTTATGCACCTGGGGGTTATTCTATCCTCGAGTCCCATCTGTGCGAGGACTCTCGGATGAATGATGCAGGCGCCGCTTCCGTCATAGATCATGACTCTTCTGACATCGGTATCAATGATACACAGGGTAATAACTAAAGCATCATAGTGAGGGAAACACAAACCGTCGGCGTCAGACTTATCGAAGGTAATACTCCCTTCGAGGTCATCGTACCGTTTGGGAGATGGTTCTCTTCAGTCGGTGGGTGTTGGTGAATTTGACGTGGTTGATGGTGGCGTCATCCCCCTCTCCGACAATCATGTTTACCGTACGTGTCGGAGAGGGCGGCTTTGGGGGTCCAATGGAGTGCTCCCATCCGCGCGCAAAATTAGCTTTCCCCTTGTCGCTGAGTAGTTCCTTCAGGTAGCCCTGGTTGAGCATTCTGCCGACCTCCTGTCGTAGGCCGATACAGTCTTTAGTCCGGTGCCCTCATTCCTAATGTAACTCGCACAGGACGATGGATTTCCTCATGGGTGGGTCTGACTTCGTCTTTTGGGGCCACTGCACCTTAGTGCCGAGCTTCTCCAGTGCGTACACCACTTCTGAGGGTGAAACACAAAAGTTAAGTGAAGAAAGTAGAGGGGGCGTACCTCGATCGTTTCTAAGTGGGCCGACGTGACGCTGCACGGTGTCTGTATGACGCGGGGGCGGAAGCAAAGATCTTGTGTAATTTTGGTGTCGTTCCTTGCTGGGGCGAGGGGGGAGTTCCCAGCGTCCCTTATGCCGTTGATCTCTCCTTGCATTCGGGTGCACGGCCGCCAGCCGCCGGGTTGGCCCGTTAAGATCCTCTTCATCTGCCCGCACCTCGGCACAGTAAGCATTATGGATCTCATCCCAAGTGGTGGGAGGGCACTTCATGAGCCGGCTCAACAGCATTTTGGTAGCCCTGGAGACGTCCCTGCTGAGCCCGTTCTGGAAGGCCGCTGCCGCCATTCCCTCCGACACATTCGGCAGGCTCATTCTTACCCTATTGAACCTGGCAAGGAAGTCCCCGAGGCCTTCGCCTGCTGTCTGTCTGACGGCGAATATATCATTTACCCTTGCTTCTACTTTCTTAGCGCCGGCATGTATGATGACGAACTTATCCGCCATTTCCTTGAAGGTCGAGATCGCCTTGGCGGGTAGTTGAGAGTACTAGGTCAGCGCTCCTCCGGTCAGCGTTTCGCTGAACTTTTTCAGTAGTACTGACAGTACCTGTTCTTTAGACAAGTCGTTACCTTTTACTGCAGTGACGGAGTGGATGAGGTGATCCTCGGGGTCGGTGGTTCTATCGTACACTTTCAGGTATGGGGGCATCTTGAAGGTTTTCACGATGGTGTAGGGTGCCGCTTCTTCGGAGTAAGGTTGTTCCACTAACCTTCCTACATCTCATTTGGGTAGTTTAGGCGCCCCGGGAATCTTGTCAACCCTGTCTTGGTGCTGCTTCATCTGGTCGCGGAGGACCTGGTTTTCACCCTCCAATTCTTTCATTTTTCTGAGGATGGAGGCCAGTGTGTCGTTGTGTGTCTGTGTCTCGAGAAGTTGGCTGTTGGTCCGTGTTTCTTCCTGTTCGTCTGTCGCGGTGGTGTTTCTTGTTACCGGAGCGGCGTTTTCCCAACCTTGCGGTGGCTTTTCCACCAAGCTGCTCAAGATGCTAGTCAGCCATTCCTCCAGTAGCCTTCTGACCGCTGGAGGTGCCTCTTTTGGATTGGAGTCCCTTTCCTGCGGGGCAGGGGAGGTTTCTACTTCAAGCGCGGCAAAGGGAGTAACGTTGATGGCTGTGCTTCCACCAGCCTCGTTCATGGCGCTCAGGAGGTTTGTGGTAACCTTTGCCACAGCCTTGGGTCGTGTGTTACTTTCAGCCATTTTGAAACTTTTTCCGATGATCGGATCTTGCGAATGTATACTACGAGTTTGATTCTAGAAATTCTCACATACAGCGCCAAATTGTTTTACTCAAAAGTTGTTGAATACCTTTGAACAAATCAATCAATATAAATAAAGGGACAATCGGAATCAATGGTAATATATATTGAAGATTGATCGTCGGGTTGGTATATACAGATTATCTTTATAAGAAGATAATAAAATTTAATCAAGTATCCAGAGCAAATGAGCAGTAGAAGTGATGATAATAGAGAGAAGAATGATAGAGAGAGAAAAGTTACATTATTAATAATCGGTCCTTACAAATGGAGGGAGACCCTTCTTTATATAGGGAAGAGGTCCCCTCACCCAACTATTACAACGTCACAAAGGTATTACAAGTATAACGGAAATATGAGAAGGGGGAGACTAGGGACGTCCACCCAGACAGGTCCGCAGACTCGACATTTAGGGGAGGGACTGTATCTCTCTTGGCGTACGGCCATAAGGGGGGACGTCTCCGAATGTCGTCATCCTCATAAGGAGGCGTCCCCGTCCTGCACTTCATCCGGACCGGCAACGCGTACATACATCGTAGCCTTATTTTGCGTCCGATTTGTCCTCATACAATCTTATTAAAAAACCTTTGTGAATGGCTGTGTATAATAGTTTATACAATTTCAGCCGGTCATTGCGTATCGTCAATTGAGTATTAGGACTTATGTGCCAATCTGTTATTATGATTGTATGAGGACAAATCAGACGCAAATAAGGTTAGTCTGTATGTACGCATGGCCAGTACGGATGTAGTACAGGACGGGGACGCCTTCTCATGAGGACGACGAAATTCGGAGACGTCCCCTCTTATGGCCGTACGCCAAGAGAGATACAGTCTCGCCCCTAAATGTCGAGTCAGCGGACCTGTCTGGGTGGACGTCCCCAATCTCCCCCTTCTCATATTTCTGTTATACTTGTAATACCTTTGTGGCGATGTAATAGTTGGGCGAGTGGACCTCTTCCCTATATAAAGAAGAGTCTCCCCCAATTTGTAAGGATCGATCATTAATAATGTAACTTTCTCTCTCTATATCATTCTTCTCTCTATTATCATCACTTCTATTGCTCATTTTCTCTGGATACTTGATTAAATTTTATTATCTTCTTATAAATATAATCTGTATATACCAACCCGACGATAAATCTTCAATATATATTACCATTCATTTCGATTGTCCCTTTATTTACATTGATTGATTTGTTCAAAGGTATTCAACAACTTTTGAGTAAAACAATTTGGCGACGTGTGTGGGGATTTCGAGAATCAAACTCGTAGTATACATTCGCAAGATCCGATCATCGGAAAAAGTTTCGAAATGGCTGAAAGTAACACACGACCCAAGGCTGTGGCAGAAGTTACCACAAACCTCCTGAGTGCCATGAACGAGGCTGGTGGAAGCACAGCCATCAACGTTACTCCCTTTGCCGCGCCTGAAGCAGAAACCTCCCCCACCCCACAGGAAAGGGACTCCAATCCAAAGGAGGCACCTCCAGCGGTCAGAAGGCTACTGGAGGAATGGCTGACTAGCACCTTGAGCAGCTTGGTGGAAAAGCCACCGCAAGGTTGCGAAAACGTCGCTCCGACAACAGGCAACACCACCGCGACAGATGAACAGGAAGAAACACGGACCAACGGCCAACTTCTCAAGACGCAGACACACAACGACACACTAGCCTCCATCCTCAGAAAAATGAAGGAAATGGAGGGCGAAAACCAGGTCCTCCGCAACCAGATGAAGGAGCACCAAGACAGGGTTGATAAGATTCCCGGGGCGCCTAAACTACTACCCAAATGCGATGTAGGAAGGTTTGTGGAACAACCTTACTCCGAAGAAGCGGCACCCTACACCGTCTCGAAAACCTTCAAGATGCCTCCATACCTGAATGTGTACCACCGACCCCGAGGATCACCTCATCTACTACGTCACTGCAGTAAAAGGTAACGACTTATCTAAAGAATAGGTACCGTCACTACTACAGAAGAAGTTCGGCGAAACGCTGACCGGAGGAGCGCTGACCTGGTACTCTTAACTACCCACCAAGGCGATCTCGACCTTCGAGGAAATGACGGATAAGTTCGTCACCGCGCATGCCGGCGCTAAGAAAGCAGAAGCAAGGGTGAACGATATATTTGCTGTCAGACAGAAGGCAGACGAAGGCCTCAGGGACTTCCTCGCCAGGTTCAATAGGGTAAGAATGAGCTTGCCGAATGTGTCGGAGGGAATGGCGGTAGCAGCCTTCCTGAACGGGCTCAGCAGGGACGGCTCTAGGGCTACCAAAACGCTACTGAGCCGGCTCATGAAGTACCCTCCCACCACTTGAGATGAGATCCATAATGCTTATTGCGCCGAGGTGCGGGCAGATGAAGAGGATCTTAACGGTCCAACCCGGCGGCTGGCGGCCTAGCACCCGGACACAAGGAGAGATCGATGGCATGAGGGACGCCAAGAACTCCCCCCTCGCCCCAGCAAGGAACGACACCAACCCTACGCAAGATCTTCGCTTCCGCCCCACGTTATACAGACGCCGTGCAGCGTTACGTCGCCCCACTCAGAAATGATCGAGGTACGCCCCTCTACTTTCTTCACATAACTTTTGTGTTTCACCCTCAGAAGTGGTGTACGCACTGGAGAAGCTCAGAACTAAGATGAAGTGGCCCCAAAAGATGAAGTCAGACCCAGCCACGAGGAAATCCAACGTATTGTGCGAGTTCCATCTGAAACGAGGGCACCATACTAAAGACTGTATCAGCCTACGGCAGGAAGTCGCCAGGATGCTCAACCAGGGCTACCTGAAGGAACTGCTCAGCGAAAAGGGGAAAGCTAATTTTGCGCGCGGACGGGAAAACTCTAGGGGACCCCCAAAGCTGCCCTCTCCGACACGTACGGTAAACATGATCGTCGGAGAGGGGGATGACGCCACCATCAACCACGTCAAATTCACCAACACCCACCGACTGAAGAGAACTATCTCCCACGAACGGTACGATGACCTCGAAGAGAGTATCACCTTCGATTAGTCTGACGTCGAAGGTTTGTGTTTCCCTCACTATGATGCTTTAGTTATTACCCTGCGTATCATTGATACCGATGTCAGAAGAGTCATGATCGATGATGGAAGCGGCACCTACATCATTCATCCAAGAGTCCTCGCACAGATGGGACTCAAGGTTAGAATAACTCCCAGGTGCATAACTCTAACTGGTTTTAACAATGCATTAGAGCGCACATCAGGAGAAGTGACCCTGTCCGTCCTCGCGGGAGGTGTCACCCTAGAAACCACCTTCCACGTGATGAACCAGAAGACGGCCTACAACGTCATCATTGGGCGCCCATGGATACACGCCATGCGAGCAGTCCCGTCAAGCCTATACCAAGTAATCAAATTCCCTACCCAATGGGGAATATTCAGCATCAAATGGGAGCCAGGCACAGCGCAAGAATGTTACAAAATAACTCAAGATTGCGCTCACACCAGAAGATTAAGCGGGGCGAGCGCGCAGGCATAGCAATCAACCGTGTGCGGGACCCAAGCGGACCCGACAGCCGATGCCATAAGGGATCCAGACATCATAGAAGCCTACAATGCTACGGCCGAGGAGCTCGATCCAGTTCAGCTAGACCAGAACGACCCCGAAAAGAAGGCCTACATCGGTCACGGGCTCGTAAATCCGGGTAAGTACCATAAATTCTTGACTAAACATACAGATATGTTCGCTTTTTCCCATGCAGATATGCTAGGGATCTCGCCAGATATCGCCACGCACCGGCTCAATGTGGATCTATTACACCTGCCAGTTAAACAAGGCAGGAGAAAATTCAACGCCGCCATTAACGAGGCAGTCCGGGAGGAGGTAGACAAGTTACTGGCCAACGGTTCTGTCAGAGAGTCGAAGTACCCGTAATGGATCGCTAACGTGGTAATGGTCAAGAAGAAAAGTGGAAAATGGAGGATGTGCATGGACTTCACCGACCTGAACAAGGCCTGCCCTAAGGACTCTTTCCCCCTGCCCCACATCGACCAGCTGATCGACGCCAAAGCCGGGCAAGAGCTATTAAGCTTCTTGGACGCCTATTCCGGCTATAACCAAATTCTGATGGTCGAGGAGGATCAGGAGAAAACCACCTTCATCACCCACCAAGGTACCTACTGCTACAGGGTGATGCCCTTCGGGCTGAAGAACGCGGGGGCCACTTAGCAGAGGTTGGTCACTAGGATGTTCAAAAAACAACTCGGGAAGACCATGTAGGTTTATATCGATAACATGCTAGTCAAATCAGCAAAAAAGGAGGATCATATCGATCACTTGCGAGAGGCCTTCGAAATATTGAACAGTTACGGGATGAAGCTGAACCCCAAAAAATGCGCTTTTACCGTGGCATCCAGGAAATTCCTCGGTTTCCTTGTATCACAGAGAGGGATCGAGGTCAACCCCGACCAGATTAAGGCGATTGCCTCGATACCCGAAGCACTTACCAGCAAGAAACAGGTTCAGAAGTTGACAGGCCGAATAGCCACCCTCTCTCGCTTCATCTCCCGATCGTCAGACAGGTGCCACAAATTCTTCAATGTGTTCAGAAAAGATAACGGCTTCCACTGGAGTGACGAATGCGTTAAGGCCCTCCAAGAGTTGAAAACGTACCTGACATCCCCACCACTGTTGGCAAAGGCGGAACCAAACGAACCCCTACTGATATATCTGACCATCTCCGAGGTTGCGGTCAGCGCAGTGCTCGTCCGCAAACAAAAAGGTACGCAGTCACCTATCTATTACATTATTAAGACTCTAGTGGACGCCTAGACTCGGTATCTACACCTCGAGAAGCTGGCATTGGCATTGGTCACGGCTTCCCGAAAGCTAAGAACTTACTTCCAATGCCACCCCATCCGAGTAGTGACCACCTTCCCTCTAAGAAGCATCCTACACAAGCCCAAACTGTCGGGCCGTCTCGCCAGATGGGCTATAGAGCTCATCGAGCACGATATCACCTATATCCCCAAAACTACCATCAAATCACAAGTCCTTGCCGACTTCATAGCCGACTTCAGCACCGGCATCTCGACTGAGGCTAAGAGGGAGACCCTGCAAATGGTCCCTAACATGGACCCCTGGATACTCCATACCGATAGAGCTATGAACACCTCGGGATCGGGACTGGGACTCGTTGTCGAGGTCCCCATGGGCGAGGTCATTCGCCAGTCCATACGATGCCCCGAGATGACTAACAACGAAGTAGAGTACGAAGTTGTTATTGTAGGTTTGAAATTAGCTACCAGATACGGAGCCCGCCGACTGATCTTGCATTGCAACTCACAACTTGTGATAAATCAAGTCACCGGGGCTTAATAGATCAAGGAGAAAAGATTACAAAAATATCAAGCCGAGGTCTATAAACTGATGGCCCAATTTGACGAGTGTCGCTTCGAACAAGTTCGTAGGGTACACAACGCCGAAGCTGACGGGTTGGCCAAACTGGCCGCAGTGGCCACTAACCTAAGCAAAAAAAGCACTGTCACCCTCATGCATTCCGCCATCGATCACAACGAGGTATTTTCTCTACACCTAACTTGGGACTGGCGCAACAAGTTTATGTCGTACTTGCAGGAAGGGCACCTACCGCGCGACAAAAAAGAGGCCAGGAAGCTTCGCACACAAGCAGCAAGATACTGCCTGATGAACGGTGATCTCTACAAAAGAACATTTGGAGGACCCTTGGCCAAATGCCTGGGGCCCAACTAGACGACTCCGGTACTGGAAGAGGTCCATGAGGGTCATTGCGACGCCCATACGGGAAACAGAGCACTCGTGCGGTGCCTGATACGTGCCAGTTACTATTGGCCCACCATGAAAAACGACGCGGCAGACTACGTCCGACGATGCAAAAAATGCCAAAGGTTCGCTCCCATGATACATCAGCCGGGCAAACCCCTCCACTCGGTCACTTCCCCATGGCCATTCATCAAATGGGGGATAGATATAATCGGACCGCTGCCTGCCTGACGAGGAAAGGTACGCTTTTTATTAGTTTTAACTGACTATTTTTCTATGTGGGTAGAAGCCGGCGCCTACGCCCAAATTCGCGAGCAAGATTCATAGCCTTCATCTAGAAGAACATCATATGCCGCTTCGGCATTCCCAAAGAAATAACGTGAAACAATGGACGATAGTTCATAGGACAAAAGACAACCGACTTTTTTGACAAATGGCACATCAAAAGAATACTCTCAACGCTATATCACCTAGCCGCCAACGGCCAAGCGGAATCATCCAACAGGACCATATTAAACATCCTGAAGAAGAAACTTGAAGATGCCAAGGGATTGTGCCCTGAGCTGCTAGCAAAAGTATTATGGGCACATAGAACCACCCCCAAATCCTCCACAGAAGAGACTCCCTACTCATTACTCTACGGAACCGACGCCGTCATACCAGTTGAAGTCGGTAAACCAAGTCTCAGATACTCACACATAAGCGGAGATGAGAACGACACAAGCCAACTACAAGACTTAGACGAGGCCGAAGAAAGAAGAGAAATGGCCCACATCAGGTTAGTGGCGCAGAAACAACAGGTCGAGAGATACTACAGCAAAAGGACGAAAATTCGTGCACTCAAGACAGGCGACTACATGCTAAAAGCCAAAACACTGGCATCCAAAGATCCCAACGAGGGGAAGTTGGGCACCAATTGGGACATACCCTACAAAATCAACGCAGCCGCAGACAAGGGCTCCTTCAAGCTGGAGACCATGGATGGAAAGATACTCCAAAACAACTGTAATATCTCACACCTCAAGTTTTTCCACTTCTAAGAGGCACCCCCCAAGCCGTACTCTTTTTCCCTCATCCGGGTTTTGTCCTAGTTGGGTTTTCCCGGAGAGGTTTTTAATGAGGCGACGAAGGAGATGTCCGGAATCGCTTGCACGATTATTCGGATGCGCCAAGCGTACCATCCGGCACGAATAGCGCATCATAGGGACTAGGGCTACGACCATAATGTATGAAAGGCTACGGCCATCTCCAATGAATGAAATGCTACAGCCATAATGTACGAAATGCTACGGCCATCTCCAATGAATGAAAGGCTACAGCCATAATGTATGAAAGGCTACGGCCATCTCCAATGAATGAAAGGCTACGGCCATAATATATGAAAGGCTACAGCCATGTCCAATGAATGAAAGGCTACGGCCATAATGTATAAAAGGCCACGGCCATCTCCAACGAATGAAAGGCTACGACCATAGTGCATGGAAGGCTATGGCCATCTCCAATAAATGAAAGGCCACGACCATCCCCGATGAATGAAAGGCTACGGCCATCCGCCATAACGCACCAATGGATAAGGCCTAAACAACAAAAGGGGAAGGTTACGGCCTCCTCCAGTTGTTACAAAAGGCTAAGGCCTAAACATCTAAAGTAGAAGGCTACGGCCTACTCCAGTTGTTACAAAAGGCTAAGGCCTAAACATCTAAAGGAGAAGGCTACGGCCTCCTCCAGTCGAAACAAAAGGCTAAGGCCTAAACATCTAAAGGAGAAGGATATGGCCTCCTCTAGGTGAAACAAAAGGCTAAGGCCTAAACATCTAAAGGAGAAGGCTACGGCCTCCTCTAGGTGAAACAAAAGCCTAAGGCATAAACAACCAAAGGAGAGTGTTACGACCTCCTCCAGTTGAAACGAAAGCCTAAGGCATTAACAACTAAAGGATAAGGGTACGGCCTCTCCGAGGCAAAACGTATAAGCCCAACCTCGCCCAAACCGGGACTCAGGCAAAGTGCCCTCGACATCAAAGTATGGGTTCACCCCCGTTCGAGCCGGGATTCAGGCAAAGGGCCTTCGCCATACAAATTTTTTATTAAGGTCGACCCCGAACAATACGGAAATAAAAGCAAAGGAAGAACTTTAGCGAAGTCAATATAAAAAAAAGTTTCTTTATTGAAATATGATTACAGAATTACAAGGGGGGGGGGGCTACAAGTTACAAGTATACATAAACCCTATTCAACTATCAAGGCCTCCGCCGTCTCCTTTCTCCCCATCAGCGCTGTCCTCACCCTCGTCCCAGAACATCCTCTCGATCCAGGACCCGGTGCCCAGCTGGTCCGCATCAGTAAAGGAGCCGCCCATCCGTACTGGGGAATCAGGGTCGAAGCCACATGCTTTACGATCTATCCTGACCAGACGTCGCTGCTCGTCAACTTCCGCCTCGGTAGCTCTGCCAGCGGCCAGCAGCTCTTCCAACACAGTCCGCCTCGCCTCCGCATACACCAGTATGTCCTGGGCTTCGAGAGACACGTCTCCAACTGGGCCGACGGCCTCCGCTTGATGAGCAACTGCCTCTTTGGCCGAAACTGCTTGAAGCTCGGTCGATAAAGCGTCGACTTTGGCGCGTAGCTCACCTGCCTCCATTATTGCTACGCGGCCCAGATCCAGTTCCCCCTCCCGCTGTTGGAGAAAGCTCTCTAGTTCAGCGTTCCGAGTCACTGCGGTCAGTAGGTCAGCATCCGCCCTTTCAAGTTGGGTCGTCTGCTTGCGCAGTTGTTCCTCCAGTGACTGTACGCTCTCTCGGAGGAGGCGGAAATCTGGGTCTTGGGAAAAACAGTCCGGGAGCGCCTTGTGTTTCTCGCAGACCTCCTTGTACTTCTTCGATGCCTTCCTAAGGGTAGTTATTTTCTTCCGATCCCTTCGACTCCGCTCGACCTCTAGAATAAGGGTCTACAAAAAAGAAAAGAGAAGACAAGTTAAAACCTCAAAACGGAAGAAAAGCAAAATGAATAATATATCAAGTCATACCTGTAGAGCAGCACCGGCAACTCGACGAGACAAGTCTCTGTCGCTCACCGTCTTCAGCGACTCCGCTTCGGCAGCCCCGTACAATAGGGACATATCCGTCGCGGCCTTCTCGCTCTCCAGCAGCAGGTTATAACCTGTGGGAATCATTATTTGACGGCTACGACCCATCTCCATCGTGCTCACTCGGGCATGCTCCCGCTGTAGCACGTCGGCTGGCTCAGGGGCCGCCTCGATACATCCCGACGGTGGCACATTTGTTGGCTCAGAGGCCGCCTCGACATCTTCCGACGGCGGCATGTCCGCGGGCTCGGAGGTCGGCTCAACGGCAGTTACCCCCACGTCTATGGTCTCATCCGCGGCAGCCGGTATGCTTTCACCCTCGGCACTTGGAGGAGTAGCATCCACCTCGGCCGCACTCAGAAGCGTAGCCCTCACCGGTCGGATGGCGTCACCCAGCAATACTGGCCTCGATTCAGGACGACGAGTTACCGCCTTTCTTTATTCCATGACCACTCCCTTCCTAAGGAGTAGTCTACGCCTCTTCCGCTCCGCCGGTTCATCATCCGCTGGAGCGCCCTCTTCAATAGCGAGGGACGAGGGCCCTATGTTTGCCCCGGACGCTAGGTCAATAACCGGCTCGGGCGTGGAACGGGAAGGTCCGGAATGTCGACCAAAAGGGATACCCGGATGTCACGGGCAAGCTCCGGGTCAGCGACCTCGACAACTCCGTCGTCGGATGCAACTACGTCCGCCCGGCCCACCTCGGGCTGGGCGGCTTCAAGGAGACCCTGCCTGACGGAGACCACGAACTCGGCCTCCGACGAGGGGGAACTGGCGGCACGATGTCTCCGTCTCCGCATCACGTTCCGAGCTGCAGAAAAATAAAACAAAGCGTCAGTTGTGGCAGACGCCTAAAGTAAAATAAAAAGGGGGGGAGGGGGAACCAGTAAGTCGAGACCATACTTGGAAGGCCATATTTCAGAGAGAAAGCAGCCCACATCCTGCATTGTTCGATGTAGGGGATCAGCTGCCTCACCCACGCCCTTATGCCGGGGACAGGTTGAGGCGTACGCGTCCCCACTACGTGTAAAAAAAATGAAATGTGTTAGCATCTGAAAAATGGCGTAACGACGAGCAAGATACAAAGAAGCTGAAAGTACAAGTCAATACTTACAGTTATCATTCCATGCCTCCGGAAAATCGGTCGCGTCCACCACCAAATCCGAGGTTCGGATATAGAAATATTTCACCCAGAACTGGCGGTTGGGCTTATTGTCCGCCTCGATGACTAAGCCCTTTGTTCCGTGATTCTTCAGTTGCCGCATCTTGCCCCTCATATAGGCGGGACTGAACAGCTGCAGTAGGTGGTGGACGGAGATGTCCAAGCCAGCTCTTTCCGCATACGTCATCAAGATCCGACAGATCTTCCACGTATACGGAGTAAGCTGGGCGGGCAGATGTTGTAAAATCGGCATAGTGTCTCCGCCAAGGGGTAAATTGGAAGTCCACACCCCATTATGAAGGGGTACTCGTGGATGGCTCAAAACCCCAGCCGATGTACGTAGACCAGGTCGCTCCTGGCCATATGCATCTTCACCGCCTCCGGCACCTAGTAGGACACCCGGAGGTCATGAAGTTGGCCCACAGTGTACGTGGACTTCTCCCATATAGAGGACTTCGCCGACGTGGAGAAATCCCTCCTAATACTTAGATCACGAGGGAGGAGGTTCTCTTCGGTTAAAGGGACAAGAGGTTTTCGGACCTTCTTGCTACCCTTCGTCCGCCAGGAAGCCCCGGAACTAGTCTCACCCTCTTCCGGTTCCCGACGACGGTTACCTTTAGCCATTTTTATGTCTTTTTGAGGTATTAACTGGATACTCTAAGGAAATGGTAGCAAGGATGCAAAGAACAAAGGGATGGATTGCAGGATATGTGAAAATGAAAAGTTAAGAGACAGGGATTTTTGATGATCTAAAAGAGGGGATAGTATTGAAACTGTCCTCTATTTATAATAAGCCATCGCACGAAATTTGAAGGTTTTTTGCACCGAAAAAGTGGCGGGAAACCGAAACGTCAAATCGAATTTATGACCAGCATTGAAAACAACAGTAATTATGACGCACGCCATCAGTAGGCGACGGTTCAAAAGAACGTGCCACGTATGCGCGTGTGCACAGGGCCCAACGTGGGCTGGATCTATCCGCCCATCGCAGATACGCCTCGAGCACATCTCCAATAGGCGGAAGGACTATCTGTATGAGGACAAATCGGACGCAAAATAAGGGTAGTATGTATGTACACGTGTCCGGTCCGGATGGAGCGTAGGACGGGGACGCCTCTTCATGAGGACGACGACATTCGGAGACGTCCCCCCTTATAGTCGTACGCCAAGAGAGATACGTCCCGCCCCTAAATGTCGAGTCAGCGGACCTGTCTCGGTGGACGTCCCCAATTTTCCCCTTCTCATATTTCCGTTATACTTGTAATACCTTTGTGGCGATGTAATAGTTGGGCGAGGGGACCTCTTCCCTATATAAAGAAGGGTCTCCCCCCATTTGTAAGGACCGACCATTAATAATGTAACTTTCTCTCTCTATGTCATTCTTCTCTCTATTATCATCACTTCTACTGTTCATTTGCTCTAGATACTTGATTAAATTTTATTATCTTCTTATAAAGATAATCTGTATATACCAACCCGACGATCAATCTTCAATATATATTACCATTGATTCCGATTGTCCCTTTATTTACATTGATTGATTTGTTTAAAGGTATTCAACAACTTTTAAGTAAAACAATGATAAATAATTTGTGATTGATTGAAAAACTAGAAATAATATAAAGATTGGGTTATGGATAACTCATTCTTGGCACCAAATATTCAATAATGACTTTCTTGAATATTTTTGGGGAATCCGCCAAATTCATGGGTTGTATAGATTTCAAGGATAATCTACTATTACATAATCAATATTGCATTTGTCATAATAATACGATTAAAGTCAATTTATCTATTCACAAATGTATAGTATACACGTAAATTAATATTTTTGGAATAACTATAGTAGATCAATGTATACGATTTGATGAAATGTTCCTGAATTGTATCATGTTCAGTATAACTGTTCGGGTTATGACTACAATTCTGAATTGTACAGATTAGTAATATGTAATAAGTCTTCATCTGTGATAGTGTCTTCCAAAGACAATAGGCTCGTGTGAATCTGTTATTCTAAACCACATAAAATATTATCTGTGTTGGAAATCAAAGATCCTATCCGGGTTAAGGTCAATGATCATTAAATTTTTGTTGTATTGAGAAGATTTTGAGCTTCGTTGTCATATAATAGATCCACCGGGCATGACCTTTACGAGTTATGATAAATTTTAATAGTTTACGTGGAAACTTTGAGTGGTAAAACAAGAGAATCTTTATGAGCTATATTTTAAATTTTAAATTTATGTCACATTCACTAGATAATATGTATGATTGATATTTTTTGGTTGAGTATTCAAAATAATTTATTCATGGGTAAAATACTAGCACTTCAGTCCAAGTAGAATATATTGAACTTTCTGATAAGTCATCCATTAATATACTAACATTTATTTTACAAATTAAAACTAGATAAAAAGGGAAATTTATATAATTATAAAACCAAACGAAAAGCACATTTTTGTGTTCAGATTGAATCAAAAGTCTAATCTTCTCCATACAACAAAAATTGTATTGATCATTGACCTTAACCCGGATAGGATCTTTGATTTTAAAGCAGGATATACATTTTTGTGTTCAGATTGCCGCGAGTATGATTATTACAATACTATTATTATAAGCAAACTCTGCTAAAGACAGGAATTGATCCCACGAGCCTCCAAAATCAATAACACATGCTCGAAGCATATCTTTCAATATCTGAATAATCCTCTCGGACTGACCGCCCGTCTGGGATGAAAGGTTGTACTTAGTTGGACTTGGGTGCCCAACTCTCGTTGAACCGTCTTCCAGAAATGTGAGGTAAACTGCGTACCTTGATCTGAAATGATAGAGATAGGTACACCATGAAGGCGAACAATCTCCCTGATATAAATCCCAGCTAATTTTTCTAATGAATAGGTAGTGGCAACCGGAATAAAATGAGCTGACTTGGTAAGCCTATCAACAATAACCCAAACATCATCAAACTTCTTCCGAGTCATTGAAAGTCCAGAAACAAAGTCCATAGTGATCCGCTCCCACTTCTATTCAGGAAGCTCAATCCTCTGAAATAAACCGACAGGTCTCTGATGCTCGTATTTAACCTGCTGACAATTCAGACACCGTGCCACATATGCCACAATATCCTTTTTCATTCTACGCCACCAATAATACTGCCGCTAATCCTGATACATCTTTGATGCGCCTAGATGAATAGAATACCGCATCTGTGAGCTTCTTCTAGAATCAATTCTCTAAGCCCATCAACATTTGGCACACAAATGCGCCCTTGCATCCTCAGAATCCCATCAGCATCTAAGGTGACCTGCTTGGCACCTCCTCGTTGAACGTGTCTTTAAGGTTACATAAATAAGAGTCATTATATTGTTTTTCGAGGATACGCTCCAATAATGAAGAGCGAGTGACCGTGCAATATGTGGGGGAAATGTGGCATTCGATTGAAGATTTGGGGGAAATGGTATGGGGAAGACGGGTTTGTGGGGTGTTTAGTGTATTAAAATTAATGTTTTAATCTGAGCCGTTGAATTATAACAACCATCGGCCAAGATCAAAGGCATTAATATTAAACGGTGTCGTTTGGAAGGGTAATGAGTGGGTTGAGAGACGGGTCTCCGGGTTAAGAGGTTATTTGGATTGGGCTGCTGCTGGGCATGCGTGTTTGGGCCTAGACTTTGGTCAAGTCGAGGCTGCCCGGTCCAATTCTGCTTTTTCCAACTCTCTCTCTCTCTTTTTTTTTAATTTAGTTCCTAATTAAAACAAAAATTCTAATTACACTACAAAAAAATCAAATTAAGTTGTAAAAATACTAATTAGGTTATATTAACAATTAACACACCAATTTAAAATAAATTCACACAAGTGGAACATTAAACACTAAAAATGCATTTTTTCTCTCTCTAGGATTTTTTCTCTGCCTTCTCTCTACCCAGCCGTCACTGTAGCAGTCATGGTTTGCTGGGTAGTGTAGAAATTAATGCAGCAACTACGCAAATATTAATCGCGATTACTGCAGCAACCTCTATGTTGACTTCACTGTAGCGATTTCACTGTAGCTAGCCTATTTTGCGTTTCTGTAGCAAATTGCGATTACTGTAGCATCGCGAATTTTTCACTTGAAGGAACATACTGTAGCAACAGCCTTTGCAACGTGAACCAGCTTTATAATCATCTCAATTGATTTACTGGAGAAGCACATTGCAACTAAGAAACAAACGTTCAGTTTTGAACTTGCTCGAAGTTCACTGTAGCTCACAGTGAGCCTTGAGCATTCGGTGGTGCAAGTGAGTTCTTATTTGTTACTTCATGCTGAGATATAACTGCTGCGATCGAGATTTGTGACAATGGCCTCGCCGGCCACTGCCCAGCCCTCTCTTGAGGTTGGGCAGTCGTCTCTCAAACCCACAACAACCCTGCAGCCTCCCTTTAATCCAAAACCAATACAATCATATGCACAACTTCTTCAACCACAAACAATAAATACTCCCATGTACGTTTAAAGTTTAAACTTGAAGCCTGTCGAGATGTTACATGGAGAACCGTTAGTTCGATGGAAAAAAGCAGAAGTTAAACAATCCATAATACAACAAGGATTGAATCTAGCAGTGATTGGAAAGTTTTCGTATGGGAAGCCTGTGATTCAAGAATTGAGAAAGGCTATACCAATCCAATGTGAGCTTAAGGGTGCTTGCTCAATTGGCTTGATCGAAGAGTCTCATGTACTGATTAAATTGTCGCTAATGGAGGATTATATTCACCTACTGTCAAAAGCAACATTCTACTTGAAGGCACAAGGTGAATATTGGCAGATGCGATGCACTAAGTGGAGTCCATGGTGGTCTCCGGATGCTGAGACACCAATTGCGATTGCATGGATCTCTTTCCAAAATCTACCACGTAATTTCTTTGGTAAGGAGTTTGTATTCTCATTCGCAAGTGCAGTAGGTAGGTCGTTACATGTTGATTTGGCTACTCAAAATGGCACATGACCTAGTTGTGCTAAAGTGAAGGTGGAGGTGAATTTACTTGCAACCTTGCCACAAAGGATTAAGATTATTGAAGAAGCTGATGAAACAGGTCCAGAGGAGTCGAAATGGATCAAAATTAGGTACGACTATATGCCTAAATATTGTAAGACCTGTAAAAAGCAAGGCCATAATGAATGAGAATGCTGGATAATTCACCCACAATTACATAAGAATGCTACTGGAGCAGGCAAGGAACAGGCGAAGGAACAACCAATTATTCTGAGTACTGATGTCGTTGGCACAGCAACAAACTCTACCAAGGTATTATCAAGTGGTAAAGTACTTGGGAAGCCAGTCACTAATCATGCTAAACAGGAGTGGATGAAGGCCAGAAAGAATAAGTATCATAGAGATGAACGAGGCTACATAATTGAGGAGAATAAGGAAAATGAAGATCACAAGGGTAAAAGGAAGCTTAAAGAAGGTGCTGTGATTTCAAATAACAGATTTGGAGCATTAGAGATGGAAGAAGAAGTGTAACCAATTATGCAAATTATAGATGGAACAGAAGATAGAGGAGACAAGGCAATAAGACAAGACCAAAATAATAAGGAGAATAACAAAGTAAAGCAGTGGGAAAGTAAGGGGAATTGCTCTCCTAATCCTACTTCATTTGGGATTGGAGAAGGTCATACAGGAAATTTTGATCAAAAGGATGGTGGAAAAGGATCTGTTGGCAAGGAGGAAATTGCAGCTAGGAAAATAAAAAGGGAAGCAGTGGAGAAGAGCAATATGGTAAGGGAATCAGGTGGTGAATCTACTTGATGATGTTGCAGTCAGAAGGGAACAAACCATAGATTGGGTGCATAGGAGATTTGGGACAAGTAAAGAGGAGCTTCAATTATGTAATGTGGCTACAAATCGATCCTGTCAAGAAATACCATCACAAACTCATGAGAACTCTGGACAAAAGGAAGATTTTCATGAGGTCAACTCTGTTAAGACCTTATGGAGTGAAGAGATTGAGATTATAGCTAAGCATACGGCAAAAGAGCAAGTGTTTGGAGGCAAGGAAAAGGAAAACAATGCTAGACATGCTGCCAGGGGAGATGCTACAGTAAACGATAGCACTGGTAAAGCTAATGATGAAGATAATGCAAACTGCATGATGAATCAACATGAAATATCACCGGGGAGAGTTCAAGGAGTAAGCAAGGAAGATCTACAACAAGATGGAACAGCTTTACAAGTGAAGTCTACACAGCAAGCCAATGGAACAGTAAAATCTAGTGTACTTGGGAAGATTTTGGCATCTGTATATGGGAAAGAGATTGATGGGGATGTTTCTACAGATGTATTAAAAGAATCAGAGGTTATACACAAACAACTAGAGCAAGACACAGGAGTTGGTCGTAAAGAAACAGTAAATGCTACATGTAATGCTACAGTGAACCCCGACCTAGGATCTGTGTATGAGCTGCAATTTAAACTTATGCAAGAGAATTTAGAGACCATGGGAAATACCTCGGGATTGCAACATGGTACGGAGGTCACAGAACATGCAATTGTTGCCCAGGATACTGGAGAGATTGAACCTATTCCTGTGGCATGTGCCTCAAGCACAGGATTGCCAATGCAGATCCATCTTAATATGCCATTAAGGACTCCAAATCAAGTGCTGCATGATGTTATTACTCATAAGGAGCTACCAGTTGATATACAACAGACCATATTGAAACAACAAGCACATATAGAAGATGAGGAAGAAAATGAATCTCTAGCTGAAAATTTCAATGCTATTGCAAGGAGGGGGATTTACCTCCTAAGTCAGCAGTTGGAAGTGGGAAGAAAAGCAAGAAAAAACAACAGAAAGAGCTGCAACCACCTATTAGAATTTTGCCCGGAAGGGCAGCCTCTAATGTGTCAAGATGAAGGTCAAGACTCTCATTTGGAACATAAGGTCTGTAAAAACTCAGTAGGCCTTTCAAAGGGTTATTAATATGCAGAAGGAGCATGGTTTCTTTATTGTTGCACTGATGGAACCAATGCAAAAGTTGAAATTTCTCCAGAAGTATAGAAGAAGGCTAGGTATGGAAGCTGCAATCTCAAATGTGAATGGTAAGATTTGGTTGTTCTTTGATGCTTGTGGTAGAATGGGATCTATTAATAGACACTGAACAACAAATGACACTAAGAGTATATCATCGGGAACTTGGTAAATTCATAATGATGACATTTGTATATGCCAAGTGTTGTGCAATTGAAAGATTAGAATTATGGGATAATTTATACTATCTGGCAAGTGATATGGATTTGCCTTGGCTAGTTGGTGGTGACTTTAATGTTGTGATGGGAGAGGAAGAGAAGATAGGTGGTCTGCCAGTATATCCTCCTGAATATGAGGATTTTGCCTTCTGTGCTAATTCATGTGGGCTTTTTGATCTTGGTTACAAAGGGAGCCCTTTTACATGGTGGAATGGTAGGCCAAATGCAGAGTGCATTTTTAAAAGGCTTGATCGAATTCTGGTGAACATGCCATTTCAGAACTTATTCCCAACGATTGAAGTGGAACATCTTATTAGAACGGGCTCTGATCATGCTCCTCTGTTGATGAGCTGTGGTGAAGAAGCAATGAGCTTTATAAAGCCATTTAAATTTCTGCACTTCTGGACACAACATGAAGAGTTCTTAGGGGTGGTGAAGCAGAACTGGGTTGCTGACTTCACTGGAGATCCTTTCTTGATGTTCAAGCAGAAGTTGAAAAGAGTCAAAATTGTTTTGTCAAAGTGGAGTAAACTCACATATGGGGATATTTTCAAACAGTTGGCTATCAGAGAAGATGTGGTGAGAATCAAGGAGCACCTATTTGAGGAGGAACCATCGATTGAAAACAGAATAGTCCTACAACAAGCTCGGGCAGAGTTGAAGAAGTATTTGACCCTTGAAGAACAATATTGGAAACAAAAGGCAGGTATGAATTGGTTTGAAGAAGGAGATAGAAATACAAGGTTCTTTCATAACTGTGTAAATGGAAAAAGACAAAAGTTGAAATTGAAAAGGATCATGGATAGTGATGGTGCATGGATAGAAGATCAAGATAAGCTATCACAGTCTGCTGTAGAATTTTACCTAAAGCAATTCACAAGTGAGGGTGATACTGAGAACTTTGAAATGCTGAACAATGTGTCTACCATGGTGACAGCAGAACACAACATGGAGTTATGTAGAATTCCAACTCAGAAGGAGGTTAAAGATGCTGTTTTTGCACTAAGTGGTGAGAGTGCAAGCGAGCCACATGGTTTCTCAGGCTAATTCTTTCAAGCATGCTGGGAGATTGTGGGGCAGAATATCCATGAGTTGGTTGTGTTGTTCTTTGAGGGTAGACCTTTGCCCAAATCAATAACACACACAAACTTAGTGTTGCTACCTAAGAAGCCGCAAGTGCAAACATTTTCTGATCTTAGACCCATCAGCTTGAGTAATTTTATCAACAAAATCTTCTCCAGAGTAGTACATGATAGGCTTGAAAAGATACTGCCCTTATTAGTTTCATTGAACCAGTCCGGCTTTGTCAAAGGAAGGAGCATTTTTGAAAACATCTTACTGACTCAGGAGATTGTGACTGACATCAGAATAAGAGGAAAGCCAACAAATGTAGTGATCAAGTTAGATATGGCCAAGGCATATGATAGGGTGTCTTGGAAGTTTTTGATGCATGTACTAAGGAAGATGGGATTTGCAGAGTGTTTTATACACATGGTGTGGAATTTGATATCAAATAATTGGTACTCAGTGATGGTGAATGGCCAGGCTACATGTTTCTTTCACTCGACAAGAGGGGTGAAGCAGGGAGACCCTCTATCCCCAGCATTGTTTGTTCTATATCAGCAGAGGTGCTATCTAGATCACTGAATAAGTTATTTGAAGACAGGCAGTTTAGAGGATTTGGAATGCCAAAGTGGTCTGATCCATTGAACCACCTTGCTTATGCAGATGACACTACAATATTTGCCTCAGCTGATCCTTATTTCTTGCAGAAAATTATGGAAGTCTTGGCATTATATGAGAAAACATCAGGACAGTTGATAAACAAGGCAAAGAGCTCTTACTATGTACATTCAAAGATTGCAGCAGGATTGAAAGCTACAGAGTAGCTAATATAACTGGTTTCTCTAAAGGCACATTCCCATTTACATACCTAGGATGTCCAATCTTTTACACAAGGAGGAGGAAGAACTACTATAATGATCCGATTCAGAAGGTGAAGGCAAAGTTGCACTCATGGAAAGGGAAGTTACTGTCATATGGAGGAAAGGTTGCATTGATATCAAGTGTATTACAAAGCATGCCAACTCACATCTTGTTTGTCCTAGATCCACCAAACAATGTCATTGAGCATCTCCATAAGACATTTGCAAGTTTTTTTTGGAGTAACAAGGAAGAAGGAAGAAGTAGGCACTGGACAAAGTGGCAGAACTTATGTCTGCCAAAGAAAGAAGGTGGTGTAGGTTTCAGATCTCTCTTTGATGTGTCTAAATCCATGTTTGCAAAACTATGGTGGAGATTCAGGACAACAAAATCATTATGGTCCAACTACATGTGGAACAAATATTGCAAGAAAGAGGCACCTACTGTGGTTCAATATAGGAATGGTTCTCATGTTTGGAGAAAAATATTGAAAGCCAGAGATGAAGTCGAGCATGAAATATTTTGGGAGATTAACAGGGGAGCTTCTAATATATGGCATGAAAATTGGACTGGATTGGGGCCTTTGTATCATGTAGTCCCGTTAGATTTTCACATCAATGAGGAGCTTCAGGAGGTGGCAGACTTAAGAGAAGAAGGGCAGTGGAATGATGCACTGTTGAATCAAACTTTTCCAGCAGATATTGTAAATCACATCCGAGAAGAAGTATAGTTTATGCCTACTGATGAGTACTGGGACACTCCAAGGTGGATGCCTTCAACATCAGGAAATTTTACAGTGAATAGTGCTTGGAAAATACTGAGACATAGAGAACCAGTTAGTTCAGAATATGAAAGGCTATGGACAAAAGGACTGCCCTTCAAAATCTCATTCTTTTGCTGGAGATTTTGGAAAGGAAAGGTTCCAACAGATGATATATGGAGAAATGGAGGATATATGGTGGTTTCTAAATGCTGGTGTTGTCTTTCACCTAGAGAAGACTCTTTCAGCATCTTTTCTTGCATAGTGATACTGCACAAAAAGTGTGGAGTACATTTAGCCAGGCTGCAGGTTTAATGATCAATATGATACAAGTGCATCAAATTATAAGGGAGTGGTGGAATGCTAAATGTTGTCCCAAGCTGAAACCTTTGTTTCAGGCAGTCCCTGCAGTTATTCTATGGGAGATATGGAAGAGGAGAAATACAATTAAACATGGAGGCTCAGTGTCTTGTAGCAGGGTTATTCATGAAGTAAATAGGACACTGCATTATTTGGCTAAGGTAAGATATCCATGGCTCACTGGGATTCCAATGTTGTGGCCAGATATGATCAAATTCTTCGAGCAATACAAGCCAGTTATAGTGACAAGAAGAGTAACATGGCAGACTCCATATGATAGATGGTTCAAATGCAACACCGATGGTGCATCGAGGGGGAATCCAGGCCTTAGCTCTTTTGGTTTTTGTGTGAGGGATCACAATGGAGATATGATTTTTGCTAGTGCAAGGGAGATAGGTGAAACAACAAACATAGTAGCAGAGGCAAAGGCAATAGTACATGGGCTGTCATACTGTGTGGAGAAGGAGTTACACCCATTGATCCTGGAAACTGACTCGTTGGTGATGAAAAAAGTGATTGAAGATGAATGGGAGGTACCATGGAGTATAGCAGCAGATATGAAAAAGATCAAGGACTTCAAGAGGACATACAATGTTATATTTCAGCATGTACTAAGGGAGGGAAACACAGTAGCACACTATTTAGCTAACTTGGTTTTTTCTTTTGCAGGTACAATTAACTTTCATTCATTTCAAGAATTACCAGCTAAAGGAAAAGCATTGATCAACATGGACAAAGCTCAAATTCCTAATTTAAGAGTTCGGATTGCTAAAAGAAAAGCACCAGACTAATGGAGAGGCAACCATCGTCAGCACTGTGCTCATTAACTTACCGGAGGTTGTTAAATCACTGCTCAGTGGTATCAGCATGTATTCATGCTCAATCTGAGAGTGTTTTGATAATTTTCAGGAAGGGAGTGTGCACAGTAAAGGTTTCACTAGATGAGCAGATCAATTGTGAAAGCAATACATGCAGGAACATCATGAGCATTATTTGCAGGATCATTTGTTTTGGCATGGGAATGGAGATAGTATTAGCTTTTCTAATTACCAGCAACATCAATTGGCTTCTATTGATTTCACTGATTCATCGAAAAGGATTAAGTTTGAAGGTTTTGCAGCACACCATAAAAATCATAACAATTCCTTGGAACTCACGATCATTCACAGACATGGTATGGTTTCTGAGCAGTTTTGGACACTTTGACATGAGTTGCATTGGAAGATCAACTGTGCTATTGCTAGGCATGGTATGCACTCGAACTACATTGTCTCATCGAACAAGGACAGATATGAAAATGGAAGTTACAACAGCCATTTGGAATTCACGATTACATACTGTTATGATATGGTTGCTTTATATGTTTGGAATATGTTGGATATTGCTGTGTCATTTTCCAGTGGTATTAGTATGTTTTCATACTCAGTCTGGAGATGATATAGTAGTAGACAATATATATGTGCTATGGTTATTGCAGAAAATCGAGGCAAGAGGTGAAAAGCACACAGGCAGCATCATCATCAGCATCATTTGCTGGGCTTTCTACATTGCAATGACAAAGATGTCACTGTTAGATAGCTCAAGGGACAAGCTCACTTGGTTTGATTCAATTGCACTAGTTCATCGAATATCAACAGTCATGGCATACAACATGGAAGCTACAACAGATACTTGGAGCTCATGATCGACTAGTGTCAAGATATGGCTTATTTATGTGTTTGGAATATATTGGATATTATTATGTCATTTTTCAGTGGTATTAGTGTAGTTCCACACTCATTCTGGAGGTGACATAGTAGTATACAATGTACAAGGGCAATATATACTAAAGGTGATTGAGACAATAGCTTTTCACTGCAGTGAATTATCGGATGGGAAGTCAATTCTTGTTCCTATACTGTGGTGCTCTTGGATCGACTTGATCATTGCCTATACTCCGCATACCTTGGCACCTGGTGAGAGCTTGAGTGGTGCTACATGGTACTTGAAATGGGCAGGAGAAGTCAATCATAGCTGCATGACATGGAAATATTCATTTAGACTTCATGTTATAGATGATATTAGTTTTTTCTGATTAGATTCTATGTTTACATAAATGTATTTCACAGTCTACTGGTAGTAGCAGGACAAATTGTATCCTTTTGGACCCGGACTGGGATTTATATTCATTTATTTATATATTAGCCACTAGGTACAATGGCTAGTGGTATATTTTGCTAAAAAAAACACTAAAAATGCAAAAAATACATATATTTATTATTATTATTTTTTGTTATTTTCCATTTTTGTCAAATAAACTTGATTACTTTTAATTGTAAATTAAATTCTAAGAACGCAAACCCAATATATTTTTGTATTTTCTTAATTTAAACAACAAACACGCTCACACAGACTCAAATAATTAGGAAAAAATAACAGATAATCCATGAAAATTGTAAACAACACAAAACTATTTTATTTTTGAATTTTTGGGAGTAATTCTCATGCGGGGCAAAAATCACGTGCTCACAAAGGGCTACAAGACGGTATCCTAGGAGTCCCTCATTTGTTCTTGAAATTGAGTTGTGTTTACTCTGTGACTCTGCCTTATCCTTGTGGTTATTATTGCTTCGTTGATTTGCCTTAGTACCCTGCTACATTTTTTTTTTGTCAGATTTCCACATGTTCATTATTGCTACGGCTATATTTTTGCCTCAGTAGGGCCCTGACCTTTCTTCGTCACTACCCAACCGAGGTTAGGCTTGGCACTTACTGAGTACCACTGTGGTGTACTCATGCCCTTCCTACGCATATTTTTTATGTGCAGATCATCCAGGTACCTCCATTCAGGCGCATTATCAGTGAGGCAGGAGGATCATAGAGACTTCGAGGTAGTTCTGCTGCGTCCGCAGACCTACGAGTCTACCTCTTACTCTACCATTAGTATTTAGTCTTCTTTCTTTTGGTTGTTAGACATTCTGAGGTTGGGAGCCTTTACTCTATATTTCTATAGCTTGTGTTGCTCGTGAGTTTCCGGGTATTTGGAGATTTTAGTAGACTTGTGTTATTGAGTTGTACATGTCGAGCGACATACAGTACAATTTTCTTCCAGTTATTCAATTTAAGTTATTCTATTTTTCTCCAATTATTTTATTTTCCGCAATATTTGGCTTACCTGGTCGTGGGGACTAGGTGCCATTATGACATGTTCACGATCGGTGAACTAGGGTCGTGACATATAATGAAGAGACTTCGGGCCTGCAGACGCCTGCAAGGCAACCTTAGTCTCGTGAAGATAAAAGCTTGCTGCCGTACTACTACTTCTGCTACTGCTCAAAACCTAGACCTTTGCAAAAATGCATAGAAGTGTAGCATCAGCACAACCGACCCCGTGTGCTAGTAAGTGTCTAGCCTAACCCCGACTAAGTAGTGACGAGGCTAGACTAGACACCATATAACCTGTGCAGAATGCTGCCCCTCTTTATAGCCTTAGTGTCCAAAACAAGCAGCCCCTTTTAAATTGTTTTAAACTAAAAGAAAAGCCATCATACTTCTCTTATTTTCCCCACCCAAGCATTGTTTAAACCTAGGCTTTATATAAAACTCTAATGTTCAAAAACAGTGGTGGAAAACCATGCTGCCCTGCAGATCCCACCATCTTCAACCATGTGCAATGCACATTTTAATATTAAACTAAGAATGATTCTTGTTTCCACTAACTTAACGCCCAAACATGCTGTGATTTCACTAATGGATACCTCCCCTCCTAATTAGTTTATTCAATAGCTTTCAAGGGTGTATCGAATACCAGCCCATTCAATCAAACTTTGGACTTTTATTTAAAACAGCTATAACCAATTCAGCCCTATTTCAGAATCACAATCAACCAAAACTCAATCCAATAATGACTATTCAACAGTGTTAATTACTGTCCAGGATTTCAAACGACAAACTCACCAAATTATACGACGATATTTGTTATTTGACTACAATCCATATAATTGATAACAAATGATCGACTTACGAATTTGTGATTTGTGATTTTAACTGGCTGACTCGGGGACTTTAACAAAACAGGAAACTTTAACATATTCGACGACATTTCAAATCGATTATGTATAACACACATAATTAATCAACAGAGAAAATTGACCAAATAAAAGATCATTTGAGAAGAATGAAACAAAGTGAAATTAAATGACAAAATGGAAAAGATAAAACTAATGACAAAACAACTAAATTCAACACACAATTAATACAAAAACAGATAGGATAGAAGAAATAAATACCTCAAATAGTGGAAAAATCAGAATCGAACAGACTTGGACCATTTTGGGCTTGAAATTGCATTTTTGAAATCGAACTGACCTTAATTGAAATGTTTTCAAATGAAAACATCTCGATTAAGATCTATTAGACCCCAATCTCTTTTGATTTGGACGAAACCCCTAGTTTTTGAATTCTAGGGTTCTTGAGTCTCGGATTTGGGGCTTGACGATTTCTGGTTGGATTCGAAGGAAACTAATAGTGGTTAAGGTATTAGGGAGGTCTGGTGAAGGTATGGTATCGATTTGGGAGTGATTGGTGTATGTTTGAGTTTGGCTCGAATCTTCAATCGAATGCCACATTAATCAAGAAGGAATTAACGAGTTACATTTAATACCACCCGGGCGCCCATCTCGCATATAAAGTTACATTTAATTTCACAAGTGAGTTCTAGGAAAGGTAGTATGCACGCAGCCTTATCCCTACTCTGGTAGAGCAGAGAGACTATTTTCGATAGACGCTCGACTAAAAGTGAGGTAATTTGAGACAACCGAAGTAGGAAAAATATGGTAAATTTTGAAATGGTGGTAAATTGATCGTTTGTATATTCATTCCAAATCAGAAGGTAAAACCTGAATAATAATTTATTGTTTACATTCCGGCACACTTGCTGAACTTGTGAAGTACATGAATATTCCAAAATCAGATAGATATGAATATTCAATTCACATTGCGCCTGGAAAAATGAATAGGTCTCTGCATGAAAAGCCTGTCAACAAGAAGTTAATACTGCACTACATGAAGGCTGCAGCACTAAGTAAAACCACCTATAACAAGTTTTTAAATCAAAGATAAATTTTTGTTTGATGTCAAAGGAAGCACTATACATTAAAGATAATTATGTCAAAACGTGCCCTTAGGCTGATTGTGTTTCCAAGAGATATCTTTGTCACTTGGACGGAAACTCTCTCAAGTTGGAAGCGTAATAATATCATAATTCTGCATCCATATAGTAAAGTCCTATCAGTTATTTCGAATATAACCATCCAAGTAAACTCGTTTTACAATAATTCCTCACTAATATTTTATCTGGTAACGACTTATCTATATAATTTTGATGATAATTAATTATGATAATATTAACAGAGTCACACCATTTAAATCAAGAGTTATACTATTAATCCGAGTTAACATAAAACTAACCAAGATTAATGCTATTCATCTTAGTATCCCAATTAATCAGATCTTCCTTCAAGCCTGATATTCATCTCGTCTTATATGGAAATCATTACATAGTCTAATTGTAATAATGTAAAATTTAGATATATGTTTTAAATAACAGTTTACCACATGTCTATCAACCACAATTAAATCAACCCTATTGTATATTATGACTACAAAAATGGACCTTGGTTAATACACCACATTTTACATAATTTCGGTTAATTTTATTCATTTGTAGATACTCCTCCCATATTTTATATCAGTCCATGAATGAAATACTTTGTCCATAGGTCGAACGAGTAGTGCATGTGGTATTGCACTGTGTTAATGGCTATAAATATATAGACGGTTGTCGGTCGTTTATGAAATTCGTGCGTAGTTTATCATTCAAGAATATCAATTCATTTATATATAAACGGAAGTTCCTATGACTACAATCGTATTAGTCCAATGGACTTATGTCGATGCATCCTAGTATGAATGTATGACATTAGTAATTGATCGTGAATGAATTACTAAAACATGATAATTATAAAACTCCATTAATATGAGATTTAGACTATGTGTATGACTTTATTAGTCAAATGGACTTATAACCACTACGTATATACTTATGCTGGGGACAATTAATCTAAATAATAGTGGAGAGGTCAGCCTCGTGAGGCATCGACCTAGGAGTCCAAGTCTGATATGCGGAGCCGTTACCCTCATCTATTTCCTGATTCAGGTACTTCTTTCTTTTGTTCGTTCGAGGACGAACTGTTGTTTTAGAGGTGGAGAATGTGACGACCCAAAGAGTCATTACCGTATTTCTCCATTTTTCCACGCTTCCGAGGCCTTGAAAACCTTGCTTTTGGTTGCCTTGATTAACATGCGTTGTCCAGGTTCTATAGAGCATTTGTATAGATTATGACACCTTTAATCCAAATTTGCATTTGTCATAATAATACGATTTAATTTGTATTTAGTTCACAAACTCTATGTATTTAGTTCACAAATTATGGATATATGTGGATTATGACCAACAAGAGTTAATTCCATATTAATATAGTAATCATACGTTCGGGTTTATACAAATGTAAATATTTTATGTATTCCAATAGTCATTTAATACCCATAGTTATTGATTAATGTGGTATATAGTTTTTGAGATATCCATACATAATTCCATATTGGCTGCATTAAGGTTACACAAGCCACTTATATACCTCGATCAAGTGCAAGTCAACCTGAAAACACGCTCTTGCCACGAGTATCCGACTCCAAATGGCTCAAATCTATTCAATTAAATTTTATTTGTAAATAATAATTCAAGTAATTTATTATACAATTAAATTCTAAGCTAATACGCGAAATTATGTAAAATGGCCAAAAATTACTTGAATTATCGCAAAAACGTTATTTTGGTAAAACAACCACATAAGTCCATTTTATAACTTTATACGCAATGAGCTTAGTAGTCATAGAAACTAAGTAATGTCATACGTTCAATGACCTTCTAAGGTAAATACTTTTAGGAATTATTATGTAAAGAATTTGTATGCAATGATCATTGCCTGTGTAGGTAGTGTTCTTTTTTCTTTTATTTTGTAATGTGTTAAACTCAGTAGTCCTCTCTGTTTAGACAAAGAAAGACCAAGGAATCTGACATGTGTGCAAATCAATAGCCAAATAAACCCGTAAGGCGTAAGGAAACTGATTGGTGGGATCCCCTTCCGAATGGTAATAGTTATACTATTAATCCGAGTTAACATAAACATTTACTTTAATAGTTTACGTGGATCTTTGTTATCCCGGATGGTGGTATCAATATACTATCACAGGATAATGATATTTATTTATATCATTATCACACATTAATATCTTACCAGCTTTGTACGATAATTTGGTAAGATAACAAATTCAGCTTTGTATACTAATATCATGGCATAAGAGTATTATGAACTAAAAGTTCACATCAATTAAAACTTTGAATTGTTTTAATATATTAGATTTAAGCATAAGTTCATAATAGCCAACAACACAGTATAATACTACATAGTCGGACTAAGCCATAGTCCCAATCATTATTAATATCATTATTAATATAATTTTGATGATAATTAATTATGTTCAGTTATGTAGGGCAACTTATCTGGTATCTCTAATAGTATCCTACGATAAGGTGTAACTTATCTGGTATCTCTAATAGTATCCTACGATACGATTTTGAGCCAAAGGAATTAATGTAATAATAAACGGCATCCCTTACAATAAGTATACTAGGCCAAAAGTCATTATACTAGGACTTATGAGGTCAGATAATAGTATACTTGATTATATGGAATGCATATCAACTTATTTTATTATTTCCACCATAATAACGATAATTGTTTTGCCTCCTGCCACGTCCACGTTTACGACCATGTTCACGACCACGGTAATTATTTTATTTTCTTTCAAACTTATCATAAGTTTCAAATGGAGCTGACCTAGTGGGGCGGGCTTCATGATTTTTCATTAATGGAGTATTATTCTGCTCAGCCACAAGTAGGCATGTGATTAATTCTGAATATTTCTTAAAACCTTTTTCACGATATTGTTATTGTAGTACCACATTTGAAGCGTGAAAAGTAGAAAATATTTTTTCCAATAAGTCATCATATGTGATAGTGTCTCCACATAATTTTAATAGAGAACTTACTTTAAAGATAGCAGATTATACTCACTTACGGTTTTAAAGTCTTGCAACCTTAAATGTATCCACCCATACCGAGCTTTCGGTAATACCTTAAGTTTTAGGTGGTCATATCGATCCTTCAAATTAATCCATAATTCAAGTGGATCTTTTACGGTTAAATATTCAGTTTTTAACCCTTCATGTAGATGATGACGAAGGAAAATTACAGCCTTCGCTTTATCCTGATTTGATGTTTCATTTCTTTGTATAATAGTATTTCCAAGACCTTTAGCGTCAAGGTGAATTTCAGCACAAGAACCCATGATAAATAGTTCCTCCCGATGATGTCAAGTGCAATAAATTCAAGTTTTGATAAGTTTGACATAGTAAAAACTATCATAAAAGATGAATAAGTTGGAGAAATAATTAAAATAATAAACAATTAATGATAACAAAACGATTTACATAAAAGAGATAAAAATAGAACTACATCATGTTAACAATCTACTATTTTATTTTATTCTTACCATAAAGTAGGAGCTACATACTGTTTCGTTTCACTTATATTATTGATATATATATGTGTTAATAGAATTGAACGTGACTAACATTATTTATGTCCTAATAAATATAAAGTAATTAAACTATAAAATTATTACTTGTCAGTTCATTTGTCACCGTTAGAATATTTAAACAAATGGAAATGCAATTATTAGTTATATGCATGAATTAATCAGAAATTTAAATATCAAAGTAATGTTGACAACAAATAAGTGAAGTACTGTCACACCTCCTTTTGGCACGCCCCCTACCCCGAAGGATAGGTGCACAAGGGAGTTTTTCTAATTTAAGTGACAATATTCGAAATGGGATTATTTGTTTATTTCAGAGTCGCCACTTGGAATAAATTATGGTGTCCCAAGTCACCGATTTATTTAAATCCCAATTCGAGGAAATTTTTGACTTTCCAAATGAAGTCCGCGAACCAGAAATTCTAAGTAAGGAATTCTGTTGACCCGAGGGAAGGTGTTAGGCACCTCCGGATCCCGTGGTTCTAGCACGGTCGCTTCAATTATTGTAAAAGGCTAAAAATATCTGATTTTATGCATGTTCAATACTATAATGCAATTTTAAATCAATTGCCGCGTTTGGTTATTTTTAAGAAAAAGTGAACATTGTTATTAAGGGGCCCCACAATTTTATTTCTTCTATTTAGCTAGGCTCGTAACATTTTTTTATTTTTTAAAATGATAATCCTGAAGTGACTATATTTTTTCTATTTAGTTATCCCCAAATTAAAAGAGAAAAGTCCTAATTAATTAAGAGACTAAAAATATGCAATACATCCAATTAATTTATGAAAATATTCATGAAACAGAAAAATAAATAAACAAACATTTTCGACAAACTCAAAATACTACAATTTTATTTATTAACTTATTATTATTTTTTGTACAATAAAAGATAAAATACATATTCAAATCGTGATATTGCTTGCTATATTAAAATAAATGTTTAACGGAAGTAGACATGGCTAAAATCTAAATAAAAGTAAAAATACAAAATCGATAATTAATACTTATACAAATTAAACCAATTATTTAAAACTAATTAAAACACATATTTTAATTGACTTAAAAGGTAAAATTCACTATTTACAAATATTTAAAGGAACAATAATTTTTTCCTTAATTACTAATACTTATTTAAAGAAAAAATAGTATTATTTAATCAAATCGGACCTAAATGCCTAAACTTTACACCAAATAATTAAAAATCATATTTTTATTAAGCTAGCTACATATTTGCAGTTTTCGCTTATTAAAAACAATATTAAAACATTAGCTACTAAACTAACCAGTTTTTATTTAACTAAAGAAATGACTTATTTCTTTTTAATTACTCAAAAACTTGGATAATAAAAAAAACATGCTTATACTTATACTAATTAATAATAATATTGAAATGAATTATTAACAATAAAAATCTAATAGTTATGAGAAAATTCACACAATCCAAATCATACTACAATTTCATTTCGAATTACTGTTTAGAGATATTATTGATACAAAACTTAAAATGTAAAAACCAATGACAGAAGTTTTATCCCGATCAACTTCAAAATCATATTACACCTTATACTGAAATTAAACAGTAAGTGCTTTTCAAGGAGTGTACCTGAATAGCAAAAGGAGAGGAAAATAATTAGTATAAGCAGTAATTTCAGCAGTGCAACAATAACAGCCAGCAATTCCCAGTAACAGACTTTTTAAAACTAGTTAAAATTTTCCAATAGTAACAAAAATCAACACCAAAACAAGCAACTAAAACAGCTCTTGATTTTCAAATTCTCACTGTTTTAGTGTTCAAAACCTTTCAAGTGTGTATGCTCTACTCTTTTTTTTTATCTCTGTGTTTTCTTTCTTTTTTCTGTCTGTGTTTTTCTTTCTTTTATTTATTACCAGACTTATGTTATATATACATCAGTGTAAGGCTGCTACCTAATTATTATTACACACTATTACTAATTGTCAATCAGAAAAGTAGTCAAACGTGGGTCCTACTATCCCCACTCTCTTTAACTTTAATAATTGATGTCCCCGCCCACCTGACCTTGTCCCCCTAATTGTCAAACCTACTATTTGTCTTATAGTAATTGAGGGTCCCACCTTCCCTAAATCACTCCTCAAATTACTCCCCGAATTACTCCCGTAATTATTGGAAATTATTATTCTAACTTTGTCAGCTATAACCAATTCATCTAAATCAAACAACCAAAATATAGCAAACTTAAATAATTCTTAAACAATTTTAACAACAATTCTAACAACATGATGAACAACTAAGAACAACAAGATCAAATCTAAATTATTTTGAACATGCATAACAATTACTCTTCCAGATTCAACAAAAATTACAACAACAGATAAGCAAACTTTAATCACTAAATTCAAGTTCATCTTAACAAGATTAAACCAAAAATTTATAACTTAGATCTAAATTTTAACATAACAATAAGACAAATTCAAAAATACTACAACTTAATAATGAATCGAACTTCAAATTAAATCTAACAATGTTATAATAAAAAACAACATGAGATTCAATATCAACTAAAATCATTTCTACATTAAAATTTAAACAAAACAAATGACTAAGGGTGTGTTTGGTATGAAGGAAAACATTTTCTGGAAAATGTTTTCCAATTTTCCCATGTTTGGTTGGCTTAAATGTTTTGGAAAACATTTTCCTTATCAATTCATTTTCCTCCGATTGGAGGAAAATGTTTTCCTTATCAAAAGAAGGGAAAACATTTTCCAAAGCTCCTTCTCAACCATTCTCACGCTCACCAACCCACCCCACCCCCTCTCCAAAAAATAGTTTTTTTTAGAAAAATTTCAGTTTTTCCGTTTACCATCCACCCTACTACCCCTCCACCCCACCCCGCAAAAAAAAATTCTTTTACCTTAATTTTTTTCTATAATTTTAAATTTCTGTTTTCTTATTTTTTTGCACCACCCACCCCCACCCCCACCCTCCCCCACACCTCCCCCCGCACAAAAAATATTTGTAATTTAAATTTTTATTTTTTTTCAATTTACTGCCCCACCCCACCCCACCTCCGTCCCAGCCCCACCCCCCCCACCCCCCAAAAAAAATTTTAAAATATATTTTTCAGTTTTTAATTTTATTATTTATCATTTAAAGACTCAATATTTTACAAGTTCCAAAATTATGAGTTCGGAAGTTTACGGGTTTAGAAATTATAAATTTACCGATTCGAAAATACGCGATTTTTACGTTAAAAAGTAAAGCATCACATTAGTTCCTTTAGATTGTGTCAATTTTTAGAGACTTCGGGAAGGGGAGGGGTGGGGGAGGTGGGAGGGGAGGGGTAGGAGAGTTGCAAAAAAATATTTTTCTAAAAAACTATTTTTTACTCTCTAACCAAACATAAAAAATATTTTCCGGAAAATGTTTTCCACTTACCAACCAAACAAGAGAAAATAAGTGATAAAATCACTCATTTTCCATGAAAACATTTTCTAGGAAAACATTTTCCATGGAAAACATTTTCCTTCATACCAAACACACCCTAAAGCACAAATATGAAGAAATAACATGATGAACAACCAGTAAAAAGAAATCAAATATATACCATCTAAATCCGAAAATAAACATATATAAATCCAAATATATATATATATATATATATATATATATATATATATATATATATATATATATATCCGGTCCATATATACTTATATACATATAATATACTTAAAATGAAATAAATATATATATATATATATATATATATATATATATATATATATATATATATATATATATATATATATATATATATATATATATATACATATAAAAATTGTACTACATATTATATTGAAAAAAAGTATCGGGTATTGGTAGTAAATTATTCAGGAATTTTGTAATTGGAAATTCGCATAATTATTTTAGGGAGGTGTACAATATCGCTTTCCGAGGAGAATTTTCCTATGCCACATACTTCATTGCAAAATTCCTTCTTTTCATTGTTTGATTGAAAGATTCAAGGTTTTGAAAAGAGAAGATGCTGTGTCAAATGCTGCGTCGGAAGAGGAAAACTGGAGCAGTTCCATTTTGGACGAAGGAATCGAAAAACAGAAATATATGTATAATAAATAAATTGGTTAAAGACCCAATTCAAATCTGCTAACATATAGATCTAACATATGTAAGCAAAAAAAATTTACCAATCTGCTAACGTATAGAGATGTACAAAACAACAACAAGAAGAATGGAGGAAGAGCTTACAGTAAAGAAGAAAGTGAAAGACGCACGCGGCATGGTGGCGGCTGGTGGTTCGTTTGGTGCGACTTGTGACGACCCGGCCCGTCGTCACGGGAATTTCCACCCCGTTATATTGTAATTACATATTTTCTGCTTTTATATCAGTGTTAGAGTCTATCGGGGGAGTTAGGAGTGAATTGGATTGAAAATGAGGCATATAGCCTATTTGAAGGAAACTTGAATAAAGAAAGTCAACCCGGAGTTGACTATTTGGTTAGAGGGCTCGGAATTGAATTCTGATGATTTGGTTAGTTCCGGGAGGTGATTTGTGACTTAGGGGAGCAATCGGAACCGAATTTGGAGGTCCGGTGTAGAAATAGGCTTGAATTGGCTAAGGTTGAATTTTGGCGAAATCCGGACGGTAGGTGAGATTTTGATCCGGGGGTTGGAATGGAATTCCGACAATTGTAGTAGCTTCGTTAGGTGATTTTGGATATGTCTGCAAATTTTCAAGTCATTCGGACATCGTTTGGTCGGGTTTTTGATTGGATGTTAGTTTCGGAAGTTTTAGATGAAACTTAGGCTTGAATTCGCTTTGATTTGATGATTTCCGTGTAAAGGACTTGTTTTGATTGGGTGTCGTCCCATTGGCCTAATTTGTTGTATTTCTACTGTATTTGATCAGATTCTACGCGTGAGGAGCTTGATTCTCGTGGTAAGGGCATTGCGGAGTAGTCGTCGCGTCGTATTGAGGTGAGTAATAGATGTGGGTGATGACCAGCGGGTTCGAAACCCCGGTATACCACTTTGTGATGCTTTATAGCGGCGAGACACGCACACTCTTGAGAGTGCGGGGTCGATCATGAACTGGAGACTATATATTAGTCCGACCTATTGATACTGTGTTATGATATTAGGCTATTCTTGAGCCGTCGAACCTCCTTCTCGGATGGTTGCATACTATATTGTGATATTGGCTACTCTTGAGCCGTTGAATCCCCTTCTTGGGCGGTTGAGTATACTTATGGGCCGTGAGCCAGTTATTGGATCCCGCGAGGATCGTTATCATTGTCTTATCATATTGACATGTTAGTTACTACCAGTCCGTAGCTATTTCTGTTACCATGCTATTTCCAATCTCTGGAACTTGATATTACTGTTTTCCAACTGAAAATTGATAAAAGATGTTTTCAAACTACTTCTGGGCTTCCTCGGACAGCGAGGAAGTTTGATTCTGTATGGGTGATTGTTGATCGGCTGACTAAGTCCGCACATTTCATCCCAATTAGTACTACTTACTCATCGGAGCGGTTGGTAGCGATCTTTATTCGGGAGATTGTCAGGTTGCATGGGGTCCCAGTGTCTATTATATCTGACAGAGGCACTCAGTTCACTTCTCAGTTTTGGAGAGCATTTCAGCGAGATATGGGTACGCGGGTTGAGTTGAGTACAGCATTTCATCCCCAGACAGATGGGCAGTCTGAGCGTACTATTCAGATTCCGGAGGATATGTTGCGAGCTTGTGTGATTGACTTTGGTGGTTCGTGGGATGAGTTCCTACCACTTGCTGAGTTTGCCTACAACAACAGTTATCAGTCGAGTATTCAGATAGCCCCGTACGAGGCATTGTATGGCAGACGGTGTAGATCTCCCGTCGGATGGTTTGAGCCTGGTGAGGATAGATTGATAGGGACCGAGTTAGTTCAGGATGCTCTGGATAGAGCAAAGTTGATCCAGGAGAGGCTTCGCACAGCACAGTCTCGCCAGAAGAGTTATGCAGACCGTAGAGTTCGAGAGTTGTCTTTCATGGTTGGTGATAGGGTGTTGTTGAAGGTTTCACCCATGAAGGGTGTCATGAGGTTTGGGAAGAAAGGGAAGCTGAGTCCCAGGTACATTGGTCCTTTTGAGATACTCAGGAGGGTTGGAGAGGTGGCATATGAGTTGGCCTTGCCACCCAGCTTATCCAGCGTTCATCCAGTATTCCATGTGTCTATGCTCCGAAAGTATATCGGGGATCTGTCTCATGTATTAGACTTCAGTACCATTCAGCTTGATGGTGATCTATCATATGATGTGGAGCCTATTGCTATTTTGGGTCGCCAGGTAAGAAAATTGAGGTCGAAGGAGATTGCATCAGTTAAGGTTCAATGGAGAGGTCGACCCGTGGAGGAGGCTACTTGGGAGGTTGAGCAGGAGATGCGGAGCCGATATCCTCACTTGTTTGAGACTTCGGGTATGTTTCTTGACCCGCTCGAGGACGAGCGTTTGCTTAAGAGGGGGAGAATGTGACGACCTGGCCCGTCGTCACGGGAATTTCCACCCCGTTATGTTGTAATTACATATTTCCTGCTTTTATATCGGTGTTAGAGTCTATCGGGGGAGTTAGGAGTGAATTGGATTGAAAATGAGGCATATAGCCTTTTTGAATGAAACTTGAATAAGGAAAGTCAACCTGGAGTTGACTATTTAGTTAGAGAGCTCGGAATCGAATTCTGATGATTCGGTCAGCTCCGGGATGTCATTTGTGAGCTAGGAGAGCGATCGGAATTGAATTTGGAGGTCCGGTGTAGAAATAGGCTTGAATTGGCTAAGGTTGAATTTTGGCGAAATCCGAACGGTAGGTGAGATTTTGATCCGGGAGTCGGAATAGAATTCCGACATTTGTAGTAGCTTCGTTAGGTGATTTTGGATATGTCTGCAAATTTTCAAGTCATTCGGACATCGTTTGGTCGGGTTTTTGATTGGATGTTAGTTTCGGAAGTTTTAGATGAAACTTAGGCTTGAATTCGCTTTGATTTGATGATTTCCGTGTAAAGGACTTGTTTTGATTGGGTGTCGTCCCATTGGCCTAATTTGTTGTATTTCTACTGTATTTGATCGGATTCTACGCGTGCGGAGCTTGATTCTCGTGGCAAGGGCATTGCGGAGTAGTCGTCGCGCCGTATTGAGGTGAGTAATAGATGTGGGTGATGACCGGCGGGTTCGAAACCCCGGTATACCACTTTGTGACGCTGTATAGCGGCGAGACACACACACTCTTGAGAGTGCGGGGTCGATCATGAATGGGGACTATGGCTTAGTCCGACTTGCTGATACTGTGTTATGATATTAGGCTATTCATGAGCCGTCGAACCTCCTTCTCGGATGGTTGCATACTATATTGTGATATTGGCTACTCTTGAGCCGTTGAATCCCCTTCTTGGGCGGTTGAGTATACTTATGGGCCGTGAGCCAGTTATTGGATCCCGCGAGGATCGTTATCATTGTCTTATCATATTGACATGTTAGTTACTACCAGTCCGTAGCTATTTCTGTTATCATGCTATTTCCAATCTCTGGAACTTGATATTACTGTTTTTAACTGAAAAATAATAAAAGATGTTTCAAACTACTTTTGAGCTTGCGAGGCTGTAATTTGCATATTAGCTGACTGGTAGTGGATCGGGCTGCGCGCCGCATCAGTATACATGTTGGATCCGCACATTTCATCCCAGTTAGTACTACTTACTCATCGGAGCGGTTGGCAGCGATCTTTATACGGGAGATTGTCAGGTTGCATGGGGTCCCGGTGTCTATTATATCTGATAGAGGCACTCAGTTCACTTCTCAGTTTTGGAGAGCATTTCAGCGGGAGATGGGTACGCGGGTTGAGTTGAGCACCGCATTTCACCCCAGACAGACGGGCAGTCGGAGCGCACTATTCAGATTCTGGAGGATATGTTGCAAGCTTGTGTGATTGACTTTGGTGGTTCGTGGGATGAGTTCCTACCACTTGCTGAGTTTGCCTACAACAACAGCTACCAGTCGAGTATTCAGATGGCCCCGTACGAGGCATTGTATGGCAGACGGTGTAGATCTCCCGTCGGATGGTTTGAGCCTGGTGAGGATAGATTGATAGGGACTGAGTTAGTTCAGGATGCTCTGGATAGAGCAAAGTTGATCCAGGAGAGGCTTCGCACAGCACAATCTCGCCAGAAGAGTTATGCAGACCGTAGAGTTCGAGAGTTGTCTTTCATGGTTGGTGATAGGGTGTTGTTGAAGGTTTCACCCATGAAGGGTGTCATGAGGTTTGGGAAGAAAGGGAAGCTGAGTCCCAGGTACATTGGTCCTTTTGAGATACTCGGGAGGGTTGGAGAGGTGGCATATGAGTTGTCCTTGCCACCCAGCTTATCCAACGTTCATCCAGTATTCCATGTGTCTATGCTCCGAAAGTACATCGGGGATCCGTCTCATGTATTAGACTTCAGTACCATTCAGCTTGATGGTGATCTATCATATGATGTGGAGCCTATTGCTATTTTGGGTCGCCGGGTAAGAAAATTGAGGTCGAAGGAGATTGCAGTAGTTAAGGTTCAGTGGAGAGGTCGACCCGTGGAGGAGGCTACTTGGGAGGTTGAGCAGGAGATGCGGAGCCGATATCCTCACTTGTTTGAGACTTCGGGTATGTTTCTTGACCCGCTCGAGGACGAGCGTTTTCTTAAGTTACGGAGAATGTGATGACCCAGCCCGTCATCATGTGAGTTTTCACCCCGTTATGTTGTAATTACATATTTCCTGCTTTTATATCAGTGTTAGAGTCTATCGGGGGAGTTAGGAGTGAATTGGATTGAAAATGAGGCATATAGCCTTTTTGAAGGAAACTTGAATAAGGAAAGTCAACCCTAAGTTGACTATTTAGTTAGAGAGCTCGGAATCGAATTCTGATGATTCGGTCAGCTCCGGGAGGTCATTTGTGAGCTAGGAGAGCGATCGGAATTGAATTTGGAGGTCCGGTGTAGAAATAGGCTTGAATTGGCTAAGGTTGAATTTTGGCGAAATCCGAACGGTAGGTGAGATTTTGATTCGGGATTCGGAATGGAATTCCGATAGTTGCAGTAGCTTCGTTAGGTGATTTTGGATATGTCTGCAAATGTTTAAGTCATTCGGACATCGTTTGGTCGGGTTTTTGATTGGATGTTGGTTTCGGAAGTTTTAGATGAAACTTAGGCTTGAATTCGCTTTGATTTGATGATTTCCGTGTTTAAGGACTTGTTTTGATGATTGGAACAAGTTTTGATAATGTTTTAAGTCATGTTGGTGCTTTTGGTTGAGGTCCCGGGGGCCTCGGGTGTGTTTCGGATGCCTAACGGGTCATTTTTGGAAGTTTTTGAAGTGCTGTTGCTGGTATCCGGTGTTGTCCTTCGCGTTCGCGAGGTCCCATCGCGTTCGCGAAGAAGAAATTGGATTCTGAGACTTTTGGTCATCGCGTTCGCGACAGTGCTTCGCGTTCGCGATGAAGGATTTGTCATCTGGGACTTGTGTTCTTCGCGTTCGCGACAGTGCTTCGCGTTCGCGAAGAAGGAATTTCTGTCGCGCATGTCCTACTTCGGAAGCTCATATCTTTTTATCTACAAGTAATTTGGAGGTGATACAAAAACGAAAGTTGTAGCCCGTTGAGTCTAGTTTTCAGAAACATATTATAATAGTCATTTAGAGTTCCGTGTAAACCGTTATGACCATTTCAATAGAGGGTGTCCGAGCAGAGGTGAAAAATAAAATTTTGGGAGTTTATTCTTCGCGAACGCGAGGGTATGACCGCGAACGCGAAGAACAAGTCTCTGGGCAGCAGAATAAAATCCAAACTTCGTCCCATTTATCATTTTTGATGATTTGGAGCTCGGGTAAGGCGATTTTTCGGGAGATATTTTGAGAGAACAACGGGGTAAGCACTCTTAACTCAATTTTGGTTGTATAACTCGAATCTATTGCACGTTTTGGTGTTTAATTTGAGAAATTTTGTTGAAAAGGGTAGAAAACCCTCTTGGATAGAAATGGTGATTTAAGGGGTCAAATGAACTCCAATTTTTATGAATTTGGTATGTATAGACTCGTGTTGAGACAAGGATTCCGTAAATGTAACTTTAGTAATTTTTCGAGAAGTGTACCAAAAGTCGGATTTTGACAACTTTGTGGGTTTTGGTGCAAATTGAGTTATTTCGAATGGGTTGTGTCTAATTAGCCTATATTGATGTATTCTCATTGATTTTGAGCAGATTCGGCATCCAAGGTGATTGAATTGCGAGGCGAGCGCAAGGCGAACTAAGGTTTCTACTGGATCGAGGTGAGTGGTGGTAGTAAATAATGTACTGAGGGTTTGAAACCCCGTACTTGCACTTTACAGTGCTATGTTGAGATGAGACACGTATCATGTGACGAGCGTGGTGACATTGTGATTGGGGACTTGGACTTGGTCGTTCCCAACTAACAAGTATGCTGTGTGTTATGATTGTCAATAAGATTATAACTGTGCAATTGGGCTGGTAGCCATGTTTGGGGCCTTGTGCCGATCCGTAGAGCATTAGGGAACCTATAGAGCTAGGTGACCCTTATATCATATTGGAAACATACACTCAGCCGTAGCTCTAGCTGTATATCATAATATGAGCCCGTACTAGATGTGTACATTGAGAGAGATTATCCGGGGTGGAATTCCCTGTTCTAGCTGAGTGCGCGTGAAAGGCCAAGTGTATATTGACTGAGACAGGGTAAAGGAACCACTGTGATATATTATATTGGGTCTGAGAGGCCAAGTATATACTGACTGGGATAGGGTCGAGGACCCATTACGAGGTATTATATATATATATATATATACCTATATTGGATCGGGCTGGCACGCCGCAGCAGTATATATATTGGATCGGACTGCACGCCGCGGTAATATACATGTAATATACATGTGGGACGGACTGCACGCCGCAGTATTATTGCGCTTGGGCTGTAGGAGCCCCTTCGGAGTCTGAGTCTGCACACATTCTCAGTGAGCACTGGTGTATATTATGGATCGGGTTGCGCGCCGCAGCAGTATAAATATATAAATATATATATATTGGATCGGACTGCACGCCGCAGTAATACATGTGTGGATCGGGCTGCACGCCGCAGTATTATAGTGCTTGGGCCTAGGGAGCCCCTCCGAAGTCTGTATACACCCCCAGTGAGCGCCGTCGACGTTAAATGGAGCGGGCTGCGCACCACAGCGGTATATGTATTGGAGCGGGCTGCACGCCGCAACATTAAACTTATTCATATCCTACTACCTACTTAAATACTTATATATTATAGACATAGGTATGTGTCTTTATTTATTGAGATGGCCGTACACCGTAGGGGTACGAGCGAGGGTTGGATCAGTGTGGAATCTTGTAGAGATAAATGTGGATTGGAGATTAGAGTACTACCATAGTGATGACGTACTTGTGAGGGTTGCCTTAGAACTGCTAAGTGATAGCACAGGAGTTCTTACTTTCAGTTATTATTTATTATTGTTACTCACTGAGTTGAAATATACTCACCCCACTCCCCTGCACTTTTTTGTGCAGATTCACAGGTACCCGAGAGCGGTTGAGTTGTTGTTGCTGCCTGCACGCATCTACTTCTTGCGGAGACTACGAGGTAGCTGCCAGCATCCGCAGAGCCTGTTTTCTCCTTCTTTATCATCTTGATGATTTCCTATTTGCCTAGACTTGTTTGTATTAGGATGCTATTCTGTAGAGGCTCGGTCTCGTGACACCACGATATGGTTGGGACCGTATTTTGTATGTTTTACATTTCGCTTATCACCTGATATGATCATTTACTATTTAAGTTTAATTTGATTAATAACTGGCTGGTTTAAGGGATAATATGGTCGGGCTTGCCTAGCATTGTGTTGGGCGCCATCACGACCAGGGTTTGGGTCGTGACACGACTGCTTGGTGGCAGCGTGAGCAGCGGCGGCCCAGGGTGGTTCACGGTGGCTGGAGGGTGAACGGCGGGAAGGAAATGGTCATTTGGGTGTGGCGGCTAGGGTTCTTAGATCTAAAATTCATAGACTTTGAGGGGGATTTGGAGGTTTTGGTTTGGATATTTGGAAAGAGGAGAGTAAGAGAATGAGATGGTGAAATTTTGGGGTGGAAATGAGGTGGCCGGGCGGCGGCGCCGGTAAGCCTAGGCGGCGGCGGTGGGAGTATGAAGAGAAAAGAGAAGGGGATAAATTTTTAGGGTTTGGGGAATGAAGGTGTGTTGAGGGGTCTTGGGGGGTGTTTGGTATATTAGAAATGTAGGAATTAATCTCAACCGTTGGATTATTACATCCAACGGCCAGGATTAACGGGGTGATGTAGGTTAGGAGATAGACCGGGTCGGGGCGGGTTATTTGGCCGGGTCGGGGCGGGTTATTACGGGTAAGAGCCTGGGTTTTGGGATGGGTTACTGGGCATGTGTCTTTGGGTTTGGTATTTCTTTTTCAAGCCGGTCCAATCCGGATTTCCACTCCATTTAAATCTATTTTTCTTTCTTTTTTTCTTTGTTTTATTTTAAGAATTAAAACTAAAAATCATAATTTTAATTACAAAAATAAATTAAAACACAATTACTAATTAACTCTAAGTAGTAACTTTTCACAAACAATCAAACATCAAACCGCACAATTTTGACCAAAATTGCAAAGATAACCAAAATTACTTAATTAAATCCTAAATTCAAATGCAAACATATATATATATATATATATATATATATATATATATATATATATATATATATATATATATATATATATATTTTTGTATTTTAACAAGTAAACATGTATGGACAAAAATGCGAATAATAATTAAGAAAATCGAACAAACAGGAGGATCTGAAGACAATAATTTCGGATCTAAAAGTACTAACAAAATATGGACGAGAACAAAAATTTGAAATCGACTAACCGTATTGAGACAACGATCAGTCGACCCGCTTCATTATATATATATATATATATATATAAACATAAATACATATACACACAGAAGAAGAAAAAGGGCATAATGGCAAAGAAAACGTAGCCGGGGAGGCGTGGCTCCCGGATTACTGCCTCGCGGTTGTTCCTGGGAAACATTCCGGCGGGTGTTATTGGAAGGTTGAAGAAGAAAAAGAAAGAGTGGTGTGTAAGGGTTGTGGCGGCTAGGGTTTGTGGAGTGTATAATGGTTGGTCTCTACTGAGACCAAAGCCTTATATACTTGGAGCCCTCAAGATGATCCTGGCCGTTGGATCTATGATGATCAACGGTCGGGGCTTGGCCTAATCAAACGATGCCGTATTGACCCATATGAGGCCACCGATCTCCTCCGTAGGATCATCTGGATTGGACAGTTGAGATCAAGTCCCTCATATTAATTAACCATTAAAAATCCGTTAACAATCTCAACCGTTGGATCTGAGGAAATGAACGGCTGAGATTTTATCAATTTAAATAACTGGACCGGATCTTTGGTCTAAAACATTGGGCCACAATTCAGACATAATCTTGGCCCCAATTCTTATTACGCATGTATATATATATATATTTTTATTATATATATATATATATATATATTATTTTAATTATTTAAATAAATAAATATGCACAGATAAATGCAAATAATACAAGAAAATAACACAAAATTCACAACAATCGCAAGAAAACTAAAAATTATTTTATTTTGAATCTTTGGGAGTATTTCTCTTATAGGGCAAAAATCACGTGCTCACAGCTGCCCCTCTTTGCCCGGAAACGCGAAGAGTTTTTGTGCAAAGAATGATGAGCAAGTACGAGCGATTTTTGTCCGTTCGAGCACTCCGTGTGAAGCATTTTGGAAAGATTTTGAACGAGCCTTTGCTTCGGGAGGCTTCCTACATATCCTGGGCTGAACAGGAATCAGATCAATGTAGTTCGGGAAGTTTTGGTAGCTGGGACTACCGTGGACTGACACTTCGCTGTTACTGTTGCTACCGTTGTTGTTCTTGCTGCTTACTGCTTATTGACCTCCTTATTACACCAACAGAGAAATTAAAGTTGAGCTAGCTATGCTATCAAGAGTTACAAGATTCATATCTATGATCCTCTTGAAAACTTGATCTTGAATCTTAGCTGATTTTGTTGTAGACCTCGATCTGAATCTTGATGCTCAACAAGTTGTACGTGCTTGTTTATTTTTTGTAACATTGAGTGAGATGGAATTGGCGGAGCTCGTAACTTCAATCAGATTCGGAGCAATTCACGCTTCTGTTTACTCCAACGTTTGAACTTGTTTCCTTTCGGTTCTTTTCCTTCTTTTCTTCATTCCGGATTGAGGTTCCACTCGTAGGTTATCTCGATCCTTGCGTCCCGAGGTAAAACCTATTTAGACAAATGAAACAAAAAAACGAATGAAACTTTTCTGTCCCAGTTTTGCTAGAAAAATTTCGTGAGTTAGTTGTGACACAGAAAGTGATTAAAAGACTCTTCGGTATTGGTTAAGAAAATCACAGTTTCACAAATAAACGTTCCAACGGCTTTCTGGCCGGGATTTTGAAGAAGAGTTTCACGGCTTTCCCGAAATTCAAAAATAATGTCTCACAGTTTTTTGGCCGTAAGACCCTCGGATTTTTGGCCGGGGTTAAAATAAATGGCTCCGCAGTTTTCTGATCGGGAGATCCTCAATTTTCTGACCGGGAAGAAGAGTTTCACGACTTTCTGGCCGGAATTCAAACAATGTCTAACGGTTTTTTGGCCGCAAGACCCTCGGTTTTTTTGCCGGGGTTAAAAGAAATGGCTTCGCAGTTTTCTGACTGGGAGATCCTCGGTTTTCTGACCGGGAATAAAGGTTTCACGTCTTTCTGGCCGGAATTTAAACATGTCTAACGGTTTTTTGGCCGCAAGACCCTCGGTTTTTTGCCCGGGGTTAAAATAAATGGCTCCGCAGTTTTATGACTAGGAGATCCTCGGTTTTCTGACCGGGGATAAAAGTTTCACGGCTTTCCGGCCGGAATTCAAACAATGTCTAACGGTTTTTTGGCCGCAAGACCCTCGGTTTTTTGGCCGGGGTTAAAATAAATGGCTCCGCAGTTTTCTGACCGGGAGATCCTCGGTTTTCTGACCGGGGATAAAAGTTTCACGGCTTTCTGGCCGGAATTCAAACAATGTCTAACGATTTTTTGGCCGCCAGACCCTCGATTTTTTGGTCGGGGTTATCCGCAGTTTTCTGACTGGGGAGATCCTCGGTTTTCTGACCGGGGATAAAAGTTTCACGGCTTTCGGCCGGAATTCAAACAATGTCTAACGGTTTTTTGGCCGCGAGACCCTCGGTTTTTTGGCCGGGGTTAAAATAAATGGCTCCGCAGTTTTCTGACTGGGAGATCCTCGGTTTTCTGACCGGGGATAAGAGTTTCACGGCTTTCTGGCCGGAATTCAAACAATGTCTAACGGTTTTTTGGCCGCCAGACCCTCGGTTTTTTGGCCGGGGTTAAAATAAATGGCTCCGCAGTTTTCTGACTGGGAGATCCTCGGTTTTCTGACCGGGGATAATAGTTTCACGGCTTTCTGGCCGGAATTCAAACAATGTCTAACGGTTTTTTGGCCACAAGACCCTTGGTTTTTTGGCCGGGGTTAAAATAAATGGCTTCGCAGTTTTCTGACTGGAGATCCTCGGTTTTCTCACCGGGAAGGAGAGTTTCACGGCTTTCTGGCCGGAATTCAAACAATGTCTAACGGTTTTTTGGCCGGGGTTAAAATAAATGGCTCCGCAGTTTTCTGACTGGGAGATCCTTGGTTTTCTGACCGGGGATAAAAGTTTCACGGCTTTCTGGCCGGAATTCAAACAATGTCTAACGGTTTTTTGGCCGCAAGACCCGCGGTTTTTTGGCCGGGGTTAAAATAAATGGCTCCGCAGTTTTGTGACTGGGAGATCCTCGGTTTTCCGACCGGGGATAAAAGTTTCACGGCTTTCCGGCCGGAATTCAAACAATGTCTAACGATTTTTTGGCCGCAAGACCCTCGGTTTTTTGGCCGAGGCTAAAATAAATGGCTCCGCAGTTTTCTGACTGGGAGATCCTCGGTTTTCTGACCGGGAAGGAGAGTTTCACGGCTTTTTGGCTGGAATTCAAACAATGTCTAACGGTTTTTTGGCCGTCAGATCCTCGGTTTTTTGGCTGGGGTAAAAGTAAATGGCTCCGCAGTTTTCTGATTGGGAGATCCTCGGTTTTCTAATCGGGGATAAAAGTTTCACGGCTTTCTGGCCGGAATTCAAAAGCAATGTGTCACGGCTTTCTGGACGGAGAGATCCTCGGTTTTCTGATCGGGATTCAAACGGATATTGGACTAACATGATTTGATTCGCTTTTGGAGTTTTCATTTTCTTTTCTTTTATTCTTCGTTTTGGGCCTTCTTTTAGGTATTTTTCTTTTTAACCATCAACAAATGCATAAGATAAAGCTTTTGAAAAGAAACTTCCCTTTTTATGTGTTTTCCTTGTTTCAAAGCCATTTCAATGCTTGCGTACTTCACTTCTTTGAGTTGTACCTTCTTCTTGCACAATTAAATAGACCTGCTTTCAACGAAGAACATTTTATTAGTTAAAAAAGTGGTTGACTTTGTGGCCTTGATTATCTTCATTGCTTGACCATTGCCCCATTTCCATTGAGAACTTTGCTACCAATTGTCTTTGGGGGTGACTTCTTTTCAAACTGACCGGGTTCATTCCCGGGATTCCACGAGGATTTTCTGTGTGGGTTATGTCCTTCTGCCTCATTCCGTCTCTTCTAAGACCTTAGCCTTTGATTTCCATTTCCTTCCTAACCTCCATTTCTTTGAAAACAATCGATCATTACAATCCAATCGGGGATTGTATCAATACACCACTGAGGCTGGTTTTTTTCTTCTTTACCAGGCGTAATTCTGTATAAACGGCCCTGTCGCTTTTCTTTGTAATGATTTCAGAATTCAAAGTTAAAATGAAAGGGATTCAAAGAAAAATGAACAAAGAATGGAAAAAAAAATGTATCGAAGATAGAGGAGTCCCTTTCGGGGAAAAAGAAAGACTTATCTGAGGTATATGCTAACTTTAAACCAACATGACATGCTTCTCGGACTAGATGCTTGATCGTCACAAACTCCCATTTCCTTATGAACCAAAACGGGTCTATGTCTCCGAGCTAAGGAGCCGGGCCAGGACCTCTTGTGGTGAAACACCATTTTCGGTTGATAGCGCCCTTTTGCGGGTTTTTGCCAATCGACCTCTCTAATTTCTCTTCTTACCATCGCCAGATAGCACTCTTTGCGAGTTTTTACCCACAGGCTCTCTCATTTTGTATTTCTCTACTTCCATCGTCTTATGGTGCCCGAAGGTTTTCACCAATAAGACTCTCTCATTTTATTTTTTTCATTCTAGAAGCTTCGGACCGCGACAACGATGTTTTCTCAGTTTCTAATCGATCTTGAAGGACTTGTACTCGGTTTGGGTAACAAGAATTGTGAACAAAATTACAATTTTGGAATCATCTTGACGGATCTAAACCGAATCAACAATATCATCTGCCCCAGTTTCATTTTTTGGGGAAATTGGGATTTTTGGTTTGGTGTGACTGAACCTCGGGAGAGGTTGCCTACGTATCCTTTCGGAATCAAGTCAGAACGTAGTTCAGGAACTTTGTTTTGTTTTTTTTTTTTAATTTGGATTCTAAAGAGGGTAGCCAAAGAAAGGTAACCGGCTCAAAGGGTTTACAAAAGGGTTGGTAGTGTTTGGGTAGCGGGAATAAAAGCCTTCAATCATTTCGACTTGTAAGGACATCATCGAAGCAAATTCAGACATAATACCTTTTCACAGCATCTGCATTCACAGCTGTTTCAGGGTCTTTCCTTCCATGTCTCCCAAGTATAACGCTCCCCTCGGCAGTATCTTCCTGATGATGTATGGTCCTTTCCAATTAGGAGCGAATTTTCCTTTCGCTTCCTGGTGATGTGGAAGAATGCGTCTTAAAACCAACTGACCTACTTCGAAATTTCTCGGCCGTACTTTCTTGTTGTAAGCACGAGACATCCTTTGTTGGTACAGTTGTCCGTGACAGACCGCAGCCATTCGCTTTTCATCGATCAAAGTTAATTGCTCCAATCGAGTCTTAACCCACTCGCTATCTTCAATTTCTGCTTCAACAATCATACGAAGTGAAGGAATTTCTACTTCTGCCGGTATCACAGCCTCGGTCCCATAGACTAGCAGGTATGGAGTTGCTCCTACCGATGTGCGTACTGTAGTACGGTATCCCAGTAAGGCGAACGGCAATTGTTCATGCCACTGTCTAGAACTCTGGATTGTTTTTCTCAAAATCTTTTTAATGTTTTTGTTTGCTGCTTCAACGGCACCATTGGCTTTGGGCCGATAAGGGGTGGAGTTCCTATGCGTTATTTTGAATTGCTCGCATATTTCTTCCATCAAATGACTATTCAAATTCGCAGCATTGTATGTGATGATAGTTGCGGGTATACCAAAACGACAGATAAGATTTGAGTGTACAAAATCCACCACAGCTTTCTTAGTGATCGATTTGAGAGTGACGGCTTCGACCCATTTTGTGAAGTAATCGATAGCCACCAGTATGAATCGGTGCCCATTCGAAGCTTTCGGCTCAATCGGGCCGATGACATCCATTCCCCAAGCGACAAATGGCCACGGCGCTGACATAGGATGCAGCTCAGTTGGAGGTGCATGAATCAGATCTCCATGTACATGACATTGATGGCATTTTCGGACAAAACCGAAACAATCTTTCTCCATGGTCATCCAATAATAACCTGCTCGAAGGATTTTCTTGGCTAAGACATACCCGTTCATATGAGGCCCACACACTCCTACGTGTACTTCATGCATGATTCTTCCTGCTTCTTCGGCATCAACACACCTTAAAAGGTTAAGATCCGGGGTTCTTTTATACAGGACCTCGCCGCTCAAAAAGAAACCATCTGCATGTCACCTAATGGTCCTCTTTTGATCTCCAGTAGCATGTTCGGGGTATTCTTGCGTTTTCAAAAATCTCCTGATATCATAGTACCATGGCTTGACGCTTGGTCCTTCTTCGATTGCATTACAATAACCGTGGCTTTCCCTAATTTGGATTTCCAAGGGATTGACATGGGCGTTGCCCGGATAAGGTAGCATTGAAGCTAAAGTGGCAAGTGCGTTAGCTAGTTCATTGTGACATCGTGGGATATACCTGAACTCTATTGATGCAAATCGCTTGCCAAGAATATTCACGTGTTTTCGGTAAGGGAGGAGTTTAACATCCCGAGTTTCCCATCCACCTTGAGATTGTTTGATAATTAGATCCGAATCTCCCATGATCAACAAATCTTCGACGCCCTGATCAATTGCCATGTTCATGCCCATGATACAAGCTTCATACTCAGCCGTATTGTTCGTGCAGAAGAAACGGAGCCTAGCCGTGGCTGGGTAATGCTGACCAGCAGGAGAGATCAAGATTGCGCCAATCCCTACACCTTTAGCGTTTACCGCCCCATCGAAAAACATTTTCCAAGCATGACTGTCCTCCGAAACAACTTCTGTCGTATTTACCTCTTCATCAGGAAAGTAAGTATTCAATGTTGATACTCTTCGTCGATCGGGTTCTCAGCCAAATGGTCTGCCAATGCTTGAGCCTTCATTGCCGTGCGAGTGACATAGATTATGTCAAACTCGGTGAGCAGGATCTGCCATTTCGCCAATCTTCCGGTGGGTATCGGTTTCTGAAATATATACTTCAGAGGATCCAACCGGATAATGAGGTGAGTCGTATGGGCTTGGAGGTAGTGTCTCAATTTCTGAGCGACCCAAGTTAAAGCACAACACGTTCTTTCCAGCAAAGTGTACTTGACCTCATAACTAGTGAATTTCTTGCTCGGGTAGTAGATTGCCTGTTCTTTATTCCCCGTCACATCATGCTGTCCGAGGACACAACCAAAAGAGTTTTCTAAGACTGTTAAATACAAGAAAAGAGGTCTCCCTGGCTCTGGCGGGACTAAGACCGGAGGGTTCGACAAATATTCTTTGATTTTGTCGAAAGCTTCTTGACATTCAGTTGTCCACTTGATTGCGGCGTCTTTCTTCAACAACTTGAATATGGGCTCACATGTGGAAGTCAATTGGGCGATGAACCTACTGATATAGTTTAGTCGGCCCAGAAGACTCATTACGTCTTTCTTTGTTCTGGGAGGAGGTAAATCTCGGATGGATTTTATCTTTGTGGGATCTAATTCAATACCTCTTCTACTGACTATGAAACCCAAAAGTTTACCTGACGGGACTCCAAAAGCGCATTTGGCTGGATTCAACTTCAAATCGTACTTCCGCAACCTCTCGAAGAATTTCCTCAAGTCTCGCACATGATCGCCATGAGTTCTGGATTTGATGATCACATCGTCCACGTACACCTCTATTTCCTGATGCATCATGTCGTGGAAAATGGCAGTCATAGCTCTCATGTATATTGCTCCCGCATTTTTCAAGCCGAATGGCATGACTCGGTAACAGTAAGTCCCCCAAGGTGTGGTAAAAGCAGTCTTCTCGGTGTCCTCCCCATCCATCAACACTTGATGATATCCCGCATAACAATCCACAAACGATTGTATCTCATGTTTGGCACATTTATCAACAAGGATGTGGATGTTTGGTAAAGGAAAGTTATCTTTAGGACTTGCTTTATTCAAATCTCGGTAGTCAACGCATACTCGAGTTTTTCCGTCCTTCTTTGGCACGGGCACAACATTAGCCAACCACGTGGTGTATTGTACCACTCGAATTACCCCTGTTTTTAACTGCTTAGTGATTTCTTCTTTAATTTTATCACTGATGTCAGTCTTGAACTTTCTTTGCTTCTGTTGCACTGGGCGACAGTCAGGGTAGATTGGTAATTTGTGCACCACTAGATCAGCTCCTAGTCCTGGCATGTCATCGTAAGACCAAGCAAACACGTCTTTAAATTCAAACAAGAGTTGGATTATTGCATATCGTGTTTTCTCATCTGTGTGGATGCTTATCTTGGTCTCTCGGACCTCTTCAACAGTTCCCAAATTAACCGGTTCGGTATCATTCAAGTTTGGCTTAGGTTTATTCTCAAAATGTTCCAATTCTCGATTTATTTCCCTAAAAGCCTCTTCTTCATCGTATTCCGGTTCTTGGTTCATTATTTCCAGATTAGGTGGCGTGTTCGGATTTGAGCATGAGTTCCGCAAGCATGTCATATTATTTAAAGCCGCATTATTAGGACTGAAAAGGAAGAATAAATAACAAAAATTAGAAAGAGTGCAAAATGATGAAATATTTATTTCATTTCTTGGAATTGTTTTTTGAAGATAAACAAAATTACAATGGGAAAACCAAAAATACAAGAAAACAAAGAAGAACATTCAACCTACGTCCTGAAGTAACTTGTGATGAAGGAAAAATGACAGGACAAATCTACCAGAACTCCCGCCTGACTGGGAAGGGTGTGGCTTTCCAATTTTGCAATTTAGCTTCAGGGCCCACATACAGCACCTCGGCGGTGCTTGTTCCTTCTCCCGATTGAACCATATTAACATCATAGAGCATTTGCCTCATGGCCCCACATATTTCTTCAATTTCCTCCGATGTGAAGACCTCATCATCTTCTTTTTCACTGTACCATGGTCGAACAAAAGTTTGGTACAAATGTGTCAATGGTCGTGGCAGAACCCATCCTTTCTCCTTTCTCTTATTGGCCCATCTCTCATCTTCAGGGATTGGGCGAAAGCCTACTCCGAAGAACTTTTCAGCTGTGGGTAAAGTTATCAGCTTCGACACTCCTTGCAGGGACTTTCCCAAACCTTTTCCTGGCTGGAAGCCGTGCTTGATCATTTATTTTCCCACCATGATGGAGGCATTAGACAAAAAGGGTTGGGGAAGAGGGTTCCCTTCTTTGTGTTGATCTGCCAACACAATCTCGAAAGCTTGATAGACAATGTGTTCGCTTCCTTCTTCCGCTTCTAAGCATGGGATGGATGGATCTCGATAAATTGATTGCTCGTCCTCCTCGTGGACCACGATCTCTTGTCCCTTGTGCTCAAATTTTAACATCTGATGGAGGGTAGAGGGCATAGCTCCAGCCGCATGAATCCATGGTCTCCCCAAAAGAAAGTTGTAAGAAGTGTCCATATCCAAAACTTGAAATGTCACTTCGAAGTCCACCGAGCCGATGGTCATAATTACATCAATCTCTCCGACGGTATCTCTTTTCACACCATCAAAGGCTCGCACACATATGTTGTTGGGCCGAATCCTTTCAGCTCCGATTCCTATGCGGCCTAGAGTGGAAAGTGGGCATATGTCTACTCCTGAACCCCCATCAACCATGACCCTCTTCATATAGTAACCTTCGCATTTGGCAGTCAAATGCAAAGCTTTGTTGTGGGCGGCACCTTCCAAAGGCAAATCAGCTTTACTGAAAGAAATCTGATTGATTGCGAAGAACCTCTCTGTCATTCTTTCAAGTTGTTCGGATGAAGTCTCAATAGGCACATATGCCTCATTCAAGGCTTTTAACAAAACCTTCTGATGTTCAGTAGACTTCATTAAAAGGGACAACATCGATACCTGCTCTGGGCATTTGCGCAGTTGGTCTATCACCTCATAATCAGGCATTTGCATCTTTTGAAAAAAGACCTCTGCGTTATTTTGATGGGAAACGCCTTTGTGTGGCGTTATTTACCTCTTGCGTGTTTAAGTACTTTCGCCCCAGGACGCTCTCAGATGAATCTCCTGCAACCTCTTTCCCTTTGCGCGTAATGAGTGTTCGTTGGTAGCTCCAGGGTACTGCGGACGGATCTGTCATTGGTTTTTGTTGCACACGTGCAATAACCACGGGTTCATCTGGTTTTCGGGCCACATAGGTTCCCTTTGGTACATACATTGCTGTTTCTTTCTTTAAGTGGAACTTCTTGGGGGCACCTATTGATAATGGTTTTTCCACCCGACCTCGCCGGAGGTAAAGGACTCCACTCTTCTGAGACAATGCTTTCAATTCAATCGTCTTTTCAGATCTAGTCTTAAGAACTTCAACCTTTTTCCCCGTTGTCTCTTGTTTCGGGGTAACCTCAGGCCGCTTCTCTATGTTGGCGATGGCGATTATCGCTTTTAAGGCTGGGTCAAATTCCTTGTCGTCACAAATCATCCCAATCACTAGCCCGTTGTTGTGGGCTGGTAATGGGTTATTTGTCACATTTGGGATGTCTTCATCTGCAAAGACAATCCTCCCTTGATTGATCAATTCTTGCACTGCCTTCTTCAACGTCCAATAATTGTCGGTACTATGTCCTTCAACACCTGAGTGATAGGCACAGTATATTCCCCTCTGGTAGGCAGGAGAGTCTGGATTTTGCCTGTTCTGCGGAACGGGCTGCAGTAGGTTCTCTTGCCTGAGTTTTGGAAAAAAAGTGGAATACGGCTCTCCAATCGGTGTAAAGCTCATTTTGGGTTGCTCGCGGTGGCGGGTGTTATTTGGCCGGGGGTTGTACTGGTTTGGGTAAGGAGGTTGGCTTCTCTAGGACGGAGGTGGATTTCTGTTGGCTGGTGGCTGCGGCCGTGCCAAAGGTTGAATGTTCATGACTGCGTAGGATGGAGGCGGAGGAGCATAAGCCATGATGTGGTGTGGATAGTAATGCTGGGGGGCCCTGCCGGAGAATACCTGCCTTGAGGTTCGATATCTTCTATCTTCTACTGCCGTCATGGCAGTTTCCTCCTTCTTTTTGCTTCTGGGCATCCCTCCAGACCCGCCTTGGATGGCTTGGGAAGTTGCCCGAATGGCCGCTTGACTCAAAATTCGCCTTGTTTTTAAGACGTTTTCTACCATTTCTCCGATCTTGATTGCTTCGGCGAAAGGTTTTCCCATCGCCGACATCATATTTTGAAAGTAGTCTGGCTCTTGAGCTTGGAGAAAAGTCGTGACCATTTCAATTTCGTCCATAGGGGGTTTCACCCTGGATGCTTGCTCTCGCCATTTGATAGCATATTCTCTGAAGATTTCTGAGGGCTTCTTCTTTAAGTTCGATAAGGAATTCTTGTCTGGCGCAATATCGATGTTGTATTGGAATTGTTTCACAAAATCTCTGGCCAAATCATCCCAGATGTGCCATCGAGATATGTCTTGATCCATGTACCATTCTGATGCTATTCCGACCAAACTTTCTCCGAAGTATGCCATCAGCAATTCTTCCTTGCCGCCGGCACCTCGCAATTGATTGCAGTATTTCTTCAGGATGAGCAATGGGGTCGCCATGCCCGTCATACTTTTCGAACTTCGGCGTCTTAAAACATGATGGCAAGTGGACGTGCGGGAACATGCATAGATCGGCGTAAGATACACTTTTCTGCCCACTTAGACCTTGCATGTTTTTCAGGCTTTGTTCCAAACTTCTCATTCTTTTTGCCATCTCATCCTGCTCGGGAGCCTTTGGATTTTGGCTTGGTAGGAACTCATATCGAGGTGGCTGAGGATATATATTGGCTGCAACCTGGGTATGGTCCCGTGAAAGCGGTGGTGCCGGGAATGTAAAGGACGCGGAATCAAAGAAAGGCGTATGTGCGGTGGGATGCGTCGTGACTGGAGCTGGCAACTCAAACGACGTTCTTGCGGATGTATCTAATGGTGTCACCCGAGGATAGGAGGTGGAGGGTGATTCAGAGAGGGTTGTGGCATTAGAATACCCAAACAGAGTAGGCGGGTAATTGATGGGGGTATTGGAAATCCCACTTGATCCGAGAAGAATTTCAGGGAACCCAGGGAGCAGACTCGGGGGCTCTTTCCCATTGTTCCAATCGTCCAACATCTCGAGCATGCAGCAGGGCAAAATTCTATTCTCCTCCAAAGCTGCTGACTCAGTAGCCGGGATGGTTGTCAAAGAGCTTTCTTCCGAAACGGGAATGGTTGCTAAGGGCATTTATGAAGACATGTTGGAACCTCTTTTTGACCTAGTGAAATAGGGATGAGTACTTTCAGGCTGCCGAACGTTTCCTTTGGACCTTGTGAAGTACGAATGTGATGCCAGATTACCACAAAATCAACCACTCTTTACTAAAACCTGAAGTTTGGCAAACGAACGGTTAGTCTGAAACAACATAACAGATAAGTAATCTCACGTTGGGAGTGATACACTTATACAGATGATGGTGTCGCTACATGTACTCGATTGTGATGCGTCATTCCGGTTTGTATTTTCCTTTGCTTTCATCCTTTATCAATCTTCTTTTCTTTTAACTGTTCCCCCCTTTTTTATTATATTTTTTTTAGTGATGGTCGAATCTTATGTGGATTGCCTACGTATCATGTCCCCGCATGAATCAGACCGGGCGTAGTTCCGAAACAATAGACATAAGATATGAATGAAATGTTCTTGAATTTATTTCAACAAACTTCAAACTTGAAACACTTGCAAAATGACAACAATGGAGGAAATCTTTTAAAAGGACAAACAAACTCTAAAATAACAGACTCTTCTAAGCATGTTCCAACGCCTCGAATCTTTGTGCCCGGGGGGCGTTGTTTGGCCTTGCTGCAGTTCTTGGTGTAAGATCTTTCTGTATACTCCCCAATTCCGCCATGACTTGGTGGACACATTCCATGATTGAAGAGAAGAGGGTAGGCCGAGGTACTCGTTCGCAGGTCAAACACCTCATAGTGATGTAGTGCCCGATTTCATTGATCCTGGCCCTGATCATGTCTTTCTCTCTGAGCAGCAACCTTATGTGTCGGTTCTTTGCCCATAATACTTGAGTGTTGCCGGAGACATGGTCCAAGAGCCTATCTATTTGTCTTTCCATCCGTGCTATCAAGTTGTGGCAACGGTCTCTATCTGCTTTGGCATCCCGGACTTGCCTGCGAGTTCGCTCTCTAAGAGCGGCATTTTCTTTTCTTAAGTCAACGATGATTGCCTCATAATCTTTCTCTGCTTGTTGTAGACGGAGTGCTTCTTGGTGGACTGCTCTCTTCCATTTTGTCCGGACTGCAACCAAAGTCGCTTTTGCCTTCTCCAAGTCTTCTTGGTGTTCAAAGGCTTTCCTTTCCAAATCGTTTATCAGCATCTCATCATTCCGACTTCTCCTTGACCTTTCTGCGGTCAATTGCATCTCTTGGATTTGAGTTCGGAGTGCTTCTCTTTCCCGCTCCCAACTGGCCCTTTCCCGATCGAAATCAGCCTGTTGTATGTCCATGGCCGCTTCCAGAATTCCCTTGTCTTCTTTTAAAGTGTTGATGCAAGATTGGAAATCTTGCGCTGTCTCATGCTTAGCCTCCCTATCTCTGGTTTCTACCTCTTTCTCCCAATCGACGGCATATTTTACCGACCTTTCCGACCTTTGCTCGGGCATTGATTGGTTATGGAACCATTCAAGATATGCGAGGTTCACTTCTCCTCGTTCTCGATCGGCAACCATTTCGTTGACGTCGGAGAGTCAACTACCGAACCATACCTTTTGTGCATAAGTCTCCCTCGGGGGCTCCTCCGTCGCGAATTCCCATGTAAACGATCGCATATCCTCAATTGGTGGCCTTTTCTGTTCTCTTCCCAACTGCCGCATGACACGTAGCGGGGCATATGGTTGGAAACCCCTGAAGCCCATTAGTATGTAGAATGGGCGATATGTCGACATATGCGTGATTTTGGCGGAAGGGAACCAATAATAATTCCAGGTAAGTCGATCTGCTCTCAAAGAGTTGAGAAGTTCTTGCCAAGTCCTCAAATCTTCTGGAAGGTTACAACGGGCGGCTCTGTTTGTATGACAACAAATATAATTCAGCCAATCCGTGTTGAAGTCTATCACAATTGGGTGATGATAGAGATGCTCTACAAACCACATTTGTAATAAGATATTGCAACCTTCAAAATAATCATGTCCTTCTTGGCACCGAGTTAAAGCCCGGAAGATGTCTCCTAGGATCATAGGAAGAACAATGTGTTCTTCGTTATTCTGTAAATATGAGACCACTGTAGCCAAACGGATTCTGATGCGTCCGCCACGTTCCGGAAAAACCATGGTTCCCAAAAAAGCGATCATAAAGGCATAGATTCTTAAGTCTCCCCAGGCGTCATAATTCAACTGGTTGACAAATTCAGTGTTTGAGAATTTCGTGAACCCATTCTTATCACCAAATCTGTCGTAGAGATAATCCAGGTGGCACCCAACCGTTCTCCAAACAACCCATGGGAACCCGCCGGAGACATAACTTTTTCAAGAAATTATTCACACCCATTTGCCTAGGAGCTGCAGGTCTCATCTTGTGCAAATCTCTTCCGAGCCCTGTGAGTCCGCCCAGTTCTTCCAAAGTGGGTGTCATTTCGCAGTCCCGAAATCTGAACACATTGCTTGTTGAGTCCCAAAAACTCACTAAAGCTCTGATCACATTTTTGTCCGGTTTTATCATCATGATGTCCGGAAGAAACTTGAGGTGCTTGTGAACTTCATTTCTTTCCCAAGCCGAAAAACTAGTCCACCATTTACAGAGCTGACCTGGAGTCTTGTCTTGGACCATGAACATGGATGGCATTTCGTCTCTCGCCCTTTTCTGGCCGATTCGTTACGAGGAAGTCATGCTGATCCTAGAAAAGATAAAAATGAAACTTAAGATTTTTTTTTTCAAATTTTTTTTTATTATATAAAAAAACGAATCTTGTTAATACGGCCTTTTCAGCACTTGAAGAAGATTTGAAGGCTGTATAACAGGATACCAGTGTGATGTCTATATTCCGTTTTTGCAAAATTAGTCCTCCGGCGCCCCTTTTGAGGCGTTTGGCTATTTTTGCAAAATTTCCTAACTCTCGACTAAGGACAAAATTCCTAATTCTAATATTTTTATTATTATTTTTTCTTTGAAAAATCAGTATTAGTTGAGCCCGATATGGGTTGCCTACGTATCTCACGCTCGGTGAGAATCAAACTTGCGTAGTTCGAAAATAAAAGAACCAAATTATTTTAAGAAAAGAAAACAAATTATTTTTAACAACATTTTTAAAACAAACTATTTTCAGAGAAAACTAACTTGCTTTTCATAAAATTAACAAAAACTAATGGAATTTTTTCTTTTAAATTTTCGACATTTAAAGGAAACTAATTTCGTAAAAAATTAAGAAAATTTGTTCGAAACTTTTTCAAAAACGTTTTCAAAGAAATTAACTATTTGGAATTTTTTTTTAGCAAAATATACCACTAGGCATTGTACTAGTAGCTAATATATAAATAAACGAATAAAAATCCCAATCCGGGTCCAAAAGGATACAATTTGTCCTGCTACTAGCAGTAGACTGTGAAATAAATCTATGTAAACATAGAATCTAATCGGAAAAAACGAATATCATCTATAACATGAAGTCTAAATGAATATTTCCATGTCCTGCAGCTATGATTGACTTCTCCTGCCCATTTCAAGTACGATGTAGCACCACTCAAGCTCTCACCAGGTGCCAAGGTGTGCGGAGTATAGGCAATGATCAAGTCGATCCAAGAGTACCACAGTATAGGAACAAGAATTGACTTCCCATCCGATAATTCACTACAATGAAAAGCTATTGTATCTTTGTCATTGCAATGCAGAAAGCCCAGCCAATGATGCTGATGATGATGCTGCCTGTGTGTTTTTCACCTCTTGCCTCGATTTCCTAGCAATAGCACAGTTGATCTTCCAATGCAACTCATGTCAAAGTGTCCAAAACTGCTCATAAACCATACCATGTCTGTGAATGATCGTGAGTTCCAAGGAATTGTTATGATTTTTATGGTGTGCTGCAAAACCTTCAAACTTAATCCTTTTCGATGAATCGGTGAAATCAACAGAAGCCAATTGATGTTACTGGTAATTAGAATAGCTAATACTATCTCCATTCCCATGCCAAAACAAATGATCCCGCAAATAATGCTCATGATGTTCCTGCATGTATTGCTTTCACAATTGATCTGCTCATCTAGTGAAACCTTTACTGTGCACACTCCCTTCCTGAAAATTATCAAAACACTCTCAGATTGAGCATGAATACATGTTGATACCACTGAGCAGTGATTTAACAACCTCCAATAAGTTAATGAGCACAGTGTTGACGATGGTTGCCTCTCCATTAGTCTGTGCTTTTCTTTTGGCAATCCGAACTCTTAAATTAGGAATTTGAGCTTTGTCCATGTTGATCAATGCTTTTCCTTTAGCTGGTAATTCTTGAAATGAATGAAAGTTAACCGTACCTGCAAAAGAAAAAACCAAGTTAGCTAAATAGTCTGCTACTGTGTTTCCCTCCCTTAGTACATGCTGAAATATGACATTGTATGTCCTTTTGAAGTCCTTGATCTTTTTCACATCTGCTGCTATACTCCATGGTACCTCCCATTCATCTTCAATCACTTTTTTCATCACCAACGAGTCAGTTTCCAGGATCAATGGGTGTAACTCCTTCTCCACACAGTATGACAACCCATGTACTATTGCCTTTGCCTCTGCTACTATGTTTGTTGTTTCACCTATCTCCCTTGCACTAGCAAAAATCATATCTCCATTGTGATCCCTCACACAAAAACCAAAAGAGCTAAGGCCTGGATTCCCCCTCGATGCACCATCGGTGTTGCATTTGAACCATCTATCATATGGAGTCTGCCATGTTACTCTTCTTGTCACTATAACTGGCTTGTATTGCTCGAAGAATTTGATCATATCTGGCCACAACATTGGAATCCCAGTGAGCCATGGATATCTTACCTTAGCCAAATAATGCAGTGTCCTATTTACTTCATGAATAACCCTCCTACAAGACACTGAGCCTCCATGTTTCATTGTATTTCTCCTCTTCCATATCTCCCATAGAATAGCTGCAGGGACTGCCTGAAACAAAGGTTTCAGCTTGGGACAACATTTAGCATTCCACCACTCCCTTATAAGTTGATGCACTTATATCATGTTGATCATTAAACCTGCAGCCTGGCTAAATGTACTCCACACTTTTTGTGCAGTATCACTGTGCAAGAAAAGATGCTGAAAAGAGTCTTCTCTAGGTGAAAGACAGCACCAACATTTAGAAACCACCATATATCCTCCATTTCTCCATATATCATCTGTTGGAACCTTTCCTTTCCAAACTCTCCAGCAAAAGAATGAGATTTTGAAGGGCAGTCCTTTTGTCCATAGCCTTGCATATTCCGAACTAACTGGTTCTCTATGTCTCAGTATTTTCCAAGCACTACTCACTGTAAATTTTCCTGACGTTGAAGGCATCCACCTTGGAGTGTCCCAGTACTCATCAGTAGGCATAAACTGTACTTCTTCTCGGATGTGATTTACAATATCTGCTGGAAAAGTTTGATTCAACAGTGCATCATTCCACTGCCCTTCTTCTCTTAAGTCTGCCACCTCCTGAAGCTCCTCATTGATGTGAAAATCTGAAGGGACTACATGATACAAAGTCCCCAATCCAGTCCAATTTTCATGCCATATATTAGTAGTTCCCCTATTCATCTCCCAAAATATTTCATGCTCGACTTCATCTCTGGCTTTCAATATTTTTCTCCAAACATGAGAACCATTCCTATATTGAACCACGGTAGGTGCCTCTTTCTTGCAATATTTGTTCCACATGTAGTTGGACCATAATGATTTTGTTGTCCTGAATCTCCACCATAGCTTTGCAAACATGTCTTTAGACACATCAAAGAGAGATCTGAAACCTACACCACCTTCTTCCTTTGGCAGACATAAGTTCTGCCACTTTGTCCAGTGCCTACTTCTTCCTTCTTCCTTGTTACTCCAAAAAAAAACTTGCAAATGTCTTATGGAGATGCTCAATGACATTGTTTGGTGTATCTAGGACAGAAAAGATGTGAGTTGGCATGCTTTGTAATAGACTTGATATCAATGTAGCCTTTCCTTCATATGACAGTAACTTCCCTTTCCATGAGTGCAACTTTGCCTTCACCTTCTGAATCGGATCATTATAGTAGTTCTTCATCCTCCTTGTGTAAAAGATTGGACATCCTAGGTATGTAAATGGGAATGTGCCTTTAGAGAAACCAGTTATATTAGCTACTGTAGCTTTCAATCCTGCTGCAATCTTTGAATGTACATAGTAAGAGCTCTTTGCCTTGTTTATCAACTGTCCTGATGTTTTCTCATATAATGCCAAGACTTCCATAATTTTCTCCAAGGAATAAGGATCAGCTGAGGCAAATATTATAGTGTCATCTGCATAAGCAAGGTGGTTCAATGGATCAGACCACTTTGGCATTCCAAATCCTCTAAACTGCCTGTCTTCAAATAACTTATTCAGTGATCTAGATAGCACCTCTGCTGATAGAACAAACAATGCTGGGGATAGAGGGTCTCCCTGCTTCACCCCTCTTGTCGAGTGAAAGAAACCTGTAGCCTGGCCATTCACCATCAATGAGTACCAATTATTTGATATCAAATTCCACACCATGTGTATAAAACACTCTGTAAATCCCATCTTCCTTAGTACATGCATCAAAAACTTCCAAGACACCATATCATATGCCTTGGCCATATCTAACTTGATCACTACATTTGCTGGCTTTCCTCTTATTCTGATGTCAGTCACAATCTCCTGAGTCAGTAAGATGTTTTCAAAAATGCTCCTTCCTTTGACAAAGCCGGACTGGTTCAATGAAACTAATAAGGGCAGTATCTTTTCAAGCCTATCATGTACTACTCTGGAGAAGATTTTGTTGATAAAATTACTCAAGCTGATGGGTCTAAGATCAGAAAATGTTTGCACTTGAGGCTTCTTAGGTAGAAACACTAAGTTTGTGTGTGTTATTGATTTGGGCAAAGGTCTACCCTCAAAGAACAACACAACCAACTCATGGATATTCTGCCCCACAATCTCCAGCATGCTTGAAAGAATAAGCCTGAGAAACCATCTGGCCCGCTTGCACTCTCACCACTTAGTGCAAAAACAGCATCTTTAACCTCCTTCTGAATTGGAATTCTACATAACTCCATGTTGTGTTCTGCTGTCACCATGGTAGGCACATTGTTTAGCATTTCAAAGTTCTCAGCATCACCCTCACTTGTGAATTGCTTCAGGTAAAATTCTACAGCAGCCTGTGATAGCTTATCTTGATCTTCTATCCATGCACCATCACTATCCATGATCCTTTTCAATTTCAACTTTTGTCTTTTTCCATTTACACAATTATGAAAGAACCTTGTATTTCTATCTCCTTCTTCAAACCAATTCATACCCGCCTTTTGTTTCCAATATTGTTCTTCAAGGGTCAAATACTTCTTCAACTCTGCCTGAGCTTGTTGTAGGACTATTCTGTTTTCAATCGATGGTTCCTCCTCAAATAGCTGCTCCTTGATTCTCACCACATCTTCTCCGATAGCCAACTGTTTGAAAATATCCCCATAAGTGAGTTTACTCCACTTTGACAAAGCAATTTTGACTCTTTTCAACTTCTGCTTGAACATCAAGAAAGGATCTCCAGTGAAGTCAGCAGCCCAGTTCTGCTTCACCACCCCTAAGAACTCTTCATGTTGTGTCCAGAAGTGCAGAAATTTAAATGGCTTTATAAAGCTCATTGCTTCTTCACCACAACTCATCAACAGAGGAGCATGATCAGAGCCTGTTCTAATAAGATGTTCCACTTCAATCGTTGGGAATAAGTTCTGAAATGGCATGTTCACTAGAATTCGAACAATCCTTTTAAAAATGCACTCTGCATTTGGCCTACCATTCCACCATGTAAAAGGGCTCCCTTTGTAACCAAGATCAAAAAGCCCACATGAAGTAGCACAGAAGGCAAAATCCTCATATTCAGGAGGATATACTGGCAGACCACCTATCTTCTCTTCCTCTCCCATCACAACATTAAAGTCACCACCAACTAGCCAAGGCAAATCTATATCACTTGCCAGATAGTATAAATTATCCCATAATTCTAATCTTTCAATTGCACAACACTTGGCATATACAAATGTCATCATTATGAATTTACCAAGTTCCCGATGATATACTCTTAGTGTCATTTGTTATTCAGTGTCGATTAATAGATCCCATTCTACCACAACATCAAAGAACAACCAAATCTTACCATTCACATTTGAGATTGCAGCTTCCATACCTAGCCTTCTTCTATACTTCTGGAGAAATTTCAACTTTTGCATTGGTTCCATCAGTGCAACAATAAAGAAACCATGCTCCTTCTGCATATTAATAACCCTTTGAAAGGCCTGCTGAGTTTTTACAGACCTTATGTTCCAAATGAGGGTCTTGACCTTCATCTTGACACATTAGAGGCTGCCCTTCCGGGCAAAATTCTAACAGGTGGTTGCAGCTCTTTCTGTTGTTTTTTCTTGCTTTTCTTCCCACTTCCAACTGCTGACTTAGGAGATAAATCCCCCTCCCTTGCAATAGCATTGAAATTTTCAGCTAGAGATTCATTTTCTTCCTCATCTTCTATATGTGCTTGTTGTTTCAATATGGTCGGTTGTATATCAACTGGTATGTCACGACCCCAAATCTGGTCGTGATGGCGCCCAGCACATTGCTAAGCCAGCCTGACCAATCAATATAAACAACGGAGCTAGAAGCTCTCTTTAGCCCATTAAGCATATTAATATATGAAACAATAATAATACTTATACCAACAACGGGGAAACCAAGTCCCAAAATATACTAACTCCCATAGACCGAAGGGTCGAGAGTCATGAGCCTCTACTGAACATGAGTGTATAAAGGTTTACAAGATACCAAGTGCGGAAAGAAATGTCAATACAAAATCAAAAGACAGTAGGAAGGAATATCGGGTCCTGCGGACTCTGCAGCTACCTCGTATATCCCACAGATGTCGCCTCGCACAGCTACTGGATCACTGCTGAGAGGTACCTGGATCTGCACACAAGGTGCGGGGAGTAAAATGAGTACTGCCAGACTCAGTGGTAATAAACAAGGGTAAGACAGCGCAGATAAGAAATCCGCAATAAAGCACTATGTAAAGCTATAATCGGCTACCCTGTCATAGAATCAATCTTCACTGTACCTGTACCAACAAATACCAATAAATAGCATAACAGCTAGCAGATGTAGCTAAATGCAATGCAATGCATGATATGACCGCTATGGCGCGTAGCCCAACTCCAATTTTGGGTACCCGTGCTCACTGTCGGGGTTCAGACTCCGGAGGGGCTCCTACAGCCCAAGCACATCTCATAGAGATATTCCTGTGGCGTGCAGTCCGATCCAACATATATCTCGCTGCGGCGTGCAGCCCGATCCACTACTAGTCAGCTAATATGCAGATACAGCCTCGCAGGCTCAAAAGTAGTTTTTGAAAACTCTTTTATCATTTTTCAGTTGGAAAACAGTAATATCAAGTTCCGGAGATTGGAATTAGCATAATAACAAAAATAGCTGCGGACTAGTAGTAAACTAGCATGTCTATATGATAAGACAATGATAACGATCCTCGCGGGATCCAATAACTGGCTCACAGCCCACAATATATACTCAACCGCCCAAGAAGGGGGTTCAACGGCTCAAGAGTGGCCATTATCACAATATATATATATATATGCAACCATCCGAGAAGGAGGTTCGACGGCTCGAGAATAGCCAATAATACGGTATCAACAGGTCGGACTAATATATAGTCTCCAGTTCATGATCGACCCCGCACTCTCAAGAGTGTGCGTGTCTCGCCGCTATACAGCGTCACAAAGTGGTATACCGGGGTTTCGAACCCGCTGGTCATCACCCACATCTATTACTCACCTCAATATAGTGCGACGACTATTCCGCAATGCCCTTGCCACGGGAATCAAGCTCCCCATGCGTAGAATCTGCTCAAATACAGTAGAAATACAACAAATTAGGACAATGGGACTACACCCAATCAATACAACTCAATTTACATCAAAATTCCCAAAGTTGTCAAAACCCGACTTTCGGTACGCTTATCGAAAAATCACGAAAGTCACATATTCGGAACCCTCATCTCAATACGAGTCTAAGCATATCAATTTTACCAAATTCGGACTCCATTTGCCCATTCAAAACCTTGATTTTCTAAAGTTCAAGCCTAGGGCTAAATCCTCCATAAATTACCCCAAATTCCTCCATTTTCATGATATAATTGCATAATATTATCAATACTAATCATAGTTTAAGTCCATAGTTGATTACCCGATGATTTCCCTTGAATTTCTCTTCAAAATCGCCCAAATCGCCTCTAAAGCCGAGACCCAAATGTGTGAAATGTTCTGAAATTTTTCTAACTTCTGATACACTTAACTTACAGCGATTTTCGCTTCTGCGGAAGAATTTCCGCTCCTACGAGTGCGTATCCGCGACCAAAGGGTCGCTTCAGCGGTTCCAGGCCTAGCCGGCCAATTCCGCTTCTGCGAGCAAAGGACCGCTTAAGCGCATCCGCTTCTGCGATGAAACGTCCGCTTCTGCGCACCAGAGTCCGCTCCTGCGGACTCGCCCAGGCGGTCAAGTGTCCGCTTCTGCGGACCTTCCCATTTTCTTCTCGCCCGCTTCTGCGATCACTGGCTCGCACCAGCGATGCCGTTTCAGCGGAAAATGTTCCGCTTCTGCGTAACCAAGCGCTCCTGCGCCCCTCGTCCGCTTCTGTGGACTCGCTCCTACGCCCACAATTCCGCAGGAGCGGAAACAACAGAAACAGAATCCCAACCTGCAATTTTTTTCCACAATTTCTCCCGTTTAGCCACCCGAAAACACCTCGAGGCCCCCGGGACCTCATCCAAACACACCAACACATCTTAACGCCTTATTCGAACTTGCTCCAATCCTCAAAACACGTCTAATAACACCAAAACCCATAATTCACATCAAATTCAAGCCTAAATTCCTTAAAACATTCCGAATTACACATTCAATCAAAAACCCGACCAAACGACGTCCGAATGACCTGAAATTTTGCAGGGGCACATCCAAAATCATCTAACGGAGCTACGGCAACTGTCCGAATTCCATTCCGACCCCCGGATCAGAATCTCACCTACCGTTCGGATTTCACCAAAATTCAACATTAGCCAATTCAAGCCTATTTCTACACCGGGCCTCCAAATTCAATTCCGATCGCTCCCCTAAGTCACAAATCACCTCCCGGAACTAACCGAATCATCAGAATCCGATTCCGAGCCCTCTAACCAAATAGTCAACTCCGGGTTGACTTTCCTTATTCAAGTTTCTTTCACAAAGGCTATATGCCTCATTTTCAATCCAATTCACTCCTAACTCACCCGATAGACTTTAGCACTGGTATAAAAGCATAAAACATGTATTTACAACATAACGGGGTGGTAATTCTCGTGACGACGGGCCGGGTCGTCACATGGTAGCTCCTTATGAGTAATAATATCATGCAGCACTTGATTTGGAGTCCTTAATGGCATATTAAGATGGATCTGCATTGGCAATCCTGTGCTTGAGGCACATGCCACAGGAATAGGTTCAATCTCTCCAGTATCCTTGGCAACAATTGCATGTTCTATGACCTCAGTACCATGTTGCAATCCTGAGGTATTTCCCATGGTCTCTAAATTCTCTTGCATAAGTTTAAATTGCAGCTCATACACAGATCCTAGGTCGGGGTTCACTGTAGCATTACATGCAGTATTTACTGTTTCTTTACGACCAACTCCCGTGTCTTGCTCTAGTTGTTTGTGTATAACCTCTGATTCTTTTAATACATCTGTAGAAACATCCCCATCAATCTCTTTCCCATATACAAATGCTAGAATCTTCCCAAGTACACTAGATTTTACTGTTCCATTGGCTTGCTGTGTAGACTTCACTTGTAAAGCTGTTCCATCTTGTTGTAGATCTTCCTTGCTTACTCCTTGAACTCTCCCCAGTGATATTTCATGTTGATTCATCATGCAGTTTGCATTATCTTCATCAGTAGCTTTACCAGTGCTATCGTTTACTATAGCATCTCCCCTGGCAGCATGTCTAGCATTGTTTTCCTTTTCCTTGCCTCCAAACACTTGCTCTTTTGCCGTCTGCTTATCTATAATCTCAATCTCTTCACTCCATAAGGTCTTAACAGAGTTGACCTCATGAAAATCTTCCTTTTGTCCAGAGTTCTCATGAGTTTGTAATGGTATTTCTTGACAGGATCGATTTGTAGCCACATTACATAATTGAAGCTCCTCTTTACTTGTCCCAAATCTCCTATGCACCCAGTCTATGGTTTGTTCCCTTCTGACTGCAACATCATCAATAGATTCACCACCTGATTCCCTTACCATATTGCTCTTCTCCACTGCTTCCCTTTTTATTTTCCTAGCTGCAATATCCTCCTTGCCAACAGATCCTTTTCCACCATCCTTTTGATCAAAATTTCCTGTATGACCTTCTCCAATCCCAAATGAAGTAGGATTAGGAGAGCAATTACCCTTACTTTCCCACTGCTTTACTTTGTTATTCTCCTTATTATTTTGGTCTTGTCCTATTGCCTTGTCTCATCTATCTTCTGTTCCATCTATAATTTGCATAATTGGTTGCACTTCTTCTTCCATCTCTAATGCTCCAAATCTGTTATTTGAAATCACAGCACCTTCTTTAAGCTTCCCTTTACCCTTGTGATCTTCATTTTCCTTATTCTCCTCAATTATGTAGCCTCGTTCATCTCTATGATACTTATTCTTTCTGGCCTTCATCCACTCCTGTTTAGCATGATTAGTGACCGGCTTCCCAAGTACTTTTCCACTTGATAATACCTTGGTAAAGTTTGCTGCTGTGCCAACAACATCAGTACTCAGAATGATTGCTTGTTCCTTCGCCTGTTCCTTGCCTGCTCCAGTAGCATTCTTATGTAATTCTGGGTGAATTATCCAACATTCTCGTTCATTATGGCCTTGCTTTTTACAGGTCTTACAATATTTAGGCATATAGTCGTACCTAATTTTGATCCATTTCGACTCCTCTGGACCTGTTTCATCAGCTTCTTCAATAATATTAATCCTTTGTGGCAAGGTTGCAAGTAAATTCACCTCCACCTTCACTTTAGCACAACTAGGTCGTGTGCCATTTTGAGTAGCCAAATTAACATGTAACGGCCTACCTACTGCACTTTCCAATGAGAATACAAACTCCTTACCAAAGAAATTAGGTGGGAGATCTTGGAAAGAGATCCATGCAATCGCAATTGGTGTCTCAACATCCGGAGACCACCATGGACTCCACTTCGTGCATCGCATCTGCCAATATTCACCTTGTGCCTTCAAGTAGAATGTTGGTTTTGACAGTAGGTGAATATAATCCTCTATTAGCGACAATTTAATCAGTACATGAGACTCTTCGATCAAGCCAATTGAGCAAGCACCCTTAAGCTCACATTGGATTGGTATAGCCTTTCTCAATTCTTGAATCACATGCTTCCCATACGAAAACTTTCCAATCACTGCTAGATTCAATCCTTGCTGTATTATGGATTGTTTAACTTCTGCTTTTTTCCATCGAACTAACGGTTCTCCATGTAACATCTCGACGGGCTTCAAGTTTAAACTTTGAACGTACATGGGAGTATTTATTGTTTGTGGTTGAAGAAGTTGTGCATATGATTGTATTGGTTTTGGATTAAAGGGAGGCTGCAGGGTTGTTGTGGGTTTGAGAGACGACTACCCAACCTCAAGAGAGGGCTGGGCAGTGGCCGGCGAGGCCATTGTCACAAATCTCGATCGCAGCAGTTATATCTCAGCATGAAGTAACAAATAAGAACTCACATGCACCACTGAATGCTCCATGGCTCACTGTGAGCTACAGTGAACTTCGAGCAAGTTCAAAACTGAACGTTTGTTTCTTAGTTGCAATGTGCTTCTCCAGTAAATCAATTGAGATGATTATGAAGTTGGTTCACGTTGCAAAGGCTGTTGCTACAGTATGTTCCTTCAAGTGAAAAATTCGCGATGCTACAGTAATCGCAATTTGCTACTGTAACGCAAAATAGGATAGCTACAGTGAAATCGCTACAGTGAAGTCAACATAGAGGTTGCTGCAGTAATCGCGATTAATATTTGCGTAGTTGCTGCATTAATTTCTTTGTTTGAGGTACACCTGTCCTAGACAGGCCCAACCCCTGTGTTGAGCCTCCTAAGTCAAATATGCACATGATGCAAATAGACGTTCTTATCGGGGATCCGGCATAAGGTTCTGTTATTCTAAGTCATCATCCTGTTGGAAAAGTGTCTAGACCGGTTTTAACTCGAGCGGACAACTCGAGCCGAAGAGTGTCAGTGCACCGGTAGCATGGCTTTCCGGCTTAATTGACAAAACTCTCCGCCTAAACATGTGTGACTACAAAAAAATCCTTCACCGGGTGCCAAGCACCACAGTTATCTTGAGAAAGCGGGCTATGTCCAGCAAATGCCCGATATTATATTTCAACGAGACTCGGAAGAGAAAAATGGGTATCGACACAATTTATATACAGTTCACAAAATATCAAAGTGGTAAAAGCAACATTTAGCATATTAAATATAAATATGTAATAAAATCAGATAATAAATAAGCCAAATAAAATAATTATTCAAAGCTCGAATTCTTAAACCCCGAACTAGTGGTTCCGGGTTTGTTTCCCCAGTAGAGTCGCCAGAGCTGTCACGCCTCCTTTTGGCATGCCCCCTACCCCGAAGGATAGGTGCACAAGGGAGTTTTTCCAATTTAAGTGACAATATTCGAAATGGGATTATTTGTTTATTTCAGAGTCGCCACTTGGAATAAATTATGGTGTCCCAAGTCACCGATTTATTTAAATCCCGATTCGAGGAAATTTTTGACTTTCCAAATGAAGTCTGCGAACCAGAAATTCTAAGTAAGGAATTCTGTTGACCCGAGGGAAGGTGTTAGGCACTCCCGGATCCCGTGGTTCTAGCACGGTCGCTTCAATTATTGTAAATGGCTAAAAATATCTGATTTTATGCATGTTCAATACTATAATACAATTTTAAATCAATTACCGTGTTTGGTTATTTTTAAGAAAAAGTGAACATTGTTATTAAGGGGCCCCACAATTTTATTTCTTCTATTTAGCTAGGCTCGTAACATTTTTTTATTTTTTAAAATGATAATCCTAAAGTGACTATATTTTTTCTATATAGTTATCCCCAAATTAAAAGAGAAAAGTCCTAATTAATTAAGAGACTAAAAATATGCAATACATCCAATTAATTTATGAAAATATTCATGAAACAGAAAAATAAATAAACAAACATTTTCGACAAACTCAAAATACTACAATTTTATTTATTAACTTATTATTATTTTTTGTACAATAAAAGATAAAATACATATTCAAATCGTGATATTGCTTGCTATATTAAAATAAATGTTTAACGGAAGTAGACATGGCTAAAATCTAAATAAAAGTAAAAATACAAAATCGGCAATTAATACTTATACAAATTAAATCAATTATTTTACAACTAATTTAAACACATATTTTAATTGACTTAAAAGGTAAAATTCACTATTTACAAATATTTAAAGGAACAATAATTTTGTCCTTAATTACTAATACTTATTTAAGGAAAAAATAGTATTATTTAATCAAATCGGACCTAAATGCCTAAATTTTACACCAAATAATTAAAAATCATATTTTTATTAAGCTAGTTACATATTTGCAGTTTTCGCTTATTAAAAACAATATTAAAACATTAGCTACTAAACTAACCAGTTTTTATTTAACTAAAGAAATGACTTATTTCTTTTTAATTACTCAAAAACTTGGATAATAAAAAAAATATGCTTATACTTATACTAATGAATAATAATATTGAAATGAATTACTAACAATAAAAATCTAATAGTTATGAGAAAATTCACACAATCCAAATCATACTACAATTTCATTTCGAATTACTGTTTAGAGATATTATTGATACAAAACTTAAAATGTAAAAATCAATGACAGAAGTTTTATCCCGATCAACTTCAAAATCATATTACACCTTATACTAAAATTAAACAGTAAGTGCTTTTCAAGGAGTGTACCTGAATAGCAAGAGGAGAGGAAAATAATTAGTATAAGCAGTAATTCCAGCAGTGCAACGATAACAGCCAGCAATTCCCAGTAACAGACTTTTTAAAACTAGTTAAAATTTTCCAGTAGTAACAAAAATCAACACCAAAACAAGCAACTAAAACAACTCTTGATTTTCAAATTCTCACTGTTTTAGTGTTCAAAACCTTTCAAGTGTGTATGCTCTACTCTTTTTTTTTTTAACTCTGTGTTTTCTTTCTTTTTTCTGTCTGTGTTTTTCTTTCTTTTATTTATTACCAGACTTCTGTTATATATACATCAGTGTAAGGCTGCTACCTAATTATTATTACACACTATTACTAATTGCCAATCAGAAAAGTAGTCAAACGTGGGTCCTACTGTCCCCACTCTCTTTATCTTTAATAATTGATGTCCCCACCCACCTGACCTTGTCCCCCTAATTGCCAAACCTACTGTTTGTCTTATAGTAATTGAGGGTCCCACCTTCCCTAAATCACTCCTCAAATTACTCCCCGAATTACTCCCGTAATTATTGGAAATTACAATTCTAACTTTGTCAGCTATAACAAATTCATCTAAATCAAACAACCAAAATATAGCAAACTTAAATAATTCTTAAACAATTTTAACAACAATTCTAACAACATGATGAACAACTAAGAACAACAAGATCAAATCTAAAATTATTTTGAACATGCATAACAATTACTCTTCCAGATTCAACAAAAATTACAACAACAGATAAGCAAACTTTAATCACTAAATTCAAGTTCATCTTAACAAGATTAAACCAAAACTTTATAACTTAGATCTAAATTTTAACACAACAATAAGACAAATTCAAAAATACTACAACTTAATAATGAATCGAACTTCAAATTAAATCTAACAATGTTATAATAAAAAACAACATGAGATTCAATATCAACTAAAATCATTTCTACATTAAAATTTAAACAAAACAAATGACTAAAGCACAAATATGAAGAAATAGCATGATGAACAACCAGTAAAAAGAAATCAAATATATACCATCTAAATCCGAAAATAAACATATATAAATCCAAATATATATATATATATATATATATATATATATATATATATATATATATATATATATATATATATATATATATATATATATATACATATAAAAATTGTACTACACATTATATTGAAAAAAAGTATCGGGTATTGGTAGTAAATTATTGAGGAATTTTGTAATTGGAAATTCGCATAATTATTTTAGGGAAGTGTACAATATCACTTTCCGAGGAGAATTTTCCTATGCCACATACTTCATTGCAAAATTCCTTCTTTTCATTGTTTGATTGAAAGATTCAAGGTTTTGAAAAGAGAAGATGCTGTGTCAAATGCTGCGTCGGAAGAGGAAAACTGGAGCAGTTCCATTTTGGACGAAGGAATCGAAAAACAGAAATATATGTATAATAAATAAATTGGTTAAAGACCCAATTCAAATATGCTAACATATAGATCTAACATATGTAAGCAAAAACAATTTACCAATCTGCTAACGTATAGAGATGTACAAAACAACAACAAGAAGAATGGAGGAAGAGCTTACGGTAAAGAAGAAAGTGAAAGACGCACGCGGCATGGTGGCGGCTGGTGGTTCGTTTGGCGTGACTGCTTGGTGGCAGCGTGAGCAGCGGCGACCCAGGGTGGTTCACGGTGGCTGGAGGGTGAACGGCGGGAAGGAAATGGTCATTTGGGTGTGGCGGCTAGGGTTCTTAGATCTAAAATTCATAGACTTTGAGGGGGATTTGGAGGTTTTGGTTTGGATATTTGGAAAGAGGAGAGTAAGAGAATGAGATGGTGAAATTTTGGTGTGGAAATGAGGTGGCCGGGCGGCGGCGCCGGTAAGCCTAGGCGGCGGTGGTGGGAGTATGAAGAGAAAAGAGAAGGGGATAAATTTTTAGGGCTTGGGGAATGAAGGTGTGTTGAGGGGTGTTTGGTTTATTAGAAATGTAGGAATTTATCTCAACCGTTGGATTATTACATCCAACAGCCCAGGATTAACGGGGTGATGGGTAGGTTAGGAGATAGATCGGGTCGGGGCGGGTCATTTGGCCGGGTCGGGGCGGGTTATTACGGGTAAGAGCCTGGGTTTTGGGCTGGGTTACTGGGCATGTGTCTTTGGGCTTGGTATTTCTTTTTCAAGCCGGTCCAATCCGGATTTCCACTCCATTTAAATCTATTTTTCTTTCTTTTTTTCTTTGTTTTATTTCAAGAATTAAAACTAAAAATCATAATTTTAATTACAAAAATAAATTAAACACGCAATTACTAATTAACTCTAAGTAGTAATTTTTCCCAAACAATCAAACATCAAACCGCACGATTTTGACTAAAAATGCAAAGATAACCAAAATTACTTAATTAAATCCTAAATTCAAATGCAAATATATATATATATATATATATATATATATATATATATATATATATATATATATATATATATATATATACATAAATATATTTGTATTTTAACAAGTAAACATGTATGGACAAAAATGCGAATAATAATTAAGAAAATCGAACAAACATGAGGATCTGAAGACAATAATTTCGGATCTAAAAATACTAACAAAATATGGACGAGAACAAAAATTTGAAATCGACTAACCGGATTGAGACAACGATCGGTCGACCCGCTTCATTATATATATATATATATATATATATATATATATATATATATATATATACTCCCTCCGTTTCAATTTATGTGAACCTATTTCCTTTTTAGTCCGTGCCAAAAAGAATGACCTCTTTCCTTATTTGGAAACAATTTACCTTTATGCAATGATTTATAGCCACACAAAATAAAGGTGCCTCATTTTACACCACAAGATCAAAAGTCTTCTCCATTTTCTTAAACCCCGTGCCCAGTCAAATGGGTTCACATAAATTGAAACGGAGGGAGTATATATATATAAACATAAATACATATACACACAGAAGATGAAAAAGAGCATAATGGCAAAGAAAACGTAGCCGGGGAGGCGTGGCTCCCGGATTACTGCCCGGCGGTTGTTCCTGGGAAACATTCCGGCGGGTGTTATTGGAAGGTTGAAGAAGAAAAAGAAAGAGTGGTGTGTAAGGGTTGTGGCGGCTAGGGTTTGTGGAGTGTATAATGGCTAGTCTCTACTGAGACCAAAGCCTTATATACTTGGAGCCCTCAAGATGATCCTGGCTGTTGGATCTATGATGATCAACGGTCGGGGCTTGGCCTAATTAAACGATGCCGTATTGACCCATATGAGGCCACCGGTCTCCTCCGTAGGATCATCTGGATTGGACAGTTAAGATCAAGTCCCTCATATTAATTAACCATTAAAAATCCGTTAATAATCTCAACCGTTGGATCTGAGGAAATGAACGGCTGAGATTTTATCAATTTAAATAACTGGACCGGATCTTTGGTCTAAAACATTGGGCCACAATTCAGACATAATCTTGGCCCCAATTCTTATTACGCCTATACTATATATATATATATATATATATATATATATATATATATATATATATATATATATATATATATATATATATATATATATATATATATATATATATATATATATATTATTATTATTATTATTTTAATTATTTAAATAAACAAATATGCATAGATAAATGCAAATAATGCAAGAAAATAACACAAAATTCACAACAATTGCAAGAAAACTAAAAATTATTTTATTTTGAATCTTTGGGAGTATTTCTCTTATAGGGCAAAAATCACATGCTCACAAGTACTAAAATAAATACTCTACTTTGATCGTGTTATTAGTTGTAATGACTATATAATGTATACACTACATACATATGCACACATGATAAATAAAATGTGAAAGAGACGAAAAAGGGAACAACAACATGAATGATGTAAATTATCAAATATTGCAAAGAAAAATTTAGGTTGTAAGAATTAAATATATGGTATGTACTGCGATAAAAAAAATTCTTATAATGATACATACCTTAGTAAAATATGGCTCAACTTAGCGGGAGTTTAGAATAAATTAGAGCTTTGTGCTGATAACGCGTTATAAAATTAAAGCAATGCAGTAAAATATAAATAAGAAGAGATAGAAAGAAGGGAGAAGAGTTTTTTTCTTTCACTTTGGTGTATTTTTCCATTGCAATTACATGCCCTTTTATAGGCATAAAAAGCACAGAAGATTGACATAAAATAGGAGATTTAATCTTTCAACTATTCACAACATGAGCATCCAATGTAGTATCCAATGTAGCATCCAATGTAGCATCCATTTTTAATCCACTCGAACAAAACCTTGGTTAAGGAAAAGAGTGCAGCATGTACTAACTCCCCTGATGAAAAATCACTTAATGTCTCGAAGACGACCCATTCCAATTCTATATATCATCTTTTCAAATACTGAGGTTGGTAATGCCTTAGTGAATAGATCAGCCAAATTATCACTTGAACGAACATGCTGTACATCTATTTCACCACTCTTCGGAAGATCATGAGTGAAAAAGAATTTTGGTGAAATGTGTTTTGTTCGATCTCCTTTGATATATCCTCCTTTCAATTGAGCTATACATGCATTATTGTCTTCATACAATATTGTTGGAATATTCTCTTTCGAAGAAAGACCACATGTTTGTTGAATGTGTTGAGTTATAGATCTTAACCAAACGCATTCTCGACTTGCTTCGTGAATGGCTATTATCTCTGCATGATTTGAAGAAGTAGCAACCATAGTTTGTTTTGTCGAACGTCATGATATGGTTGTACCTCCACTTGTAAATAAATAGCCTGTCTGAGATCGACCTTTGTGTGGATCAGACAAATATCCTGCATCTGCATAACCAATCAATGATGGCTTGGATTCATTTGAATAAAATAAACTCATATCAATGGTCTCTTGGAGGTATCTAAATATATGTTTAATACCATTCCAGTGTCTTTGTGTAGGCGAAGTACTAAATCTTGCCAATAAGCTTACTGAGAAAGCTATATCTGGTCGGGAATTATTAGCAAGATACATTAATGCCCCAATTGCACTAAGATATGGTACTTTGGCACCAAGAAGCTCTTCATCATTTTCATGAGGTCGGAATGGATCTTTCTTTATATCAAGTGATCTCACGACCATCGGGGTACTCAACGGATGTGCTTTATCCATATAGAATCGCTTTAAAATCTTTTTGGTGTATGTTTATTGATGGACAAATATTCCATCTTTCATATACTCAATTTGTAGACCAAGACAAAATTTTATCTTTCCAAGATCTTTCATTTCAAATTCTTTCTTCAAACAGTCTACTGTTTTTGGAAGCTCCCCAGGAGTTCCAATGATATTTAAATCATCAACATATATGGCGATTATAACAAATTCAGATCCAGACATTTTTATAAAGATACAAGGACAAATTGGATCATTCTTGTACCCTTCTTTCAACTGGTATTCACTCAGGCGATTGTATCACATAAGACATGATTGTTTCAATCCGTATAAAGATTTCTGAAGCTTTATTGAACAAGTTTCTCGAAAAATTTATATGCTTTTGGCACTTTAAATCTCTCAGTTACTTTCATAGAAATTTCGTTATCTAATGATCCATACAAATAGGTTGTAACAACATTCATTAGATGTATATCAAGTTTTGCACAGATTATTTTCCTTGCAAGAGGGTTTGAAAGAGCGGGAACTTTGTGTTTTCTTCAGGAATAATCATTTCAATACCATGTTTAAGGTCTGATGGGCTTGCTTTGTTATTATTAACATTTTTTATATGATTTGTACTGGGGTAAAATAATTTCCTGTGTGGATATGATATATATCTCCACTTCTCAAGTTTCTGGGCATAGAAAACTGATGTCAGCTTATGTGCAGTTTGAAGGCGAATTATATATTTTGGCAACTGACCAGGGATATATAAATCAATCTGATTTGGTATGGGAGAAACTCAATGAGGTAAGAGGTGTGTCTTTTCATATATTTACCTTATATTTGACTAATGTGTAAAACTGAGTTCTAAGTTTTCAACCTGGGAATTTCATGCTAGGAGGGTAAGTTGAATCTCTGTTTCACTTACATGTGCAACAGGTAGTTTCCACTCCATTCTGCTTGTGGTTAACTAATTTTAAGAGTAGAAAGTATTGTGTTTCATATGCTTAAATCTAACCACCTGTTTCAAAAGAGTGTAGTCCTTATTTTCTCTGTTAATGGCATCAAACAAACAAATGCTTGGTTTCATATGCTTAAATCCAACCACCTGTTTTAAGAGTCCTTTCAACCCTCACTGTGAATGGAATGCAACAAAGGCTTGGTTTATGTGTGAATGTATTAATGAACCAAACTTGTATGTGTTATTTCAAAATGATAATTTATTTCTCGAGAAGTAGACACATTGTTGGTACAATTGCAAAAACTATCAAAGTAGGAGCAGGGTAACATTGAAGTAGCACCTAATTAGTATCATTCCTCTCATCTGATCTACAACGCTGTACACAGCACAAAGCGGCTCTCAACCCTTAGTTGGTCATATAGGATTTACAGAAAGAGGTGTAAGTTCTCTTGGTTGAGGAAAAAACACTGCTAAGTTTCAAAAGTATACGTGGACTAGCTGATATTCAGTTTCTAAAGTCCATTGAATCTGTGACAGAATTATGACCTACTATGGGTGCTACTTAGAGCTCGAAATTAAGCCTTCTGCAGGCACTAGTGGAACTTACAAATCGGCAGGTTACAACCTTGAATCTTGGATTTTGGATATAGCGTAAGACAATCAGAAACCTATAACTTACTCTGTGCTAGTGCATCAGATACATTGCCCGGCCTCACCTCAATACATACCACAAAACTATCAATACCATCGTTTAGCTCCTCCACTAAAAACAAATTCAAGGAGGAGTTATGTCCTTCAATCCGCTATTTTTTCCGTCTTCTTTTTTTTTTTTTTTTTTCTGTATAAGAGACAAGTCGGCCTCCACGTATACTAATAACAGAGATAATATTGCCAAATTGACAGTTCACGTCAATTTATACTATAACTTTTTGGGTTACTGAGTAACAAACTCATCTCCTAGTGTGTACAGTCAAACTAGATTAGGGTATTAAATGACTAAATGGTATAGTCCAATTTATGTCGAAAATTAGACGAGCGTTTAATATGTTTAACCGATATTTGGATGGGGGGGGGGGGATAACAAAGTTAATGAGAACCCCCTTTCGAATGGTAATAGTTATAGTTATACAAAGTAAAGGAAAAAATAAACTGAGTATATCTGTAGATATTGTGTATCCTTAGGATTATGTATAGTATTATACAAACTATAATACGTCCTATCGATTAGTATTACACAGGAGGTACATATTTAGTATGATGTATAAAATCCATATTATACAAAGCTGTGACACATTAATAAGCATTGACCTTAACGGACAACTGTAAATTAAAGATATCTTGGATGTAGAATTTATATAAAACGGGGGATTATCCAAAGTATTAATAGTTTATGATAAAAATATAGGTGTCCTACATTTGTGCCTAAATGGCCTCCTGATCCCATTTCGCACAACTAAATCACAATATGGGTATTAAATGACTATATGTGAATAGATTCCATAATTTTTTGCTTATTAATGACTTATACTATTGGCTCCATATTCAGTTGAGTAATAAATCGATAATTACTCTGTTATCGATTCAGTCCTACTGATTGTAGTCAAGCACGTCTAATTTCCTGTTTTGTCATTGAATCACGCCATTTAATTGTGGGTGTTGATACGAGAATTTTAAAAATAGATATCTATATACGTACCACAAGGTTCTGGCGGTGAAAAGTTTATAAAATTTAAAATTTTATACTATTTTTTTAAATGGGAGTCATGTTTGTTAGACTTATTTGACTATTTTTGTGTATTTTTTGTTCATATTCAGTCATTTTTGTGTTGTAAATATTGAGTTTAGACTGTGAGACGGGCGTCCGGGTGACATTAAATGTAACTCGTTAATTTTGGATGAAATATGTAGTATAGATTAAACTAGATCAATGTAATTATTCCATGATATAAAATTGGTTAGAGCATAACCAATTTTCGAATTAAGAATAGAAGTATTATTTGCTACCCCCTCTTAATAAAGGGATATTGTTATTTAGCGAAACTGTTTATTAACTATTACAGCTAATATTAATATATCTCGAAAGGATTGCCAATGATACGACTCATTGGATAAACTAGGATTACTTTACAATGTGGTGTATTAACCAAGGTCCTTCTTGCAAATTACGTAATTTATTTTTCTCTTTTTTGAAATTTAAGAAGAAAAAAATTTGAGTCTAAATCAATTAATGGGAGATTTTCAGTAGGTTGCCACATAGCATACACCGTTTGTGTTAGCAATTGATGTTCCACCTTATGCGTCCAATTTGTGTACAGTCTACTCTTAAGATTATCCGGGTTAGGACTGATATGAAATATGTAGTATGCCTAACACCTTCTCAATATCCTGTATTCTTAGTAAATTATTCTCAAATAACAATTTACGACGTTGCAATTCTCATTAAAAATAATAATAAAATCGGTTCACTAATAAAAAGTACATAGGTTAAAACATATTTTAAAATCAGATAAAATCAAATGTGACAGTTGAGCGACTGTGCAAGAACCACGGAATCTGGGAATGCCTAACACCTTCTTCTTAATCACCTATGCATAGGTAATCATATCATTTATATATCGTCGTTGTTATAGGCCGTATTAGTCAAATGGACTTATGTGGTTGTCGTAGGTCATTGCGTATGACCTTAGTATATGAATGAAATCATATTCATAGACGGTCAATTACTAAATAACAGCCACGATATATAAACGGAAGTTCCTATGACTACAAACGGCCTACGACAACCACATAAGTCTATTGGACTAATACGATTGTAGTCATAGGAACTTCCGTTCATAGTAATGTCATACGTTCATACTAAGGTCATACGCAATGGCCTATGATAACCACATAAATCCATTTGACTAATACGGTTGTAGTCGTAGGACCTTCTATTTATATATCGTGGTTGCTATTTAGTAATTGACCGTCTATGAATATGATTTCACTCATATACTACGATGCATCGGCCTACGACAACCACATAAGTCCATTGGACTAATACGATTGTAGTCTTATGATTTCATTCATATACTAGGACGCATCGGCCTATAGCAACCGTATAGGCCTGTTTACTAATATGATTACCTATGCATATATTATCAAAATTTGATTAGGAGTAATGGCATACGTTCATACTAAGGTTATACGCAATGGCCTACGACAACCACATAAGTCCATCTGACTAATACGGTTGTAGTCATAGGACCTTCCATTTAAATATCGCAGTTGTTATTTAGTAATTGACCATCTATGAATATGATTTCATTCATATACTAGGAGGCATCGGCCTATGACAACCACATAAGTCCATTGGACTAACACGATTGTAGTCATAGGAACTTTCGTTTATATATCGTAGTTGATATTTAGTAATTGACCGTCTATGAATATGATTTCATTCATATACTAGGGCCATACGCATCGGTCTATAGCAACCGTATAGGCCTATTTAGTAATATGATTACCTTGGCATATACTATCAAAATTTGATTAGGATTAATATCATACGTTCATACTAAGGTCATACGCAATGGAATACGACAACCACATAAGACCATTTGATTAATACGGTTGTAGTCATACCTTCTATTTATATATCGTGGTTGTTATTTAGTAATTGACCATCTATGAATATGATTTCATTCATATACTAGGACGCATCGGCCTACGAAAACCACATAAGTCCATTTGACTAATACGATTATAGTCATAAGAATTTCCGTTCATAGTAATGTCATACGTTCATACTAAGGTCATACGCAATGGCTTACGACAACCACATAAGTCCATTGGACTAATACGATTGTAGTCATAGGAACTTCCCTTTATATATTGTGGTTGTTATTTAGTAATTGACCGTCTATGAATATGATTTCATTCATATACTAGGACGCATCGGCCTACGACAACCACATAAGTCCACTGGACTAATACGATTGTAGTCATATTATTTCATTCATATACTAGGACGCATCGGCCTATAGCAACCGTATAGGCATGTTTACTAATATGATTACCTATGCATATACTATCAAAATTTGATTAGGAGTAATGTCATACGTTCATAGTAAGGTCATACGCAATGGCCTACGACAACCACATAAGTCCATTTGACTAATACGGTTGTAGTCATAGGACCTTCCATTTATATATCGTGGTTGTTATTTAGTAATTGACCATCTATGAATATGATTTCATTCATATACTAGGACGCATGTGATCATACCAGCACTAACGCACCAGATCCTATCAGAACTCCGAAGTCAAGCGTGCTTGGGTGAGAGTAGTACTAGGATGGGTGACCCCCGGGAAGTCCTCGTGCTGCATCCCTCTTTTTGGAAAAATTTATATCTTTCTTCTTTTAATACATCGACGGTAGGTATAATAAATTCGTAAATGAATTTTTGAGGCGATTTATTTTATTTTTTTATTTTTACGAAATAATAAGATTTTTAAAAGAAAATAATTAGGGAAAAATAAAAATAAGAAAAATACTTTAAAAGATAGATATTGTAGATCACGGCCTTGCGGGCTTAACGCCATTGCACTTGACATGTCGCTGCGCCTTGGCCATGAAGGCGGCATCCGTAAGATGTCAAGTTGCGGTATCGTCGTTCCGTGCGGCCTAGATTGATAGGCATGTGTGGCCCTCTGATTGTGATATTATCGTCGAGTGCGGCTTATTTCTATTAGTCAACACTTTTGGCCGCGAAGAATATATAAGATCAAAAGACGAATCGCGTAAAACGGATAAATGAGCGTAAATGTATGTCGTTTTAAGGACGTTGGGACCCAAGCGGAAGGAGGAAAGGTAATAAGGAAATTTAGAGTACAAGGAATGTTGGATGCGATCAGACTAGCACTAGCGCACCGGATCCCATCAGAACTCTAAAGTTTAGTGTGCTTGGGTGAGAGTAGTACTAGGATGGGTGACCCCCTGGGAAGTCCTCGTGTTGCATCCCTCTTTTTGGAAAATTTTATATCTTTCTTCTTTTAATACATCGATGGTAGGTATAATAAATTCGTAAATGAATTTTTGAGGTGGTGTATTTTATTTTTTTATTTTACGCGAAATAATAATATTTTTAAAAGAAAATAATTAGGAAAACATAAAAATAAGAAAAATACTTTAAGAGATAGATATTGTAGATCACGACCTTGCAGGCTTAACGTCGTTGCACTTGACATGTCACTACGCCTTGGCCTCGAAGGCGGCATCTGTAAGACGTCAAGTTGTGGTGTGGTCGCTCCGTGTGGCCTAGAGAGATAGGCATTCGGGGCCTCTGATTGTGATATTATCGTCGAGTGCGGCTTATTTTTATTGGTCAACGCTTTTGGCCGCGAAGAATACATAAGATCAAAAGAGGAATCGCGTAAAACGGATAAATAAGTATAAATGTATGTCGTTTTAAGGACGTTGGGACCCAAAGCGGAAGGAGGAAAGGTAATAAGGGAATTTAGAGTGCAAGGAATGTCGGATGCGATCATACCATCATTAACGCACCAGATCCCATCAGAACTCCGTACTGAAGCATGCTTGGGCGAGAGTAGTACTAGGATGGGTGACCTCTGTGAGCACGTGATTTTTGCCCTATATGAGAATTACTCCCAAAAAATTCAAAATAAAAGAGTTTTTGTGTTTGTTTGCAATATTTATAGATTTTCTGTTATATTTCTCCAATTGTTTGCGTTTATGTGTACATGCTTATTCGATTAAATTAATAAAAAATACAAAAAAAATATATATATGTTGTAATAGCATTTAGAATTTAATTTTAGAATTTTTTTTAGTTAACTAGTAAATTGCTTATTTTATGAAATGGAAAAATCACAAAAATAAAGTAAATAAGAGTGTATTTTTATTCTATTTTTGTTATCATTGTATGATATGATTTTAATTAAATGTGTTAATTAACGTGTTAATTGTTGTTTAAATATTGATATCTGTGTAGTTTTATTTATTAATTTACAAATTAAATAGGAATTTTGTTTAATTATAAAGAAGGAAAAGAAATTGGCTGAAAATTAAAAGAGAATTCGAATAGGGCCTTTAAATCTGGAGCCCAAACGCAACCAGCCCAAAACATCTCCTAAAACCGGATCGGTCCATTCCCCTCACCCTTCCAAATGACCCATTTTTTTATTTTAATTAATTTAATCCCAACCGTTGGATATTATAATCCAACGACCAGGATTAAAAGACTCAATTTCAATATACCCAAAATTAACCAAAACCCTACCATTTCATCTCCCACCCTTCAGAGAAAACCGCCGCCTCTTACCACCATAAACCGCCGGCCGAAAATCATTTTCGATGGCGGCAGCACTCCAAATCACCCCAAACTTACACCCCTAAACCTCAAGACCCCCCCTCAATCTAATCCCCATCATGGTTTATCTCGAATCTTGCCGCATCTCCTCAAATCTTCAATCAAAGATTCGAATTTAAAACCAAATTACCCCATTCAAGCCCAAACTCGCACAAAACCCTCACCTGACCTCCCCCATAGCCAATCAAAGCTTATTTTGTTTCGAATCCCACCCGAAACCATCAAGCCCCAAAAATTCCATATGAACCCTAGAAATCGGAATTGGGGGTCTGTGATGAATTCAATATGAATTTGAGGTCTAACAAACCTTAATCTAGGTGTTCTCGACCGAGAACACCCCAATTAAGTTCCGTTTGGCCCCAAAAGCTCAAGCCCGATTGGTTCATTTCCAGTTTTTCGAGCCGGATGTTTTTCTGTGAGGTATTTGTTTCTTTCCCTCCTTCTATGTCCGTATTCTCATTTGTTTACATGTTTCTTTGTTTTAGATTTTTACTAGCATTTTTCTGCCCTTCTTCAACAGACCTTTTATTCGGTCGACCCATTTTTTTTTCTCTTATCTGGTTCGATTGAATGTTAATTGTGGTGATTACTTTGTGTGATTCATTCGTTTAAAGTCGTCAAGTAATTAGCTCATATTGTTGATCCCCTCAGCCTACCCGCAGGATATAATTCGAATGTCGATTAGTCGTTATAGATTGTGTTAGTCGCAAGTGATTAGACGAACACCGTCATAGGCTGGGTTGTTCAAAATAGGATAGAGATGCCATTGGCATTGCAAATCTGACCCGAGGCACTGTCAATTCGGACAACTTGATGATTTTGGTTTTTAATTGGGGTTTAACTGTTAGTTCATCACTAATTAAGGGTTAAAGGGAATGCCAGGCACATAGGATTTGCTGGACAGTAGATATTAGTGGAATTCACTGAGCGGCAGACCCTTGTGTTGTCTTCAGGGATTTGTTTAGCAGCAAATCCCATGCCAGACAATTTTTAGTGGCTAAAACGGGGGAATAATGGGTTGGGAATCAATTTTTGATTTGTTTGAATTTAAGAATTGGATTAAACAAATAAGCACCCATCTTAATTGATAAAAATAATGCAATAAGGCATCTGATAATGGGCTGCTCAAAATAGTTAGTGAAAAATAGAGTTTTCTAATAAACTTGAGTGGTAAGACAGGATGGGAAAGGTAAAAAGCTGGGATTAATTGAAGGTTTTGTTGGTCTATAAAAGAAAATCTGGAATTGAGAGTTGAGGGAGGACTTGGAGAAAAATAGAGCTTTTCATACCTTTTCTTGGTATTCTGAAACAGAGATTCGAAAACAGATTCAAAAAACAGTCTTGATATAGAGAATAGGAGAACAAAACAGAGGGAAACAGATAGATTTCTTACATAGTTTGTTTAAGGAGTCATCTGGAAGTTTTCTCTGAGTGCATTTAGTTTGGTTTTGCTGTTTTGGTTCTCCAGATTTGCTGTTCGTTTTATTCGATTGGTTCTTTGTTTGGGTTAATCTGTTGGGAATCCTGGTCTGTTTGTTATTTGGTTTCTTTGCTGGGATTTTGCTTGCTGTGCTGTTGCTGTTGTTCATACCACTGCTACTGCTGTTTCTGATCCTTTATTCTCTTCATTGATTCATATTTGCAGGTACACGACCTATAACACTTGATATGAACCTGAATTTAGGATAAATTGGTGATTGCTTGCCAAATTCAAGTTCAATTGTATATTGTTATTGTATACAATATAGTAGCATAGACTAAGTAAATATGATTGTTTTATAGATACCATAATTAGTAATTTGTTTTGAATGTTTGTTGAATTCAAACTAGAAAGTATTAAAATTGATTAATCATGTCTGAATGTGGTTTAGAATAATGTTTAGTCAATTTTTTTTAGTAGTTAATAATAGAAACAATCTCAATTCGTTCATTTAAGTCAATTAGAATACTGGCCTTAACAAGATTTGATTCATGAAACAAAATACACATGCTACTGCCATGACGGGGATTCGATCTTTAAACCCCGTAGATGAGGTCTATTTGTGGCTCTGCCCATGTGGGTTAGTTTTGAGGCCCATTTGCTGAAATTGATTTACGCATAGAAATTTGGGCTCACAAATTGAACCTGTTTCAGAGATGTTTACGAAAGATTTGCCAATAATTTTAAGCTGAGTCTCGAGGTATTACTTAAGTCCAATTTTAAATATGATGTTCTAGTTTGAATAAGTTTCATTGAGTAAAAATTCAAATACTAGTGTTTCAAGTTAAAAATCAAAGAATAAACTTATGAAAGTTAGTAAATTAGTTTGCCATGGTCATTTACCCCAAATCTCTTTAGTAATCAGTTTAACAAGATAAAACAAGTGCAAAAAATGAGTTTAAATTGCATGAATAAAATATCTTGTTTATGGGTTATAATTTTGTTTGGTCTAATTGGTGATGATTTACATTTTTTGGCCAAACTCTGAAGGCCTAAGAATTTGTTACAAGTCAAAACTACTTTTTAGATTATATAAGAATGTGGGTACTTGATTTGTAAATATAATATTGGGTTTCGAATTAGGTAGCGGTTCAAACTAAAAGGGTGTTTCTCTTTCGTTTTGAAATCGGACAATTCATGGCCTGAATTTGTATTTAAGAATTAATTAATTTTTCGATACAAATTATTTATAGAAAATTATAGTTTGCTCTTAGTTTGCCTTTAAAGAATAAATGAGACGAGTCTCACTAAATAAATTGCGAGGCCCCGATACATGTTATTAAAAATAATTATACTTCAGGATGAGCCGTTTAGCTAATTTCACGACCCTTCGCAATATAGTAATACATAGTCACTTTAGATGTGTTTTTAATCATTTTACTTTTCTTAAATAAGGGTGTGCATTTCATGCAACCCAAATCCAAATCCAATAACGTTGAATAAGAATGTGTCGAGGATCCGGGTGCATTTGATGTGACGTGATCCGAAAACGTGTTCTTAAACAACGTTCTTTTTCTTGAGTAGTAATAATTGACTAAATAATTCTGAAAAGGCACAAATAGGATAATATGTATTAAAATCAAGTATTTTAGCCAAATATGACAGTTGAGCGACCGTGCTAGAACCACGAAATTCGGGAATGCCACCTTCTCCCGGGTTAACAGAATTCCTTATCCGAATTTCTGGTACGCAGACTGTTTAACAGACTCATTCTTTTCCTCGATTCGGGATTCAACCGGTGACTTGGGACACCATAAATCTCCCATGTGGCGACTCTGAATTGAATAAATAAATTCCGTTTCGTTTGTCCTTTAATTGGAAAAACTCCATTGCGCCAACGCGGGCTAGCGGAAAAATGAGGTGTGACAGCTCTGGCGACTCTGCTGGGGATGAGAGACCCAGAACCACTGGTTCATGGTTTAAGAATTCGAGCTTCGAATAATTGTTATATTTGGCTTATTATTATCTGATTTTATTATATGTTTGTATTTAATGTGCTAAATGTTGTTTTTACCGCTTTGATATTTTTATGAATTGTACATATAAACTGTGCCGAAACCAATCTCCTCTCTAAGTCTTCTAAATCATGAAGAAGGGTGCACTTCGTGTGACTTCTTTTCTGTATAGCATCTTATTCCCACTTTAGAACGAGGTTTGGATTAGTTGCAAAACCGGTGAAGCTTATGTATTTCCGGGTTGCTGCCTCCTCCTCGGCTCGAGCTGTCCGCTCGGGTAAGCCAGGTCTAGAACAATAAACCCAGGTTTTTGAACCTAGAATAACAAAGCTTCATGCCGGATCCCTAGTAGGAACGTTTATTTGCATCATGTTGCATTTGACTTAGGGGATTCAACACAGGGGTTGGGTCCGTCTAGGACAGGTGACCTGAAATGAAAAGACCATCTTGCTGCATCCTGTTTGTTTTACGCATTTATTTGCTTCAGACTTGCATGCTGACCGGTTTTTAAATATGGAGAATTTTTTTTTAATAGTTTGTTTTTTTGTAAAAAAAACAGAAAAAAGGAAAAAAAATGTTTTTTTAATAAAACAAAAATGTGTGTTTTATTCTTAAAAAAAATAGTTTATTTGTTTTTCAGTAGAATAAAAATAGTTTTCATTTACAGATTATAGTTTGTTTTTTTAAAAAAAAACGAACTACACGGGTTTGATTCTCATTGGATGTGAGATACGTAGGCAACCTTTATCACGCCTAACCTCCCCTTTTGCAAAAATAGCCAAAAAATATCGCAATTAATTTTTCGTCGTAAATAAGTCGGTGATGTTGTTTTCAAAAACAGCCGAATGTTCCCGAAAGGGACGCCGGAAGGCTTGTTTTGTATAAACAGCCACCTTTGGGTCAATTTTTAGATTTTGATCGATTAACCCACACAAACTTAAAATCTTTGTCCCCGAGGCGTTGAAAGGCCGTGATTGAAAACTGAGTTTTTTTTAGTAAAACAAAGTTGTTTTTTCTTTCTTTAATCACCTTAATAAATGTGCAGGATGAGCACAAATCAGAATAAATCATTTTCAGTCTTTAGCGAGGTCCCTCAACAGCTCCACATATGGTGGAATGATTTGAAAGACAATAGTAAAAAGATAGTGGAAAGAATTTTGGGAGGTTTTGTCAATCTGCTGAATATCAAGCCAAGGAAAGATATCATCGAGGCACTGATATCGTTTTGGGATCCGACCCGCAATGTGTTCCGTTTTGCTGACTTTGAACTTACACCCACGCTAGAGGAGATTGCAGGCTATGCAAGATTAAATGGGAAATTAAGAGGACAATACCTGCTTTCACCAAGACCGGTATCTCCGCATGGGTTTCTGGATTTGCTAAGCATTAGTCGGAAGGTGCAAAATGATGATTTATCTAGAGGATGTTGCGATCTCCAATTCTTATACCAGCGGTATGGTACTCCTCGGGGTTTTGAAGAGTCAAATCTTGGACTAACTCACACTGGGAATAGAACCAAGTGGGAGACCAGACGAATTCTAGCATTCATAACGGTGTTCCTGGGGATTGTGATTTGTCCACGCGAAGATAAGAAAATAGAGATAAATCTTGTAGGAATAGCCGATGTTGTAATCAAAAAAGCTACCAGCACGGTAGTCCCTTTGGTTTTGTCTGAAATCTACCGAGCCTTGACTGTATGTCGAGAAGGGGGCGATTTCTTTCAAGGATGTAATCTGTTACTCCAATTGTGGATGCAAGAACACCTTCATCACCGGGCACGATACATGAACCATGGGTTGACTAGAAAAAGCTGTATTAGTGGTTTTGAGGAACGGATGATAGGCGATGTATTCCTAGAAGGCATCGAAGCATAGCTTGCGCGATTAAGCTCAATAGAAGCCGATCAGGTTGAATGGGCGTTCGGGTGGTTACCTGATACCGAAGTAGTATACATGGCAACCGAGGAATGTTATGTTCTTCTGATGGGGGTTCGCAGTATCCAACCATATGTTCCTCATCGGGTATTACGTCAGCTAGGAAGATTTCAGGTTATTCCTACTGATGAAGATCTAAGCAAGCACGCTATTGAATTGAACCCAGGAGTCGTATTCCCCGAAGAAAAGATTAGAAAGCTGTGGCATGAATGTAGATTCCTTGAGCCTAAGACTATGGTTCGAGAACTGGCTAAGGGTCAGGTAGACCCAAAGTACAATGTTTGGTTCGGGAAAAGGTTTCGGATTCGTCAGAAATCTGCTAAAAGAGCCCATGTCCAACAATTAACGGAAGATTCACAAGAGCAATGGAATTGGCTTGCAAAGGAAGAAGGTTACAGGATGAAGATTGGTAAGATAGAATAGCAGGTCCAGGACCTTCAATTCGAGAAGAGTATGCAAGCTGTTGCAGACGAGGGGGTCAAAAACAGATTGGCTCAAGAAAAGTACACTCTCAGGACTCGAATCTGGCGAATCAGAAAAGAGGCCAACAATCAACCAAGAAGCCGAGTTGATCAAAGGTTGATTAACAAACTGAACCAACGGCTCAAAGAAAGCCAAGAAAGGTTGGAGAGGTCTGAGGCTAGCAGGGAGAGAATGCAGGCTAGATGGGCCAGAGGTGCAGCAGAACGAAGAGAGTACTTGCGACAGATAAAAAGGGACTATGAAGGGAGCATTTGCGCATTAAGAGAAACAATATCCACCCTGGAAGAACGTCATTCCCGACACACAAGAAGCTTCCAGGCCGATAGGAAATATTGTCATAACATGATGGCCCAAATGGAAAAGCAAATGCAGACGCTTCAAAATCAACTCTTCTACAACGCTCAGGAGCTTGGAATGAAAACTCAATAAATTGAACGGATGCTTATCAAAAGAGATAGGTTCAGAAGGAGAATTGAAGATATTGGGCATTACATCACAATGAGGTGCCTGACATGTGAGCAAATGCCCCGACCTAACCTCTTTGTTGCAGTCATGAGTTATGTCCATCAAATCATGGATGAATTGAGAAGCTTACAGAGGGAACTCGCGCCTACGCCCGCGGAAAGGCCGAATGATGCCTCGCTGGCACCAAAACTCAAAGCCATAATGTACCCTTAGTCCAAGTCTTTCGCTTGTCTAGTCTGCCGTCTTCATATTGTATGGTTGGTTTGTAATTTTGTCAAATAAATGAAAAGATTTCTGAAATTTTGTGTTTTGTTTTGATTAACACGAACTACGCTAGGGTCTGATTCATGCGGGGACATGATACGTAGGCAATCTACATGAGATTCGGCCACTGCTCATAGTTAAAAAAAAGAGGGAAAATGAATAAAAGAAGTGAAAGAAATAATGGATAGGCATAGATGATAAGCCGGGATGACGCATGCGGTCTGAGCAAAATCATAATAGAAATTGTTCATTGCATAAGGACATTTGCATCTCCATTGTGCTTTTACCATATCTGTTAAAATTTTAACACTAACAAGTTCATTGTTTTCTTCTAAATCCAGTTAGTGTTAGAGTGTACTGGCATCACACAGATATCACACAAGATTGAAAGGACCTATAACTAAAAGTATGACTGGGTCAGATCAAAGTAGTGAGTCAGAAAAAGCAATGAGCCAGATGCTCAAAGAAGCTCTTCAAAAAATGGAACAGATGCGGTTGGAAATGAAAGAAATGCAGACGGTGCTGGCCAGAACACAAAAGGGTCCTGAAGTACCTACTCCTCCTACCTTTCCACCGGGATTTACCCCAGAATACCTTTCTCCCGGTCCCTCAACAAGAATCCCGGACCTTCATTACCACCAGGGAAGGGATGCTAACGACCACCCAGCTCCACCACTAAATCAAAACCCTCCTCCACCAAAGGGCCCTGTCTTTGTGGCACCTCCCCCAGCTCCATTGCATAGATCATCAAGTGAACCATTATTTCAGGTTCACGAAAATTAGTATTACCCCCCGGAACCCACTTTCAAGGCACCCGAACCATCCACCTATACTCCTCCCTTTGAAGTCCCAGTGGAAAATTCGGCCAAAAGCTCAGAACAAGATGAGATGATAAGGAAAGTCAAGAGCCTGGAGCAGTCCTTCAGGAACATGCATGAGTTAGGAAACCAGGTCAGCTTAGCCTACAAGGATCTATGCCCATTTCCTGACGTCCAATTACCAGCGGGATTCAAGATGCCCAAGTTCGATTTGTATGAAGGGCATGGCGATCCTATGGCTCATTTGCGGGGTGTTTGTAGTAAGATGAGGGGAGCAAGAGGCAAAGACAAGTTGTTGATAGCTTACTTTGGCCAGAGTTTGAGTGGGTCGGCATTGGAGTGGTACACCAGACAAGATCCAAGCAGGTGGTACACATGGGATGATCTGGCGCAAACTTTCACCGGACACTTCCAATACAACCTTGAGATAGTCCCAGACCGTCTCACATTAGTAAAGCTTGAAAAGAAACCCGGGGAGAGCTTCCGGGAATTTGGATTTCGATGGAGAGAACAGGCGGCTAGAGTTGATCCTCCTATGAGAGAGGGGGAAATGGTAGATTACTTTCTGCAAACTCTCGAGCCGACCTACTTCGGTCATTTGGTGACATCAGTGGGAAAATCCTTCAATGAAGTGGTCAAAATGAGAAGCATGATAGAAGAAGTCTCAAGACCAACAAAATCTTGAGTTATTCAGCAATCAAAGCGACTACACAGGCTATTCAGAGCGGCACAGGAGGTGCGCTCGGAAAGAAGAAAGAGAGGATGTCACCATGATAGAGGCTGGTGATTGGTCCCGATCCAAAGGTCCTTTTCCAGGTCACCAATTCAGACCCCCTCACACCCCCACATTCCAAATTACCCTCCACAATCCTATTACCTCATCAAGAACCACATTTCTCCGTACATCAGGCACAGGCATACAATCAACCACCGGTTCGCCCACAATGGCGCGCACCGGTTCCCCAACATACATATGTACCTCCTCAAAACAACTATCCACCACAAAACACATACCCACCACCCCAAAATGCTTATCCTCCACCAAGGGCCTACAAGAACCGTACAGGAACAGGTTTTCGTGGAAATCCAGCTTCCAGAAATGACAGGGTACAAAGGCAAAGAGCCTTTACCGAATTGGGAGAAACCTACACCGCCTTATTCCACAAATTGAGGCAGGTAGGTTTGTTAAATCCTGTCGAGCCTAGGGTACAAAACCCCCCGCCCCAAAATTTGGACCAATCGAAGAGCTGTGAGTACTGTTCGGGGATGTTAGGACATGAAACAGAAATGTGTTGGAGATTGAAGCACGCGATGCATGATCTCATTGACACACACAAAATCGAGGTCCAAACACCCGAAGCGCCCAACATTAATCAAAACCCATTGCCGGCGCATCACGAGACCCAAATGATTGAGTTCATGCATGAGGGAGGAGAGACGAAGAAGCCATCACAGACAGTGATGATGATCCGAGCTATTCCAAAAGACAAAATGGCGGGTAAGGAAGCAGTGATAAGTGAGGAGAAGTTAGAGGGTAAGTCTACAGTGATAGTGGAAGAGAATGCAGCTGTTGCTCCAGAGAAATCAGGATCTACCAAAGTGGTAGTATTGGGGGCGCCACTCGCACCCGTGTTAGTGGTAAAAGGAGTTTGCCGAGAGCCGGTCATTGTCAAACCGGTAGTTCAATTGCCGATAATTAGAAATAAGGTGTTGCCTTGGAGATATGAAAAATCAGTAGTAACATACCGGGACAAGGAGTTGGATGAGAACGTATGTGAGACCCATGGATTGACTCGTTCAGGGAGATGCTTTTCTCCCGCCGAGTTAAGAAATCCCAACTCAACAATAAAAAAGAAGCCAGTGACGGATGAAGAAGCCGAGGAATTTTTGAAGAAAATGAAAGCCCAAGATTACTCTATTCTGGAGAAATTGAGGAAGACTCCGGCTCAAATTTCACTGCTGTCTTTGTTGATCCATTCGAATGACCATTGCCAGGCGCTGATGAAAATCCTGAACGAAGCCCACGTTCCGGACAAAATCTCAGTAAATCACTTGGAGAAGATGGTGCAGAAAATCTTCGAAGTGAATCGGGTGACCTTTTCTGACAATGAGTTACCGATAGAGGGCACAGAACACAACAAAGCCCTATATCTAACGGTAAAGTGCGAAGACTCGGTGGTCACTCGAGTATTGGTTGATAATGGATCCAGTGCCAACATCTGTACCTTGGCTGCTTTGAACAAGTTGAAAGTGGATCACAACCGAATTCGTAAGAACATCATCTGCGTCAGAGGTTTCGACGGGAGTGGTACCAACACGATGGGTGATATCATACTGGAATTAACCATTGGTCCAGTTGAGTTCACCATGGAATTCCAGGTGGTCGACGTGACAGTATCCTACAATTTCCTACTTGGGCGACCTTGGATTCATGCTGCCAAAGCGGTGCCTTCCACATTACACCAGATGGTGAAATTTGAACGGGACAGGTAGGAGATAGTTGTGTACGGATCTGACGGCACAAGCTTTGGGGGAGATGATATTGTGCCATTTATAGAGACAGAAGATGACAAAGGACCGTGGGTGTACCAAATCTTCTACGGGGTTGCAGCTGCAGAAATTTCTAAAGGAAAGAACCTCACACTTTATGGCATAGCTCCCGCAACCGTCATGACAATCTCAGAGATGCCGGGAAATGGGTTTGTGCCAGGAAATGGCCTGGGGTAGAGCTTCAGGGTATTGTTGAGCCTGTATCTTTGCCTGAAAATTCAGGGACATTTGGATTGGGGTTCAAACCCACTGTGGAGGATATACAACGGACCAGGAGAATGAAGAAGAGAGTTTGGGTTCTCCCCAAACCAGTTCCACGCCTGTCCAAATCTTTCATCAAAGCAAGGGACAAGAAATCAGCGGTTCCGAAAGACTTAGAACTGACCTTTGAAAAAATGTTTGCTGATGTCCACGGGTTAGAAGCTGGAGAGGGTTCCAGCAAAGCGGACATATAATTTGTGGGGCCTAAAGCCAAAATCAACAACTGGGCGGCCACTTCTCTTCCCACTCGAAGGGAGTTTTGGTAGTCAGCTTTGGATTTCCTTTCTTGTTTCCTGGGTTATCCCAGAATTGTAATCCTTTTGTTTTGTTTGTATTTTTCTTCAAAGTGTGAAACTGTTTTGTTCCGCATTTTCTTAATAAGAACGAAAGTGTTTTCTTTCTTTTTCTAGTTTTAATTTTTACTTCTTCTTTTCTGAACAGTTCTTCTTTTACTGGTCCTAAAGACATGGAATGCAAAATGGATCCTCGACCTAGTCTAAATAATCAATCCAACACCAACTTAATTGAACCAGAGTTTGAGTTAAATAATGAATCTGAATGCGAAGAGGATAAGGGCTTTGAGGAAATAAGTAGGGAATTATGCCAGTTCGAAGAGAAACCGAAGCCCAATCTAAATGAAACTGAAGTTGTCAATCTAGGGAGTACAGATGATGTTAGGGAAACAAAAATCAGCATCCATATTGAGCCAAGTACTAGGGAAGAACTAGTCAAAACCCTCATTGAATTCAAAGAAGTTTTTGCGTGGTCATATGATGACATGCCAGGATTGAGCACTGATTTAGTGGTTCACAAATTGCCCACTGACCCGGCCTACCCTCCTGTCAAGCAAAAATTGAGGAAGTTTAAAACGGATATGAGTGTCAAGATTAAGGAAGAAGTGACTAAGCAGCTACAGGCTAAAGTTATTTGAGTCACTCGATATCCCGATTGGTTGGCCAATGTGGTACCAGTACCGAAGAAGGATGGAAAGATCAGGGTGTGTGTTGATTACCGCAATCCCAACAAAGCAAGCCCTAGGGATAATTTTCCATTGCCCAACATCCATATCCTCATTGATAATTGCGCGGGGCGCGAGATCGGATCCTTCGTGGATTTCTATGCTGGATATCATCAGATCTTGATGGATGAAGATGATGTAGAAAAGATAGCTTTCATTACGCCATGGGGAACCTATTGCTACAGGGTAATGCCATTTGGTTTGAAGAACGCTGGGGCAACATACATGAGAGCAATGACCACTGTGTTCCACGATATGATACACAAAGAGATTGAAGTGTACGTGGACGATGTGATCATAAAGTCTAGACGGCAAGAGGACCATATAATAGACCTATGGAAGTTTTTCCAAAGACTTCGAAAGTATGATATTAAACTCAACCCGGCCAAATGTGCTTTTGGGGTTCCATCAGGAAAGTTATTGGGATTCATCGTTAGCCGACGAGGCATTGAGTTGGACCCATCCAAGATCAAATCCATCCAGGACTTGCCACCATCGAAGAATAAAACAGAGGTAATGAGTCTATTGGAAAGATTGAATTACATCAGCAGATTCATTGCTCAACTCACGGCAACTTGTGAGCCCATATTTCGGCTGTTGAAGAAAGATGCTGTGGTAGAATGGACGGTGGAATGTCAGGAAGCCTTTGACCAAATCAAGGGATATCTATCGAATCCGCCCGTGCTAGTTCCACCTGAACCTGGAAGACCATTGATTCTCTATCTAACGGTACTGGAAAATTCATTTGGCTGCGTACTGGGGTAACATGACAGTACAGGGAGAAAAGAGCAAGCCATCTACTATCTCAGCAAGAAGTTTACAATATATGAGGTTAAGTATACTCAGCTAGAGAAGACATGTTGCGCCCTTACTTGGGTAGCCCAAAAGTTGAAACATTATTTATCTTCATATACTACTTATCTCATTTCACGCTTGGACCCATTGAAATATATCTTCCTAAAGCCTATGCCCACAGGTAGGCTAGCAAAGTGGCAGATATTACTCACGGAGTTTGATATCGTCTATGTGACTAAGACGGCCATGAAGGCCCAAGCATTGGCTGATCACTTGGCTGAAAACCCTGTTGATGAAGAGTATAAGCCATTGAGGACGTATTTCCCCGATGAAGAAGTGATGCACGTAGATGAGGTGGAATCAACGGAGGAACCAGGATGGAAGCTTTTCTTTGATGGAGTCGTAAACTCAAAAGGAGTTGGGATAGGAGCAGTTCTCATTTCAGAAATAGGACATCACTATCCTGTTACGGCAAAACTGCGATTCTATTGCACCAATAACATGGCTGAATATGAGGCTTGTATTTTGGGATTACGGTTAGCTTCAGACATGGATGTACAGGACGTCTTGGTCTTGGGGGACTCGGACCTCCTGGTACATCAAATTCAAGGTGAATGGGAGACACGTGATTTGAAGCTTATACCATATCGACAATGTTTGCGCGATCTGGGCAAGTGATTTCAATCGGTGGAATTCAGACACATTCCAAGAGTTCACAATGAGGTTGCTGATGCACTGGCCACCTTGGCATCAATGTTGCATCACCCAGACAAAATTTATATTGACCCATTACATATCCAGGTTCATGAGCAGCATGCTTACTGTAGCATGATAGAGGAGGAAATGGATGGCAGGCCATGGTTTCATGATGTCAAAGAATACCTCAGAATGGTAATATACCTAGAGCAGGCGATTGGAGATCAAAAGAGAGCTATTCGGCGATTGGCAAATGGATTTTCCCTTAATGAAGGAGTGTTGTACAAAAGAACCCCAGATTTTGGATTGTTGCGATGTATAGATGCAGGTCAAGCCACAACAGTGATGACAGAGGTACATGCCGGAGTTTGTGGACCGCACATGAGCGGATACGTGTTGGAGAACAAGATCCTACGGGCAGGATATTACTGTCTCACCATGAAGCGTGATTGTATAAATTTTGTACGGAAGTGCCATCAGTGCCAGATACACGGAGATTTGATTCACTCTCCGCCAACGGAGTTGCATACAATGTCAGCACCATGGCCATTTGTTGCATGGGGCATGGATGTCATTGGACCGATTGAGCCGGCAGCTTCCAACGGTCACAGGTTCATTCTGGTAGCCATTGACTATTTTACCAAATGGGTTGAAGCTAAAACTTTCAAGTCGGTGACCAAGAAGGCAGTTGTGGATTTTGTGCATTCCCATATCATCTGTAGATTTGGGATTCCAAAAATGATCATCACGGACAATGGTGCTAATCTTAATAGTGGGTTGATGAAAGAAGTATGTCAACAGTTCAATATTACACATCGTAATTCCACCCCATATCGTCCTAAAGCAAATGGCGCAGTTGAGGCAGCAAACAAGAATATAAAGAAGATATTGAGAAAAAGGGTAGAAAGGTCTAGGCAATGGCATGAAAAGCTACCATTTGCATTGATGGGTTATCGCACTACTGTCCGCACTTCAGTAGGTGCAACTCCTTACTTGCTGGTATATGGAACTGAAGTAGTAATACCAGCAGAAGTTGAGATTCCATCTTTCCGAATTATCGCTGAAGCTGAGATTGATGATGACGAATGGGTCAAAACTCGATTGGATCAGTTGAGTTTAATTGATGAAAAGAGATTGGCAGCAGTATGTCATGGCCAATTGTATCAAAGGAGAATGGAAAGAGCTTACAATAAGAAGGTGCGCCCTAGAAAATTTGAAGTAGGGCAACAAGTGTTGAAAAGGATTCTCCCGCATCAGACTGAAGCGAAGGGCAAGTTCGCCCCAAATTGGCAAAGACCTTATACTGTGACCAGGGTGCTATCCAATGGCGCTTTGTGTCTGACAGATATTGAAGGAAGAAACACTGACATGGCCATCAACTCTGATGCAGTCAAGAGATATTATGTGTAATTCTTTGATCATGATAATTGCTTGCTCATTTGTCTGTATTTGGTGTTTACTGAACAATGAAATGACGGAGGCAATTCTTTCTTCTATCCAAAAACTTTCAACCTTTGCTTTCCCTTTTGAGCCTTAATTATTTTTGTTTCATACCCCTCTTTTGGAATCATTAAAAATAAAAGAAAATGGAAGAAAAAGAAAGAAAAAGAGAAAGAAAAAAAAATGAAAAATAAATTGATGATAAGAAAAACACAAGTTGATTGAACTACGTTTGACCTGATTCCTCAAGAAGGATATGTAGGCGCAACACGGCTCGGTCGCAATATGACAAAAGGTCACGCAATTCAAAAATCCCCAAATAAGAAAACTGGGGCAGAAGTTATGTTTCTATTTAGAAATTTTGATTCCAAGAGTTGTATTCCTTTACTCATCAAGTTATTTAAAACTTCTTGATGATCTTTTTTACCCACACAAAAACCCATCTTATGTCCAAAAGACCTCCCGATCATTGTTTAATAAGTATCAGGACAGGAAGAAGAGAGCTCAGGGTAATACACTGATTCTCGACTAGAAAAGGACCATGAGCTGAGAGAATTCCCAACAAAGATAATCTTATCGGCAACATTCCAATCCCCAACTGAAAAATAAAATGAGAGATTCTTATCAGTGAAAACCTTCAAAAGGCACTGTAAGGCGATGTAAGCTGAGATGAATTAAAATGAGAGAGTTTTTAGGGTGAAAACCTTCACGAGCACCTTAAGGCGATGTGAGCTGAGATAAATGAGAGAGTCTCATTAGTGAAAACCCCTCGAAGGGCGCTATGAGTCGACAGGGCGAGTTTTGGCGGAAATGATCTACAAGAGCAAAGAATTGCACATCTGGTTACCTCGGGCAAATAAGGCCATCCGAAAGTTTGATTGATACAAATAGACTGGGTCATTTAAATCCGGAATGCATGACATGATCATTGGGAACAGTCATACCATCCAGATAAGTTCTTTTTCTTTTCTTTTCTCAGCATTTTGTTCAGAAATATTTTCTCTTTTTCTTTTCATTTCTTTTGTCTAAAAGACTTTTCTAGAGATTCGTTCTCTTTGTATTTAAGAGAAAGGTTTTTAAAGTATACTACCAGTCGCCGAGACAGTACAATGGAGAATATGGAGAAAATTTGATAAGTCATGTTTGAGGAACTTACAAATCAAGTTCTAAGAAGACCCTCAGCAGAACTCCGATGGATTGTTGACCAAGTTTGGATATGGTCAAGACCACACAGAAAAGGAAGGAGAAAGGAAAACCCATCCATAGCAAGTGATCCCAATATCTGCATCTATAACATCTTGGCCCCTGCAGTATTGAAGGAAAGAATAACACGTAAAGAGAGTGGCTTGGAGTTGAAAAGACTCCCCCAGAGTGTTTTGAAGAAAGAGAGGGGGAAACGGATAATGGAAAGTCCATCCCCAACAGAGAAACCATCCCCAGCAAGTGAAATTATCCTCAACCAATTGAGAGGCACATAGCAAGAGAGATGGAAGAAAAGAAAAACAAACAGTCCCAGCAGGAGTATCAAGATCACTCACCATGTTTTGAAACTAACAAAATTTTCTTTGGTTTTACAGGAAAATAAAGGTTGAAATGGCAAGGAGATACGCCACAATGAAAGTCACATGAACTGGGGCAGAAATTTTTTTGTCATTGTCAAAAATTTTCTCGGTTGAACGAGGAAGCAAGCAAATACTTTTCACATCTTAGCATTAGTCGCCCACCTGTATAACGAGGGAATACATTTTTCATGTCTTAACAATTAGGCGCCCACCTGTATAATGAGGGAATACATTTTCATGTCTTAGCATTAGGCGCCCACCTGTATAACGAGGGAATAATTTTCATGTCTTAGCATTAGGCGCCCACCTCTATAACGAGGGAATACATTTTTCATGTCTTAACAATTAGGCGCCCACCTGTATAACGAGGGAATACATTTTCATGTCTTAGCATTAGGCACCCACCTGTATAACGAGGGAATATTTTTCATGTCTTAGCATTAGGCGCCCACCTGTATAACGAGGGAATACATTTTTCATTTCTTAACAATTAGGCGCCCACCTGTATAACGAGGGAATACATTTTCATGTCTTAGCATTAGGCACCCACCTGTATAACGAGGGAATATTTTTCATGTCTTAGAATTAGGCGCCCACCTGTATAACGAGGGAATATTTTTCATGTCTTAGCATTAGGCGCCCACCTGTATAACGAGGGAATACATTTTTCATGTCTTAACAATTAGGCGCCCACCTGTATAATGAGGAAATATTTTTCATGAGCATTAGGCGCCCACCTATATAACGAGGGAATAATTTTCATGTCTTTGCATTAGGCGCCCACCTGTATAATGAGGGAATATATTTTTCATGTCTTAACAATTACGCGCCCACCTGTATAACGAGGGAATACATTTTCATGTCTTAGCATTAGGCACCCACCTATATAACGAGGGAATATTTTTCATGTCTTAGCATTAGGCGCCCACCTGTATAACGAGGGAATACATTTTTCATGTCTTAACAATTAGACGCCCACCTGTATAACGAGGGAATACATTTTCATGTCTTAGCATTAGGCACCCACCTGTATAACAAGGGAATATTTTTCATGTCTTAGCATTAGGCGCCCACATGTATAACGAGGGAATATTTTTCATGTCTTAGCATTAGGTGCCCACCTGTATAACGAGGGAATACATTTTTCATGTCTTAACAATTAGGCGCCCACCTGTATAACGAGGGAATATTTTTCATGTTTTAGCATTAGGCGCCCACCTGTATAACGAGGGAATAATTTTTATGTCTTAGCATTAGGCGCCCACCTGTATAACGAGGGAATATATTTTTCATGTCTTAACAATTAGGCGCCCACCTGTATAACGAGGGAATACATTTTCATGTCTTAGCATTAGGCACCCACCTGTATAACGAGGGAATACATTTTCATGTCTTAACAATTAGGCGCCCACCTGTATAACGAGGGAATAATTTTCATGTCTTAGTAATTAGGCGCCCACCCGTATAACAAGGGAATACATTTTTCGTACCTTAGCATTAGGCGCCCACCTGCATAACAAGGGAATACATTTTCAGTTTTTATATAGCAGGTATTGAAATCGGCACCCACAATGAAGGCAGAGGGACACATCGGAAGATCCCTAATACAAATCCGAGCTCAGCAGTGAGAAAGAAGGCAACAATGGCCGGAAAAGCACTTCGCGTTACAGGTTTTGAAACCAGTAACCCATCCTAAAGCAGGAGATTATGGCAAAGTTTTCAGCGCAAAAATCCAAGTGCATAAGTCAGAAGAGATATGAGATGCACCAGGAGAAGAACAACTTTCAAACTTTGTCTACCTCCTCAACATAGCAGACTCGACGGAGAAGGATATATCCACAGTAGATTGAGCAAAACGAGGAGCACTGATGTTCAAAGAAGCAAAGGCCGGAGCCGCCTCCAAGTTCATGGTAGGAAGCACTGAAAGAGTCACAAGATGACAAGAACGCAAGGCGACATGAAGAAAGATGAGATCTTATGATCCATAGACTAGCTTAGCTTCTTGTTTTCCTTTTAGCACGGTGTAATAAGGAGTTCAGTAAAGCAGTGGTAACAGCATGCAGCAACAATGACAGCGATATCACAGCAGCCATGGTAGTCCCAGCTACCAAACTTCCCGAACTACATTGACTTGATTCCCTTTTAGCCAGGGATATGTAGGAGACCTTTTGAAGCAAAGGTTCGGTCAAATCTTTCAAAAAACGCTTCACACGGAGTACTCAAATGGGCAAAAATCGCTCGTATCCGCTCACTTGTCTTTGCACGAAAACTCTTCGTGTTTTCACGCAAAGAGGGGCAGCTGTGAACACGTGATTTTTGCCCTATATGAGAATTACTCCCAAAAAATTCAAAATAAAAGAGTTTTTGTGTTTGTTTGCAATATTTATAGATTTTCTGTTATATTTCTCCAATTGTTTGCGTTTGTGTGTACATGCTTATTCGATTAAATTAATAAAAGAATACAAAAAAAATATATATGTTGTAATAGCATTTAGAATTTAATTTTAGAATTTTTTTAGTTAACTAGTAAATTGCTTATTTTATGAAATGGAAAAATCACAAAAATAAAGTAAATAAGCGTGTATTTTTATTCTATTTTTGTTATCATTGTATGATATGATTTTAATTAAATGTGTTAATTAACGTGTTAATTATTGTTTAAATGTTGATATCTGTGTTGTTTTATTTATTCATTTACAAATTAAATAGGAATTTTGTTTAATTATAAAGAAGGAAAAGAAATTGGCTGAAAATCAAGAGAGAATTCGAATAGGGCCTTTAAATCTGGAGCCCAAATGCAATCAGCCCAAAACATCTCCTAAAACCGGATCGGCCCATTCCCCTCACCATTCCAAATGACCCATTTTATTATTTTAATTAATTTAATCCCAACCGTTGGATATTATAATCCAACGGCCAGGATTAAAAGACTCAATTTCAATATACCCAAAATTAACCAAAACCCTACCATTTCATCTCCCACCCTTCAGAGAAAACCACCACCTCTTACCACCATAAACCGCCGGCCGGAAATCATTTCCGCCGGTGGCAGCACTCCAAATCACCCCAAACTTACACCCCTGAACCTCCAAGACCCCCTCAATCTAATCCCCATCATGGTTTATCTCGAATCTTGCCGCATCTCCTCAAATCTTCAATCAAAGATTCGAGTTTAAAACCAAATTACCCCATTCAAGCCCAAACTCGGACAAAACCCTCACCTGACCTCCCCCATATCCAATCAAAGCTTATTTTGTTTCGAATCCCACCTGAAACCATCAAGCCCCAAAAATGCCGTATGAACCCTAGAAATCGGAATTGGGGGTCTGTGATGAATTCAATATGAATTTGAGGTCTAATAGACCTTAATCTAGGTGTTCTCGACCGAGAACACCCCGATTAAGTTCCGTTTGGCCCCAAAAGCTCAAGCCCGATTGGTTCATTTCCAATTTTTCGAGCCGGATGTTTTTCTGTGAGGTATTTGTTTCTTTCCCTCCTTCTATGTCCGTATTCTCATTTGTTTATATGCTTCTTTGTTTTAGATTTTTATAGCATTTTTCTTCCCTTCTTCAACAGACCTTTTATTCGGTCGACCGATTTATTTTTCTCTTATCTGGTTCGATTGAATGTTAATTGTGGTGATTACTTTGTGTGATTCATTCGTTTAAAGTCGTCAAGTAATTAGCTCATATTGTTGATCCCCTCGGCCTACCCGTAGGATATAATTCGAATGTCGATTAGTCATTATAGATTGTGTTAGTCGTAAGTGATTAGACGAACACCGTCATAGGCTGGGTTGTTCAAAATAGGATAGAGATGCCATTGGCATTGCAAATTTGACCCGATGCACTGTCAATTCGGACAACTTGATGATTTTGGTTTTTAATTTGGGGTTTAACTGTTAGTTCATCAAAAATTAAGGGTTAAAGGGAATGCCAGGCACATAGGATTTGCTGGACAGTAGATATTAGTGGAGTTCACTGAGCGGCAGACCCTTGTGTTGTCTTCAGGGATTTGTTTAGCAGCAAATCCCATGCCAAACAATTTTTAGTGGCTAAAATATGGGAATAATGGGCTGGGAATCAATTTTTGATTTGTTTGAATTTAAGAACTGGATTAAACAAATAAGTACCCATCTTAATTGATAAAAATAATGCAATAAGGCATCTGATAATGGGCTGCTCAAATTAGTTAGTGGAAAATAGAGTTTTCTAATAAACTTGAGTGGTAAGACAGGCTGGGAAAGGTAAAAAGCTGGGATTAATTGAAGGTTTTGTTGGTCTATAAAAGAAAATCTGGAATTGAGAGTTGAGGGAGGACTTGGAGAAAAACAGAGCTTTTCATACCTTTTCTTGATATTCTCAAACAGAGATTCGAAAACAGATTCAAAAAACAGTCTTGATATAGAGAATAGGAGAACAAAACAGAGGGAAACAGATAGATTTCTTACATAGTTTGTTTAAGGAGTCATCTGGAAGTTTTCTCTGAGTGCATTTAGTTTGGTTTTGCTGTTTTGGTTCTCCAGATTTGCTGTTCGTTTTATTCGATTGGTTCTTTGTTTGGGTTAATCTGTTGGGAATCCTGGTATGTTGGTTATTTGGTTTCTTTGCTGGGATTTTGCTTGCTGTGCTGTTGCTGTTGTTCATACCACTGCTACTGCTGTTTCTGATCCTTTATTCTCTTCATTGATTCATATTTCCAGGTACACGGCTTATAACACTTGATATGAACCTGAATTTAGGATAAATTGGAGATTGCTTGCCAAATTCAAGTTCAATTGTATATTGTTATTGTATACAATACAGTAGCATAGACTAAGTAAATATGATTGTTTTATAGATACCATAATTAGTAATTTGTTTTGAATGTTTGTTGAATTCAAACTAGAAAGCATTAAAATTGATTAATCATGTTTGAATGTGGTTTAGAATAATGTTTAGTCAATTTGTTTTAGTAGTTAATAATAGAAACAATCTCAATTCATTCATTTAAGTCAATTAGAATACTGGCCTTAACAAGATTTGATTCATGAAACAAAATACACATGCTACTGCCAAGACGGGGATTCGATCTTTAAACCCCGTAGATGAGGTCTATTTGTGGCTCTGCCCATATGGGTTAGTTTTGAGGCCCATTTGCTGAAATTGATTTACGCATAGAAATTTGGGCTCACAAATTGAGCCTGTTTCAGAGATGTTTACGAAAGATTTGCCAATAATTTTAAGCTGAGTCTCGAGTTATTACTTACGTCCAATTTTAAATATGATGTTCTAGTTTGAATAAGTTTCATGAGTAAAAATTCAAATACTAGTGTTTCAAGTTAAAACTCAAAGAATAAACTTATGAAAGTTAGTAAATTAGTTTGCCATGGTCATTTACCCCAAATTCTTTAGTAATCCGTTTAACAGGATAAAACAAGTGCAAAAAATGAGTTTAAATTGAATGAATAAAATATCTTGTTTATGGGTTATAATTTTGTTTGGTCTAATTGGTGATGATTTACATTTTTTGGCCAAACTCTGAAGGCCTAAGAATTTGTTACAAGTCAAAACTACTTTTTAGATTATATAAGAATGTGGGTAGTTGATTTGTAAATATAATATTGGGTTTCGAATTAGGTAGCAGTTCAAGCTAAAAGGGTGTTTCTCTTTCGTTTTGAAATCGGACAATTCATAGCCTGAATTTGTATTTAAGAATTAATTAACTTTTCGATACAAATCATTTATAGAAAATTATAGTTTGCTCTTAGTTGGCCTTTAAAGAATAAATGAGACGAGTCTCACTAAATAAATTGCGAGGCCCCGATACATGTCATTTAAAATAATTATACTTCAGGATGAGCCGTTTAGCTAATTTCATGACCCTTCGCAATGTAGTAATACGTAGTCACTTTAGAAGTGTTTTTAATCATTTTACTTTTCTTAAATACGGGTGTGCATTTCATGCAACCCAAATCCAAATCCAACAACGTTGAATAAGAATGTGTCGAGGATCCGGGTGCATTTCATGTGACGTGATCCAAAAACGTGTTCTTAAACAACGTTCTTTTTCTTGAGTAGTAATAATTGACAAAAAGCGGTAAATAATTCTAAAAAGGCACAAATAGGATAATATGTATTAAAATCAAGTATTTTAGTCAAATATGACAGTTGAGCGACCGTGCTAGAACCACGGAATTCGGGAATGCCTAATACCTCCTCCCGGGTTAACAAAATTCCTTATCCGTATTTCTGGTACGCAGACTGTTTAACAGAGTCATTCTTTTCCTCGATTCGGGATTCAACCGGTGACTTGGGACACCATAAATCTCCTAAGTGGCGACTCTGAATTGAATAAATAAATTTTGTTTCGATTGTCCTTTAATTGGAAAAACTCCATTGCGCCCACGCAGGCTAGCGGAAAAAGGAGGTATGACAACCCCATGGGAAGTCCTTGTGTTGCATCCCTCTTTTTGGAAAAATTTATATCTTTCTTCTTTTAATACATCGACGGTAGGTATAATAAATTCGTAAATGAATTTTTGAGGCGATGTATTTTATTTTTTTTATTTTACACGAAATAATAAGATTTTCAAAAGAAAATAATTAGGGAAAAATAAAAATAAGGAAAATACTTTAAAAGATAGATATTGTAGATCACGACCTTGCGGGCTTAACGCCGTTGCACTTGACATGTCCCTGCGCCTTGGCCTCGAAGGTGGCATCTGTATGACGTCAAGTTGCAGTGTTATGGGCCTCGTACTTTTGTGATGACCCGGCCCATCGTCACGGGAATTACCACCCTGTTACCTTGCATTTATATGTTTATTGTTTTTATATCAGTGTTAGAGTCTATTGGGTGAGTTAGGAGTGATACGGGTTGAAAATGAGGCAAATAGCCTTTTTGAAGGAAGCATGAATATGGAAAGTCAACCTGGAGTTGACTATTTAGTTATAGTGCTCGGAATAGGTTTCTCATGATTTGGTTAGTTTCGGGAGGTGATTTGTGACTTAGGAGGGCGATCGGAATTGAATTTGGAGGTCCGGTGTAGAAATAGGCTTGAATTGGCTAAGGTTGAAGTTTGGCAAAATCCGATCGGTAGGTGAGATTTTGATCAGGGGGTCAGAATGGAATTCCGACAATTTTGTAGCTTTGTTATGTTATTTTGGATATGTCTGCAAATTTTCAGATCATTCGGACGTCGTTTGGTCGGGTTTTTGATTGAATGTTAGTTTCGGAAGTTTGAGTTGAAACCTAGGCTTGAATCCGCTATAATTCGATGATTTCGGTGTTTAAGGGCATGTTTTTATGATAGGAACAAGTTCGTATGGTGATTTAGAGTATAATCATATTTTTGGTTGAGGTCCCGGGGGCATCGGGTTATTTTCGGAAGGTGAAGCAAGGCTGAGGCGAGTACCTGACTGCTGCTGTTTTCGCTCCTGCGGAAATAGGGGCGCAGAGGCGAGTGCGCAGAAGCGGACTGTGGTCCGCAGAAGCGCTTGGAGGCTGGAAGCGGGAGTTTCGCAGAAGCGGAACTCTATCCGCTGAGGCGGCATCGCGAAAGCGGAAGTGGGTCGCAGAAGCGGATGTCGGCTTGGCCAGGGAATTCCGCAGAAGCGGATTGTTGAGCGCGGGAGCGGGACCGCTGGTGCGGACATTGTGCGTGGAAGCGGGATCGAGAATTTTTAAAATAAACCGCAAAAGCGGTTGAAAGGTCGCGGAAGCGGACGCACAGAGGCGGTCCAAAGACCGCAGCAGCGGAAATCGCAAAAGGATTAAAATAATCAGAAGTTAAAATTTCAGAACAACTTAAAACATTTAGGGCTCGGACTTAAGAGACGACTTGGGTGATTTTGAAGGGAAATTCAAGGAGATTCTTTAGGTAATCAACTATGGACTAAAATTATGGTTTTGTATTGATAAATTATGCAATTAACACCTGAAATTGGAGGAATTCGGGGTGTATTATGGAGGTTTTCACCGTGGGCTTGGGTTATAGAAAATCAATGATTTCAATAGGCAAATGGAGTCCGATTTTGATAAATATTATATGCTTAGACTCGTATTGAGATGAGTCTTCCGAATATGTGACTTTCGTAATTTTTGGAGAAGTGTACCAAAATTCGGGTTTTGGCAACTTTGTACTTTTTGGTGTAAATTGAATTGTTTTGACTTGGTATCATCCTATTGGCCTAATTTGATGTATTTCCATTATATTTGATCAGATTCTATGCTTGCGGAGCTGGATTCTCGTGGCAAGGGCATCACAGACTAGTCGTCGAGCCTTATTGAGGTGAGTAATGGATGTGGGTGATGACCAGCGGGTTCAAAATCCTGGTATACCACTTTGTGACGTTGTATAGCGGCGAGACACATACTCTCTTATGACTGCGTGGTCGATTGTGATTGGGGACTATGGCTTAGTCCGACCTGATAATATTATATTGTGATATTGGCTATTCTTGAGTCGGTGAACCTCCTTCTCGTATGGTTGTGTACTTTTATGGGTTGTGTGCCAATTATTGAGATCCTACGAGGATCGTTATCATTGTTTCTGTGATATTGACATGCTAGTGTTACTATCAGTCCGGAGCTATTACTGTTATTATGATTTTCCAATCTCTGGAACTTTGACATACTGTTTACAACTGAAAAATGATAAAAGAGTTTTCATAACTACTTTTGAGCTTGCGAGGCTGCATTTGTATATTAGCTGACTCGTAGTGGATCGGGCTGCGTGCCGCAGCTTATTCATGATATTATGCTTGGGCTGTAGGAGCCCCTCCGGAGTCTGAACCCCCACAGTGAGCACGGGTACCCAAATTGGATCGGACTACGCGCCATAGCGGTCATTTCATGCATTGCATTGCATTTAGCTACATCTGATAGCTGTTATACTATTTTGTTGATACTTGTTGGTACAGTTACTGTTGATATTGAGACTGTTACATGGTATTTGATTACAGCTTTACATAGTGCTATATTGTGATTTCTTATCTACGTTGTCTTACCCTTGTTCGTTACCACTGAGTCTGGAAGTACTCACTTTACTCCCTGCACCTTGTGTGCAGATCCAGGTACGTCTCTGCAGACCTGATCCGGTAGCTGTTCAGAGGCATTTTTGCGGGATAGTCAAGGTAGCTGCAGCGATCGCAGGACCTGACTCCCCTTCCAGCTGTCTTTTCATTTCGTATTGCTATTTCTTCCCGCATTGAGTATCGTTGTAAGTACTATTGCACTTATGTTCTCTTTAGAGGCTCTTGACTCTTGACCCCTCGGTCTTTGGGGAGTTGTTACTATTTGGGACTTGATCCCCGTATTGGTATTTCTATCACTATTGATTTCTTTCTGTTATGCCTAAATTGGATAAAGTGAGCTCTCAGCTCCGTGAATGTTGTTAATTGGTCGGGCTGGCCTAGCAGTGTGTTGGGTGCCATCACGACTGGGTTTGGGGTCGTGACAAGTTGGTATGAGAGCCTAGGTTTACTAGGCCTCATGAGTCTTGACCTGGTTAGTAGAGTCTTGTGGATCGGTACGGGGATGCCTGTACTTATACTCGGGAGGCTGCGAACCTTTAGGAAACACTTCATATTTCTTGAACTCTGTCGTGCGATCTTGTTGTTCTGAGAATGGAACTTCTATATTCTATTCTCTCGTAGATGGCGAGAACTCGAGCATC
>JASVEL010003818.1:0-77714 GCA_032618575.1 Nicotiana noctiflora | reverse complement strand
CTGGCGTTCGCAGGACCCGACTCCTCCCTTATTTCCTGTATTTGACTTTTTCCGCGTACTTCAGACTATGTTGTATACAGTATTATTATGATATTCTGGTAGAGGCTCTTGACTCATGACCCCAGATCTGTGGGAGGTTGTTCTGTACTTGATGATATTGGGTTGTTTTCTATCTATCAATATAATTCGGTTTTTCTTCGCTGTTAATAATTTTTAAATAAAGGTTTTGATCTCTATGCTCGAGTTGTGAGTATAATTGGTCGGACTCGCCTAGCAGTTGTGCTGGGCACCATCACGACCGAATTTGGGGTCGTGATATTACTCCTTTTGCTCTTGGTCTTTATTTTATTTTATCGGGTCAATGTAATCCTCATGTTTGTAAACCACGTTACAAATTCAATTATACTTATTTTTTGGTTAAACAACTAATTCAAATATAACTATTCTCTGCGAGTCACTACAATTTATCACTAAACCAAACATTACCTAAGGGGTCATTTGGTATGAGTTATAAGAAGGTATAAGGGTGGTATAAGAACTTAATACCACCTTAATATTCTGTTTGCTTAATAAACCACGTATAAGTTATCTCGGTATTAATTTTAACGCTGGAATAACTTATACCTTATAATATGAGGAGTAATTAATACCAGTATAACTTATACCTTCTTCTTAGAAATAATACAATTGTCATTCTTAATGCAACATATCAAACAATGAATAAACAACAATCCCACCATAACTAATCCCAGCATAACTTATCCCAATATAATTTATACCGGCATAACATATACCGGTATAAATGATATTTCAACCAAACGACCCCTAAATGTTCACAAGAATGATTGTTAACAAAAAAAAAATGTAAAAGGCAAAGAATATTGGAACATAAACTTTTGAGTTTATCACTTTGATCTTTTCTAATTTATTACTCAATTTTATTTTCACATTTCTCCGATAATGTTCTATTAATTAGAATCTTTTCTTCCAATATAAAATTAGTGCATTCTATGTATATTTATGTTAGCGGCAAAGACGATTTTACCGCTTCATTTATTTTTTAAGATTAAGACTTCTGAATCTGAATATACGTCTGAATATCAAGATGTGTATTAAGATTAAGACATATGAATCTGAATACATATCTAAATATTAAGATACATATTAAGCTGAATATTAAATGATTAAGACTTTGATTTTTAACATCTGAATGTATAAAATGTACGTTTATTTGAAAATTAATAAACATAAAATTCAAATAAAATACTAATTAATCTAATAATCCATCACTAAACTATATATTTTTTTAAAATATGATAGTTGTTGGTGGCGATGGCTAACGGTAGTGCTTGTGAATGCCGACTAAAACCAGCGGTTGGTGGTAGATTTGGTTAATGGTAGTAGTTTAGGGTAGTAGCTAGTGGTGATTAGTAGCAGTAGATATTATGATTGAGGATGGTGGTGGTGGGTGATGATAGTTAATAATGTCGGGTGGTGGAGGTGATAGTTGTGATTGAGGATGATGGTCGTGGGTTGTGATAGTTTATATTGATGGGCAGTGCCAGCTATGATTTTTGATGGTGATGGGGTGGTTAGTTGTAATAGTTGAGGTGGATGAGCATTGGTTGTCGTTGAGAATGATAGTGATGAGAGTGGTGGTGATGGTGGATGGTGGTAGTCGACAATGGTGGCGGCTATGATTGAGGATGACGATGGTGGTGGTTGAGTATGATGGTGGTGGGTGGTAGTTGATAATTGTAGGCGGTGACGACAGTTAATGAATATGGATGGTAACATTTTAATAAAATTAAGTCTCTGTTATAGATCATAATGATACAACCTTATTTAGACTCATTAAGTGGTTGTTAAGTAAGAAAAAACAAGCACACTTAATGAATAAGATCTGAATAACTAAGATTCAGACATTAAAACCAAATGCATACAATGCCTGAGATCTGAATGATTAAGATTCAGACCTTCATTAAGTGCAAACAAATATATCCGTGAGAATTGACGAAAAGTCAGCGAAGGAATTACATTGCTATGGTGGTGGCTGGTGGGGTGGACATGATTGTCATGAGTAAACATAAAAGTGATTGAGTTCTGGATATTAAATTATTAGTTCAATTGTTAGAAATTAACAAAGAGGCAAAGCAGAAAAAAGAAGTATAAGTGAATGAGGCATAAAACAGAAATAGAAGCTAAAAAGGTAATTTTTCCCCATTATATGTGGAGCAAGGAAAAGATGGAAGAAAAGACTAGAGAGAAAGAAAATTTAAGAATGGAAATTTTTTTAAACAGTAGATTAAAATGAAATGAAATAAGGGTACTTTGGGATTTCTATAATGCTTTATATCGTACAAGTTGTTGACTCAACGTCTATTCTACACTATTCTTTCTGTGAACTCTTGATCTACCAAACATCTCTAACAAATATTTTGTCACAAAAAATATTTGTTGTTTAAGCAGAAGCATAGGACACATAAAAAAATATCTAAGGATTCTGAACAATAGTAGCAGAAAAGTTTATTGCATTTTTCAAACTACTTGCTAAATACTTTTTTAAGTAGTATAATATGTTTAGCGAACAAGAAAATAAAACTTGTAATAAATTTTACTTAGAAAATGAATGAATTACACAAAATATCGAATAATTATTTGATCAGAAAATAGTAAATCAAATGCAGAAGAGAAAAATAAAGCTTGGAATGGGTAAGCTAGAATGGACAAAAGAAGATTATTTGGGTCTTTTTTTTTTAATGAGAGAGACATAATGAGGTATTCTCCAAATAAAAATAGAACATAATAACGTTTGGTTTCACGTGATTGAGGACTAATGCTCGTAATATTATGATTTCTTAAAGTATGGTGAGGGAGTAAAAGAAAACATAGCCACCAACTAAAAATATAATGATCAATTATACTCCTTTATATTCTTGTTAAAACATAGAATGGTGGTTGAAATTTGTGAAGGCATTTTTTTGGAGCGGCTCAATGAGATCGGAGGCCTAAAGCCAAAATTTTAGAAAGTGTGAGAAAATAGCTCTAGTATTATGACACCGATTGAACAAATAGACACGATTAATTTAAACCAAGAAAAAATTATACGATTTTAATAAGTTTTCTTTCAAGATTTTAAGTTTTCTTATACGTGTTACACATTATCTAATATTTTAAAATTTTAAGTTAAATTATTTAAATATTAATATCTACCAATAAAATATTTGATAACTAGAACCAATGTGGTGTATTGAAATAAAGTGTTAATGATTTGTTAACTTAAAAATATCTTGCTAATATAAATAATTATAACTAATAGGAAAAATTGTATGTACAACTGCGGATATTCCTCCCAGTTGTACTATGTTGGGTTTTTTGGTTCAAGTACCCTTATAAATAGAAAGATATGTAATTGTAGAGGCGATTGGACATTCATTGTAAAAAAATAACACCTTGAAATTTTCGAAAGATTCTTATATTATCTTACACTTGCAAAAAAATTTAAGAAATTTTTCGATGGCTAAAGCTGAACAAGGGGATATGTATAAATGAGAATTTTAAGGGCACTAGGAGAAGCAATGATAATTGTTTGGGTTGCAAAAAGGGGTGGAGAAGGAGGGATATGTAAGGAAAGAAAACATGGATGAGGTTGTAGTGTGAGCCTCCTCCTTTCTTTTCCTCCTCTTTTCCTATTTCCCCTCTCTCCTCACAAACTTTTTTTTAAAAATAGTTGCCCTTTTTTCTCCTTTCAGGACTCTTTTCTTTTCCTTTTTTCGTAGGTGTAATACTAAGAAATAATATTTGACTGCTTTGAATTGTAATTTTTTCATGTTTTGACAGGAGAATATTATCCTTAAGGGCCTGTTTGATTTTCGAGATTATCTTGATATATAATTCAATACTTTTTATTATATTATTTGTTGTATTGTGCTTTTATTTTTTGTGTAATAATCAGTATCGATATAATATAATAATAAAATTTACGCATCTAACACTACAATAATTGCCTATACCCGGATAAAACAACTAAAATAACAAAATTACCCTTTAATCAAAGCCCTTTCTAACTTTATTAACACAAGACTATTTAAAATCTAAAATCAAAGTTCATCTAGTTATATTCAATATATACTCACACATATATTTCATATTATACCATGCATATTCTATTGTTAATTAAAATCAAACATAACAATAGGAATAAGAAATTCAAAGATTATTGATCCTAGTATTGCAATTTATGCTTTATAATTTTGTAATCCCGATATAATTTTGTCTACAAATCATACAATCCTATGGGATTGGTTTAGAGAGGAGATTATAATCTCCAATAAAATTCAATATTATTTAATGCAATATTTGATTAATTGTCATGATCCCAAATCCGATCGTGATGGCGCCCAACACATTGCTAGGACAACACGCTCATCACCGAGCTACCAGCTCTGATTTGGTTTCAAAATCAATAATAACATAACAATTTACGAAGTTTAGCATAAGTAATAAAGATATCCCAGCAACAGCGCAATACCTGCCCAATGATATGGGGATCACAAGTCAAGAGCCTCTACCGAATAATGTAACAATGATATCATATGTAGAGTATATCTCTCAAGCGCGGAAAAAGTCTAAAAGTATAAGAAAAACAAGGGAGAGTCGGGTCATGCGGACGCCAGACAGCTACCTCGACAACTCCGAAAATAATTTGGAAGCAACTGACAGTCAGCCCTGCTGAGAGGTACCTGGATCTGCACACAAGGTGCATGGAGTAGAGTGAGTACTTCCACCTCAGTGGTAATAAGCATGTATAATGATATTGAAGGTAAGAGCACCCAATAATACCACACAGTAAAGCTATACAATATCTTTTTTTTTTTACAATATAAGTCTCAAAAAAAGCAATAACAGATAAAACAGTTCAGTAGAATTGAATAAATGCAATGCAAATGCATGAACATGACCACTACGGCGCATAACCCGATCCATTTGGGTACGCGCGCTCACTGTGGGGGTTCAGACTCCGGAGGGGCTCCTACAGCCCAAGCACAATTTCAGTGACATGTGCTGTGGCGCGCAGCCCGATCCACCATCAGTCCAGCTATTGAAAATCATTGATTTGAATGGGCAAACAGAGTCCGATTTTGATAAACTTTATATGTATGGACTCGTGGCGAGATAAGTAATCTGAAAATGTGAATTTTGTATTTTTTTCGAGAAGCGGGCCTGAAGGTCGGATTTTGGCAACTTCATGGTTTTTGGTGTAATTCGAGTTATTTCGATTGGGTTATGTTCATTTAGCCTATTTTGATGTATTCTTATTGATTTTGATCAGATTTGACATCCGATGAGGTTGATTTGCGAGGCAAGCGCAAGGCGAGCTAGGACTTTTGCCGATTCGAGGTGAATAGTGGTAATAAATGATGTATTGAGGCTTTGAAACCCCGTATTTACACTATTCAGTGTTATGCTGAGATGAAACACGCGTCATGTGACGAGCGTGGTGGTATTGTGACTGGGAATTTGGACTTGGTCCTTCCCCATTGATAGTTTACTGTGTATAATTACTGAGACTTGGCTTATATCTGTGTATTTGGGCTAGTAGCAATGTTTGGGGCCTTGTGCCGATCTGTAGAATATTAGGGAAACGTATAGAGCTAAGTGACCCCTATATCATGTTGAACACATACTCTCAGTTGTATTCATAGTTGTATAGCATGACATGAACAAGTACTAGATGTGTACTCTGAGTGAGACTATCTAGGGTTGAATACCTTGTTCTAGCTGAGTGGGCCCGAGAGGCCGAGTTTATATTGACTGAGATGGGGTCGATGACCCATTGTGAGGTATTGATATATACACCGGATCGGGCTGCACGCCGCAGCAGTATATACATATACATATATTGGATCGGACTGCACGCTATAGTAATATATATATATATATATACTGCACGCCGCAGTAATATATATGTGGATCGGACTGCACGCCGCAATATCATAGCGCTTGGGCTGAAGGAGCCCCTCCGGAATCTGCACACACCCCTAGTGAGCGCACTATATATATTGGATTGGGCTGCGCGCCGCAACAGTATATCTATATATTGGATCGGGCTGCACGCTGCAGCACTATATATATTGGATCGGGCTGCACGCCGCAGCAGTATGAGTGAGGATCGGGCTGCACGCCGCAGAAGGACTAGATCAGTGTTGGATCAGTGTGAGAGAGTAGTGGACTGGAACTGGACTTATCATTTTAGAGATGACTTACCTATACGGTTATTCTTAGAACTATATAGTGATAATGCAGGTGTTCTTACTTTCAGTTATTACTTATTATTGTTATTCACTGAGTTGAAATATACCCACCCCACTCCCTGCACTTTATGTGCAGATACATGTGTTCAGGAGGGCAATTGAGTCCGCAATTGCTATTTTTACGGTTATATGAGGAGACATCGAGGTAGCTGCCGGTGTCCGCATGACCCGATCTCTCTCCTTCTTTTCATTTATGTCTTTTACCATTCTGTCTAGACTTGGATTGTATAGGATGTTTTCCTTCTGTTAGAGGCTCAGACTTGTGACACCGGATTTGTTGGGCTGTATTTCCATGTATTCTGTTTCCGCACCTGATGTTTCTGTTATGAAAATAAGCTATAACCTTAATGAATCGGTGTTAATTAATAAATGGGTTGGTTATCTGAAATCATGGTCGGGCTTGCCTAGCAATGTGTTGGGCGCATCACGACCGGGGTTTGGGTCGTGACATTTATTAGCCTTATTTAGTTTAATAATGTTAATAGCTACAAAACTTACTGGAACATTCAAAAATTCAGTCCAATCTTAAAAGATAAAATTATGATATTTTTTAAGAAATATTTATAAATTACATCACAATAAGTATATTTATAATTTAAATATATCTAAAATTTCTATATATGTAATGTCGGGTTGGTTTGGTTTCGGTTTGACTTTCTTTAGTTAAAACCAAACCAAACCAATTATGGTCGGATTTTTTTCCACACCAAACCAAATCAAACCAAACCATAGTCAGATTTTTTTTTCCGGTTTGGCTCGGATTATCAGATTGGTGCGGTTTGTCTGTTTCCTTTGTACACCCCTGAGCAGAACCATAGGAAACATAAAAAAAAAAATAAAATAAAATAAAATTGAACTTCCCCTTCAGATAGAAGAAGATGCCGATATTGGCAGAGGTATTGATGCCTACTTCGCCGATCTGAACCATTTCGAGTATCACACTTGGAAAGGGTGGACAATTAGATGAACAATAGTAGTAGAAAAGCTCACCTTTCATACTACTTTCTAATGTACTTTTTAAAGTAGTAGAATGGGTTTTAAGAACAAGGGAAATAAACACATGTAATAAATTTTACTTAGAAGGCGAATAAAATTACACAAATAACGAACAATTATCTGATCAGAAAATAGAAAACCAATTGTAGAAATAAAAACAAAGATTGGAATGGGTCAGCTAGAAATGGTAAAAAAAAGATTGTTTCAGTCTTTTTATTTTAATTAGAGAAACAAAATGAGGTGTACTCCAAATAAAAATAGAAGATAATGTTTGGTTTCATATGATTTGTATGACTAATGCTCGTAATATTATGATAACTCAAACTTAATATTCTTTCTTTTAACACATCACCAACTAATCGTATAATACATTTATTGCTTATATTTGAGCAACTATTTGGTTAATGTCTTAATTCCGTTAGCTAGGTTGGTTCACCTAGAATAAGTTTAGCAACACTAATACGGGAATTGAATTTGTTAAAATGTGAAAGTTAATGAAGAAAATAACATTAGGAGGGAATAAGATATAAAATTAGGGGTGTTTATGGTTCAGTTTAGATCGGTTTTTCTCTAAAAAGAAACTAATAAAGTAAGTCAGTTTTTCAAATATTAGAATCAAACCAAACCAATTAAATCGATTTTTTCTCGATTCGGTTTATGTCGGTTTTTCGGTTGTTTCGGTTATTTGTCGGTTTTTTTCTTAAATATAAGACATACACTATCAAACATATATTTCGGCAACCACATTTTTAACGTAACACTATCAAATCAATTGCCCTTTGAGAAATCTATTATTTACCAAGATATATTGATGATAATTGAATCAAATAGTGATGAATAATTTAAGGACTCAATTAAAAACATACATTATTTTTAACATGAAATAGATTCTTACACTTAACAAAAGATGACTACCAATCAAACTAGAATGTAAAGATAAAGAATTATACTAAAAGTGCAAACGATTAACATTTACAATAAATTTTTTGAAACTTTGTATAAAAGTATACATATATATAGATGTAATTCTCAATTTAAAATAGCTACTCATATATTCGGTTTGGTTCGATTTTTTTTTGTTAAAACCAAAACCAACCCAAATTTGATCGGTTGTTAAATTTCAAAACCAAAACCAAACCAAAAAAAAATATAATTTTTTTTTATCGATTTGGTTTGGTATTCATTTTGGTTCGATTTTTTGAATCTTTATGAACGCCCCTATATAAAAGTATGATTTGGGGGTAAAAGGGAACATAACCACTGATTAGGCTATCCTCCTTTCTAATTCTTGTTAGAATATTGAATGATGGTTTGAATTTGTGAAGGCAATTTTTTAGGAAGACACATTTTAGTGCACGATCACCCACTCACCCATTCTTAAAACTCATTTGCTTTGGATTTTGAAACAAATATGATATAAATGATTGTGTGTACGGCTAAAATTGGGTTTGCCCGGAAATGTGACAGGCCAAGATATAGCTTGGCCATAGTGTAAAGATAGATTGTCGAGCTCGTGATCTAAAGATCGGCCGAGATCGAGGTCGGCTAAGATTGAAATCAGATAGGATAGCAATCGAGCAAGACCGATGGAAGCTTATCAAGCCAAATAACAGAAAGCCGAAATATCCGTAATCAGACGAGGATTGCGGCAAAAATCTCGGCACGTATCAAGAATAGACAGATTAGCTAATCATGATATTTCTTACTATATTTAGAATTCTTTCAAGGGTAGGACTCCCCTACTATATAAAAGGAACTGATCATTTGTAAAAGGCATCACATTTTACGCAATAAAAAGCAATACACTACTTTTCTCTTAAGCCCTTGATACTGTGTTACTTATTTTCATATTTTCCATTGGAATATTAGTTTGGTTCGAGAGCGTCCTAGCTCGACGGAGCTATACATTTTTTTTTTTGGTTTGCTTTTATTTCTATTTACAGTCAATATCAATTTACGTATTTTCTCAGTTTAGACCAAGTAAAATCATGTGTCCTTAAAACCACGTATAAATTCAATTGTTTTCCGTTTTAGAGTAAACATATTGATTATTAAACAATTAATTTTCATTTATCAATTTATTGAACTATATACTTATTTGTTATGATACCAATTTTCTACATGGAAACGCAAGAAATAATTTTAACTATTAGCTGATATAATTAGGAAAAGGTTATTTAATAATGTGAAGAAAGTCCAAAATATTTTCAATATCAGAATACTCCTAAATATCGTTTAGGTTGCAATAATTGGGTGCTGGCCACATTGTTACTACTTATTGTTTGCTGGAGTATTTCATGGAAACTGCAAGCTGGGTTAAACAAAAGGAAAGAAAGATTAGAAAGGAAAAAAGTGATTGCAGGTCAGGAAGGAACAGAGTAAGGGGTTGTTTGGTTTGCATACGATTTATGTCGGAATAAATTATACTGGTATAAGTTATGTTGAGATTGTTTTTATCCATTAATTGTTCGGTATGTTGTATTACATATGATAATTATAATTTGTAAGAAGAATGTATAAGTTATATCGATGCTAATTATCCTACTCTCTATAAGATATAAGTTAACTCATGTTAATTTTAATCCTGGGATAACTTATACTACTTGGTTTGCTAACCAAACAAAGTATTAAAGTGATATTAAATCTTTGTACCAGCATCATACTTCCTTATACCTCGTTGTTTGGTTGGTTTATGCTGGTATTATTTTTTATCCATTGCTTGATATTTTATTAAAAATGACAATTGCATTATTTTTAAGAAGAAGGTATCGGTTATTCCGACAGTATTTATTTCACCCCCACAAGGTATAGTTATCCCGTATTTAATCCCGAAATAACTTATACTAGGCTTGTTAACCAAATAAAGTATTAAAGTGGTATTAAACAACATTATATTTATTTATACTTCATACCATACGACCCCTAAGGTATGCTTAGGAAAAACTCTAAAACAGGCTGACTTCAAAGCTAACAAGGTTAGTCATACAATTGTACTTTAGCTACCCAAATGTATGACTCTGTTTCCTTCTCCTAACAAATAGGGACATGTTTGGTCCTTAACCAGGGGCGGAGGCAAGGGGGCGCAAGGGTGTCCGAACACCCTTCGTCGAAAAATTACACGGTATATATAAGGCAAAATCTATTTTTTATCTCTATATATTAAGCGTTGAACACCCTTGACACAAGGCAAATGTTAGGCTCAGTGGTCAAGGGTGTTCAAAATATGCATAAAATCACATGTTCGATTCCTGTGAGCTACAATCCAATTTTTTTTGAACACCCTTAAAATATATCCTGCCTCCGCCCTTAACTATGGACATAAGTCACTACTAGTTGGCTTTTTGCAGAGTGACGTGAAGAAGAATTTCAGAAGCAATGATCGTTGGACCATTTGCATAATGTTAGTTTTATTATTATTATTATTATTATTATTATTATTATTATTATTATTATTATTATTACTACTATATATTATCTTTTATTATCTTTGTGTACTCTTTAATAAGAATATTTAATAGGTTTATTCTTATTTGTCTAAAGTGGCTTATTTGGTTTGCTAATTGAAGCTATAAAATATATAAATTTTGAAAAGAAAAACTAATAGTAATAGTATATGCTTCTTGGCTTTCTTAAATGTTAAATATTTTAAAAAACAACTAGTAATATTTAAAATTGGAGAGTGTAGTTAACAAGAAAAGATAAGAATCTAATGAATTTTAGTAAACATGTCATTAGATCTGATTCCTAATAGTACGACAAAGTGTTACTATTTCTTGATCACAAATCTACCTCTGCATGGACCATAATGCAAACAGCCTCCTTTTTTTTATGCAGACTGACAATTCTTAGTTAGAAAAGAATAAACAAATTGATAACTTCACCCAAGCTCCAATCTTTATTCTTAAATCTTTGTTTGGTAGGGTGTATAAGAAATTAAGAATAGTACGTACTAAATAAAATGTATTAGTAATGTTAAAATTATTTTTTATCGACGGTTTGATTTGGTATATTAAAAATAATATATATTGTATAATTTTTATTAAAATTATTTTTTTATAAAAATACCCTTCATATTATTTGAAGAGGATTTGGAAAAGCTTTTGAAAGGCTTTAATTCTGCCTTTATACATAATTATTTTTGTATCAAAAACCATCTTATTGCTAATGTTATAATTTGTTATGTATAAAATATAACTGAATAAAATTTCTAACTAATACAAGTATTAGTTACACGTAACTTAAAGTCTTGAACACCGCCACCAGAAAAAAAAGGATTAACAATATGAAAGCTAATATTCATCCAAATACATCTACTAAACGACCCCTAATTGTTTGCTTTATTGGTTACCGAAAGGTTCGCACTACGCATGTAGACAAAGAATATGACTGTCTCCCCCACGAATATTCTTATTCTTTTCGTGTTAGTGGGGTGGGCAACTGTCAACTGACCATTTGACAATTATTACGGTGCAACCACACAGTCCTTTTGCTATTTTATACATGCATATAGTTTTTTGGTAAATTTATGAGAAAATTTCACTTCAAAATAATTGGACTCTTTACTTTTCAAATTTTCTAGATTATATTTTCATTTACAATCACTAGTCCAAAAATAATAAACTAAAATTTAATATCTAACTTTAATAGATTTTCGAAATTACTATTTAATTTTAAAAAAGTTAATGCACAAACTTTTAAGTTAATTTTTGAATCAGTAACTGTATTGTATGGGTCGAAACCGGACCCCACAATAATCGATGAGGTTAATCATTTTTTTCGGCTAACATAAGATTAATAAGTGGCACGATCGCTCTTAATTAACGATATTTCATACCCGTCTAAGATGATTATTAAGGTTACGGCATATCCGTTATGTCTAAAATAACCTCCTAACGTGGACCCAGCCACCAAAGGTCATCTTATGCGGTTCACATCTATAAATACCTAGGGAGGAAGCCAAACAAGGGGTTCCTCTCTTTCCCCGTGGGGGGCTCTAAAATATACAAAGCAAAACAAGGAGGGAGAATCTAAAATATAAAGACAGAAAGACGGTAGATCCGAATGAATATGATTGTAAGGCTTTGAACCTCCCTACGGGAAGGCATACCACCCTATTATCTTCAATAAAGATCACTCATATTTTCTGTCATTAGAAGAACTATCTTTCATTTATCTTTTCCCTTGTTATATTCTTGATTTATTACGACTTGCTATGATTGGCCCTCAACCTACATATATTGTTTTGTATTCATAAAGTAATTGGTATTTTGAGTCAAACAATTTGGCACCGTGAGTGGAAATTTCCTAGCAAGATCGCGTAGCTCTTCCTGAAATAAAAAGCAAAGGGGAAACATTGAGAAAGGGAAAAACAACCCGATCAGAGCAAGCTTGATCCACCTCGTCCACACACTTGGGACTCAAACCATGTGCCTTCGCCAACTAATTCAACTATGGTTGAAATAGGACTCGGACTACGTGCCCTCGACTCTAAATAATCAACAATATTCAACAACAATTGAACTGGGACTCAGGCTATTTGCCTTCGCCAAGTAATTCAACTACGGTTGAAATAGGACTCGGGCTACGCGCCCTCGACTCCAAATAATTAACAATGTTCAACAACAGTTGAACTAGGACTCAGGCCATGTGCCTTTGCCAACTAATTCAACTACGGTTGAAATAGGACTCGGGCTACGCACCCTCGACTCCAAATAATCAACAATGTTCAACAACAGTTGAACTGGGACTCAGGCCATGTGCCTTCGCTAACTAATTCAACTACGGTTGAAATAGGACTCAGGCTACGCGCCCTCGACTCCAAATAATCAACAATGTTCAACAACAGTTTAATTGGGACTCAGGCCACATGCCTTCACTAACTAATTCAACTACGATTGAAATAGGACTCGGGCTACGCGTCCTCGACTCCAAATAATCAACAATGTTCAATAATAGTTGAACTGGAACTCAAGCCATGTGCCTTCGCCAACTAATTCAACTACGGTTGAAATAGGACTCGGGTTACGCACCATCGACTCCAAATAATCAACAATGTTCAACAATAGTTTAACTGGGACTCAGGTCATGTGTTTTCGCCAACTAATACAACTACGGTTAAAATAGGACTCGGGATGCACGCTCTCGACTCCAAAATAATCAACAATGCTCAACAATAGTTGAACTGGACTCATGCCATGTGCCTTCGCCAACTAATTCAACTACGGTTGAAATAAGACTTGGGCTACGCGCCCTCAACTCCAAATAATCAACAATGTTCAATAATAGTTTAACTGGGACTCAAGCCATGTGCCTTCGCCAACTAATTCAACCACGAAATATGACTCGGGCTACACGCCCTTGACTCCAAATAATCAATAATGTTTAACAATAATTGAATTGGGACTCAGGCCATGTTCCATCGCCAACTAATTCAACTACGGTTGAAATAGGATTCGGGCTACGCGCCCTCGACTCCAAATAATCAACAATGTTCAACAACAGTTGAACTGGGACTCAGGCCATCTACTTTTGCCAACTAATTCAACTGCGGTTGAAATAGGACTCGGGCCACGCGCCCTCGACTCCAAATAATCAACAATATTCAACAACAGTTGAACTGGGACTCAGGCCATGTGTTTTCGCCAACTAATTCAACCACGGTTGAAATATGACTCGGGCTATGCTCCATCGACTCCAAACAATCAATTATGTTCAACAACAGTTAAACTGGGACTCAAGCCATGTTCCTTCGCCAACTAATTCATCTACGGTCAAAATAGGACTCGGGATGCACACCCTCGACTCCAAATAGTCAATAAGGTTCAACTACAGTTGAATTAGGACTCAGGCCATATACCTCCACCAATAAACTATCAAGCGAACTAAGGCACAGAGCAAGCACCCTCGCCGACCTAGTGAGTACATCTAAACTCCTACTAAAATTAAAGATACACGAGATTCGGCCCCATCCAAACCACCGGGTCGCGTTTTCGTCCCCATGGCGAATAGTCTGACCACGCCCAAAATGGGACTAAGGTCAGGACGATCCGCCCTAGAGGGGGTGGCTTGCCTTGACCACTCGAGTCGCGAGGGGACCGGCCGCCAACGACCAAAAATTAGTACCCCCACTAGAATCGAATATCAAAACCAAATTAACCCCCCCCTCCCCCGCAAGACTCAAATGAAACGAACACTAAACAAACGACAAAAGGGGAATTCCCCCTTGTTCATAAAACAATCTCGGGCCACGCCCTCTTACATCCATCCAAACACCATCAAAAAAAAGGGGGGGGGGAATAAGAAAAACAACAACAGCAACAACCACTAAAAAGATAAAGAAACTACTCGTTTCACTCGGCGCCATTCGCACCATCACCTACCCCAGCCGCATTGTTACCTACTCTACCTGCATCGCCACCCGTAGCCTCCGTACCGTTGCCAGATCCCCCCAAGCTTCTTCCAGCTCCATCGTCAATCCCAGGCATTGCGGTATCAAAATCGCACTCCATACGATCCTCCTGCGCCCTTTGGCGTGCTCCCTCGAAAACGGCTTCAGATATAATTTCGAGCTTAAACAAATGCTTATATACATCCCGCTGAGCCTCAGCATAAACCCAAACCTCACGAGAGTAACCCATAAAAGTAGACTGCTTATGTATACGCCTATTCTCCTCCTCCAAAATCGCGATATGCCCCGCTGCATCTTGAGCACCCCGTTTTAGGACTCCAATCCTCTCTTCAAGACTTCCCTCTCTGAAGGCAGCAACAACTTTCACCAAAGACAACTGAGATTTGTTGGCGTGGATGACCCCTGTGAGCACGTGATTTTTGCCTTACTTGAGAAGTACTCCCAGAAAATTCAAAAATAAAAATAGTTTCGTGTTGGGTATGATTTTTGTGATTTTGTGTTATTTTATCTTTTGTGTGCACGTTTATTTACTTAAATTAAAAATACAAAAAATATATGCTAAGTTTTGCATTTTTAGTGTTTGATATCGAAGTCATGTGATTTACATTTTTAGGTGATATATGTGTGGGTTAATTGTATGCATATATATATATATATATATATATACATGTACATATATATATATGTGTAGTAATGAGATCAAATTGGGCCATAGTTTAGTCCAGGAAAACCAGGCCCAAACGAATCCCAATCCGTCCAGCATCTATCATTGTGGCATTCGATCTGGACCGTTGGATTTTATTATCCAACGGCCCGGATTAATCCTTTAATTCCAACATACACTCAGCCTATGACTTAACCAAACGACGCCGTTTGGTTTAAGTGAGGAGATCCCGATCGTTGATCAAGTTTGATCCAACGATCAGGATTTAACTTCTCCAAAACATATATAAACTCATTCCATACCCCCCCCCCCCCCAAGCCAGACCCCCCCTCTCCCTTCATCTCCCTCAGGAGCTCTCAGAGACCTAGCGTAACGCCGCCGTGCCCCGCCTGCCGGAAATCGCCTCACGGCGGTTCCGGTAGGCCAATCACCACCAAACCAATGCCAAAACCTTCCCCTCACCTCCCCCATCACGAACCCAGCCCCCACTAACCTCGAATCATGCCGGAGCTCCTCGAATCTTCATTTGAAGATTCGAGTCAAACTCGAACCAATGCCAAATCACCCCAAACTCACCCCAAACCCTCCCATGGCCTCCCTCGTACCCCCGCCGGTTTTCGTTTACCTCGAATCTAACCAGAAATGCAAAAGCCCCAAATCCGAGCCCAAGAACCCTAGTTTTTGAAGAAACCCAATTCGAGCCGGGTTAGCCACAATTGAAGTCCAAGGGACTTTAGTCTAGGTGTTCTCAATCGAGAACATCTTGATTAAAGCCCGTTTGGCTTCAATAGTTCACAAATTTTGGTTCAAAGCCTGGGTCGGCAGTTTTCTTATGAGGTATCCATTCATTCTCTGGTCAATTCAATTCAATTGTGTGAACATATGTGCTTGTTTTGGTTTGTGTTTCGATTTTTATCTGTTATTAATTTCTCATATCAGTTGATCTATTCTCCTCCTTCAACAGACCTTTTATGTGGTCGATTCCTATTCTTTACCAATTGTTGTTTGAATTCAATGCCTAGTTCGTTTAATATCGTCAACAATTCAATTTGTTTGTATAATTTGCCCTGGCCTGCCCGTATGCAATGCACAAGTGTGGGATTTGGTTGCTTGTTTAAATCTGGATTAAGAGTTAATTGGTTACAGAGTTAGGATTTAATTGAGATTAATTATTTAATCACTTGCCCATAAAAGGGCTAGTGGAACCTGCACAGCAGGGTATCCCACTGATGCCCTGCCACCAGCCTTATTGTTTAATGCTGGAGTCCATACATTGGACAGTAGATAGTGGGTTTGTAGAGAATATGATGGGTTGGGGAGTCAGGGTAGGGGGTAACCTTAGGGGCTGCTGGTCAGCTATAAGATGGGAGACAATCTGAGAGTAAAGAGGGGACATTTTTCAGAGTACCTGGAGAAGAGATAAAACAGTGATAACAGGCATACACCTGGAGAAAAACAGAGTCATAGCTAGAGAGAGCTTAGGGAGAAAATAGACAGCAAGCATACATTTCGATACACATATAGAAAGATACAGAGAAAGGCTACTGTTTCATTGGTTCTGGGGTCACTGTTTCGTGTGTTTTGATTCAGTGGCTGAGCTATTAGACTTTCGTGTGTTGTGGTTGTGTTTTGCTGTTGGTGGCAGTGTTCATTTGCTGCTCTTGGTCGTTTGTGTTGCTGCTCTTGTTCATTTGGTGCTGCTTGTCCAGTATTGGGGTTCTTGGTCTAGTGTTGTTGCTGTTAGACATTGTTGTTGTTTGTTGTGTCTTCATTGCTGTTGGAACATCTCAGTTGTGTATGCTACTGCTGTGTTGACCATTGTTGAAGTGTTGTGGTAGCCCTTGAGTTGCTATTGGTTTAGTTGAGGGCTGCCATTAGTTGTTGTTGCTGTGGTGTTCATTTGGTGCTGTTTGGTCAGTAGTGTTGTTGCTCTCGGTCGTTTGTGTTGCGGGCTGGTATGTTGTGTTGCTGCCTGGGTTGATTTGGTGCTGTGGTTCCATTGTTGGTTGCTGGCTGGTCTATAGTATTGCTGCCTGGGTTGGTTGTTGCTGTTGTTTCATTATTTTCGTTGGCTGTTGGTCTATTTGATTGCTGGTCTATTGGTTACTTGATTGTTGCTCCTGTTACTGTTCTTGTTGCTGTTGCTGCATTGCCATTGCTCACTTTTCCTTGTTCTTCCGCATTCCAGGTACACACTCCTGTTATTGTAGTTCCTTGGTTCGAAAGAATGAAGTTTGAAGCTTATGCATAAAGTCTATGGAAACATGTAGTCGCCTAAAGTTCTTATGTTTAATTACATTCTGTTATTCTCCAATTAAGCTTGTATTGCTAGTTTTGGTTATGGAAAAGTGTAGCTAGGCCAAAGATACACTGTCGTTGAATAAGCACGTAAACCTGAATTAGTCCGTTGTATCTCTATTCAATCTTCTCTGCTAGTGTGTGTAATCTCCAAATCTGTTAACGTTAGACCTTACGCTAAAAGCAAGATTAGCTAGGGAGTTGTTACTCAACGGAATGACGTAATTAGATTAAAAAGAGTCGGGGGCGCATTTCATGTGACCCGACCCCAATTTTGGGCAAGAGTAAACAAAGCGTGTCAGGAACCACAGGCGCATTTCATGTGGTGTGGTTCGTAGCAAGTTTTGAATAATTTGGAATCAACTCTTAAGTAAAATACATTGGGATGTAGTTCGCTTTAGATTTGAATTAAAGGTGCGCCTCGCCCAATAGTTACACTAATCGCATAGCCGTCATAAATGTACATATAAAATACTTCGATTTTGAGATGCGTTGTTTCTTGACGAATATCACGCCTTTCTCAACAGTGTAAATAAGTAGTCGATCCGGGCGCATATTTTAGTTCTACCTTTTAAATACGGGTGTGCATTTCATGCGACCCAAATCCAAACCCCGAAATGTTGAATAAGAATATGTCGAGGATCCGGGTGCATTTCATGTGACGTGATTCGAAAGCATATTTTTAAGCAACTTTCTCTTTCGTAAATCACAACCAATAATAAAAGCGGTAAAGGGATATTAACTTGCACTAAGTACATAATTGTAAAAGCAGATAGATAAGCCAAACACGACAGTTGAGCGACCGTGCTAGAACCACGGAATTCGGGAATGCCTAATACCTTCTCCCGGGTTAATAGAATTCCTTATCCGGATTTCTGGTTCGCGGACCGTTAAATAGAGTCATTCTTTTCCTCGATTCGGGATTTAACCGGTGACTTGGGACACCATAAATCTCCCAAGTGGCGACTCTGAAATAATTAAAATAAATCCCATCTCGATTGTCCTTTAATTGGAAAAACTCTTTGCACCCTTGCGGGTGCGTAAAAAGAGGTGTGACAGCTCTGGCGACTCCGCTGGGGATAATCTTCAGAATTCGAGCTCGGAATAACTGTTGTATTTGGCATATTTTATTATCTGATTTTTTTTACATGTTGGCATCAATGTGCAAAATGTTGTTTTTACTGCTTTGATATTGTGTGAACTGTACATATAAATTGTGCCGGAACCAATCTCCTCTCCGAGTCTTCTAAATCATGAAGAAGGGTGCACTTCGTGTGACTTCTTTTCTGTATAGTGTCTAATTCCCATTTTAGAACGAGGTTTGGATAAGTTGCAAAACCGGTGAAGCTTCTGGTATTCCCGGGTTGCTGCCTCCTCCTCGGCTCGAGCTGTCCGCTCGGGTAAGCCAAGTCTAGAACAGATAAACCCAGGTTTTAAACCTAGAATAACAAAGCTTCATGCCGGATCCCTAGTAGGAAACGTTTATTTGCATCATGTCGCATTTGGCTTAGGGGACTCAACACAGGGGTTGGGTCCGTCTAGGACAGGTGACCTGAAATGAACAGACTATCCTGCTGCATCCTGTTTGTCTTGCGCATTTATCTGTTATAAACTTGCAAAAAAAAAAAAAAAAAAAAAAAAAAAAAAAAAAAGTGTTTTGTTCTTAAGATAGAAATAGCTTATTTGTTTTCCTTTAGTAAAATGAATAAATAATGTCGTTTGTTCCGTCAAAACCGAACTACGTGGGTTTGATTCTCATTGGATGTGAGATACGTAGGCAACCTCCATCAGGTCCAACTCCACCTTTTGAAAAATGGCTAAAAAATCAAAACTAACTTCTGTACTAAATAAGTCGGTGACGCTGTTTTTAAAAATAGCCGAATGTTCCCGAAAGGGACGCCGGAAGGCTAATTTCGTATAAACGGCCACCTTTGGGTCAATTTTGATTTCGATCAATTTACCCCACAGCCTTAAAAGCCTTCGTCCCCGAGACGTTGAAAGGCCGTGATTGAAAACTAATTTTTTATTTTTTATTTTTAGCAAAACAAAGTTGTTTTCTTATTTAAATCACCTTAATAAATGTGCAGGATGAGCACGAATCGGAATAAATCATTTTCAATCTTTAGTGAGGTCCCTCAGCAGCTCCGTATATGGTGGAACGATTTGGAAGACAGTAGCAAAAAGGTTGTAGGGAGAATTTTGGGAGGTTTGGTTGATCTGTTGAATATCGAGCCAAGGGAGGACATCATCAAGGCACTGGTATCTTTCTGGGATCCGACCCGCAATGTGTTCCGTTTTGTTGACTTCGAATTGACGCCCACATTAGAGGAAATTGCGGGCTATGCAGGACTTAATGGGAAATTAAGAGGGCAATACCTGCTCTCACCAAGACCGGTATCTCCACATGGGTTTCTGGATTTGCTGAGCATTAGTCGGAAGGTGAAAAATGATGATCTGCCGAAAGGGTGTTGCGATCTCCAATTCTTATATCAACGGTACGGCGCTCCTCGGGGTTTTGAAGAGTCAAACCTTGGACTGACTCACGCAGGGAATAGAACCAAGTGGGAGGCCAGACGAATTCTAGCATTCCTAACGACATTCTTGGGGGTTGTGATTTGTCCGCGTGAAGATAAGAAAATAGAGATAAGTCTGGTAGGAATAGCCGATGTTGCAATCAAAAAGGCTACCAGCACGGTGGTCCCTTTGGTTTTGTCCGAAATCTATCGAGCCTTGACTGTATGCCGAGAAGGGGGCAATTTCTTCCAAGGTTGCAATCTGTTACTTCAATTATGGATGCAAGAACACCTCCATCACCGAACACAATACATGAACCATGGGTTGACCGGAAAAAACTGTATCAGGGGTTTCGAAGAACGGATGATGGGTGCTGTATTCCCTGAAGGCGTCGAGGCATGGCTTGCACGACTGAGCTCAATAGAAGCCGATCGGATTGAATGGGCATTCGGGTGGTTACCCGATACTGAAGTAATATATATGGCAGCCGAGGAGTGTTATATCCTTCTGATGGGGATCCGCAGTGTCCAACCATATGTCCCTCACCGTGTATTACGTCAACTAGGGAGGTTTCAGGTTGTTCCTACCGATCAAGACCTAAGAAAGTACGCCATTGAGTTGAGCCCGGGAGTTGTCTTCCCCGAAGAGAAAGTTAGAAGGCTGTGGCACGAATGTCGGTTCCTCGAGCCTAAAACCATGGTCCGGGAACTATCTAAGGGAGAGGTGGACCCAAAGTACAACGTGTGGTTCGGGAAAAGATTTCAGATTCGTCGGAAATGTTCTAAAAGAGCCCATGTCCAACAATTCACGGAAGATTCACGGGAACAATGGGATTGGTTAGCAAAGGAGGAGGGGTACAGGACGAAGATTGGCAGGATAGAACAGCAGGTCCGGGACCTTCAGTTCGAGAAGAACATGCAAGCTGCCACCGACGAAGGAGACAAAAAGAAGTTGGCACAAGAAAATGACTTCTTGAGAGCTCAAATCCAGCAAATGAAAAGAGATGCTGACAGACAGTCGAGGAGTCGGGCCGACGAAAAATTGATAAGGGGTTTGAGAAGCCAAGTCACCGACATCCAAAGAGAATTGGACGAGTCGAAAGCCCAAATAACGAGGATCCGTGCTAGCTGGAAAAAGGAGGCACATCAACATGCACTCCACCTAAAGCGGGTGGAAGAAGATTACACTGAGATCATCACTAGCCTGAGAGAAGCAAATGTTGTCCTTAGGGAGCGGGTTTTCAAGCAAGCCCAAGATGCCAGAGCAGACCTCGACCGCTGCCACAATTTGATGGCCCGACTGCAAGGACAAGTGGATAGGCTTCTAGATCAAGTCACCAACAATGCTCGAAGATTGGGGGCGAAAAACCAGCAAATAGAGCGGCTACTCGGAGAAAGGGACATGATCAAGGATAGAATTGGAGAAATCGGGCACTATGTCACCACGAAGTGCCTAGCTTGTGAACGAATGCCCCGCGCCGACCTTTTCGCTTCAATTATGGGTTATGTTCATCGGATCATGGAAGAGTTGAGGGAACTGCACAAGGACCTCACACCGAGGCCTGCGGCAAGGCCGAATGATGCCTCGCAGGCCCCCAGGAGTTTTAGGGCATTAGATTTTTGATTGAAAACGTATTTTGAAATGTTGAGTCAAGCTAGTTGGCATTTTTATCTTTACTTTCCAAGTCAAGCATTTTCTTTTGTTTTGCTGATTGTTGTAAGACGTGTTTTGTAACTACACGGTTTTATTTGATATAAAAGTTACTGAATTTTGCCACAATCTTGTTACCAGAACTACGCTCGGTCTGATTCACGCGGGGTCGTGATACGTAGGCAATCCACATAAGATTCGACCACCACTAAAAAAGAAAGGAATCCATAAGTTAAATAACAATAAAGGCTTACAAAGATAGTCGAAAAGGAAAAAAAAAAAAAGAAGAAAAAGAAAGAAAAGAAAAAGGGCCGGAATGACGCATGTTAAAGAGTACACGTAGAAAGGGTTATTTGGTTAGATGCATTGCATCCAACGTGCTATAACATATCTGTCAAACTCGGTGAACTAACAAGTTTGTTGCGTATTCCGGAAAGTTTAGCAGTTGGTTTGACAGAATATACTGGCCAGCCATCACTACCGCACTAGATCCAAAGGACCAGTTACAGTAAGCATGTCGAGTTCCGGCAAGAGTCTCGAGGAAGAAAAATCCGAGCTACAAATCATGAAAGAAGAGGTAGACCGGTTAAAACAACAGATAACAGAGATGCACCTGGCCTGGGCCAGGGAACAGTCTTCACCAAACCGCCCTACTCTCGCCTCAGCTCCGGAACATCCGCCCATCGATCCTTCAACAAGCGCCCCAAGCTATCCATACTTTCAGGGGGAAAACCCATATGCCACCCACATTCCACCAGCCAAACCAAATCCTCCTCCGGCCACCCCTGTTTTTGTGGCACCTCCACCTGCTCCTCTGCAAAGGCCGGCCAGCGAGCCATATGTTCAGATCCATGACAACTCTTACTATCCTCCAGAGCCTACTTTCGGGGCTCCTGAACCACAATCACATACACCTCACTGGGATAATCCGGCAGAACCGGAAAAACACTTCCAAAGTTCGGAACACGAGGAAGTTGTCAGAAAAGTTAAAAGCCTGGAGCAGTCCTTCAGGAACATGCACGGTTTGGGCAACCAGGTCAGCGTCGCCTATAAAGATCTATGTCCATTTCCGGACGTCCAGTTGCCAGCAGGGTTCAAAATGCCCAAATTCGACCTATACGAGGGGCACGGCGACCCAGTAGCCCACCTCCGAGGGTTCTGCAGTAAAATGAGAGGGGCCGGAGGACGGGACGAGCTTCTGATAGCCTACTTCGGCCAGAGTCTGGGAGGATCGGCGCTGGAGTGGTACACTAGACAGGATCCCAATAGATGGTTTACGTGGGATGATTTGGCTCAAGCTTTTATCGGCCAGTTCCAGTACAATCTTGAGATAATCCCCGACCGCCTATCATTGCTAAAATTAGAGAAGAAGCCTGCTGAAAGCTTCAGGGAATTTGGTTTCCGATGGAGGGAACAGGCGGCCAGGGTAGATCCGCCGATGAGAGAAAGCGAGATGGTGGACTACTTCTTGCAGACATTAGAGCCCACCTACTTCGGACATCTGGTAACGTCCGTAGGCAAATCATTCACTGAGGTGATAAAAATGGGGGTATGATCGAGGAGGGTTTGAAGGCCAACAAGATCATGAGTTACTCAGCACTGAAAGCCACCACTCAGGCTATCCAAAGTGGTACCGGAGGAGTACTGGGGAAAAAGAGGAGAGAGGAAGTTGCGGCCGTCGAGTCCGGGGCATGGTTCAGAAATAGAGGCCCCGCACCCCAATATAGCCCACCCCAACCTCACCACCAAAATTACTCCCACAACCCGTATAACCACCCGCAACATTACTATCCCGCACCTGATCCCCATTTTACTGTCCACCACGCACAGTCCTATTCTGCACCTCCCGTCCATGCACCGTGGCGTGCACCAAACCCGCAAAACAATCACCCACCCCCAAGAGCTTACAGAAATCCCTCGGGCGCGAGTTTCCGTCCGAACCAGGCATTCAGGGGCGACAGGGCGCCGAGGCCAAAGACTTTCACTCCCTTAGGAGAGTCTTACACTAGTCTGTTCCACCGGTTAAAGCAGGTAGGGTTGTTGAATCCGGTTGAAGCTAAGCTGCCAAACCCTCTTCCGAAGAACCTGGACCATTCAGTAAATTGTGCCTACTGCTCGGGATGTCCGGGACATGATACAGAAAAGTGTTGGAGGCTAAAGACGGCCATCCAGGAGCTCATTGACACCCGCAGGATCGAGGTCCAGACTCCAACAGAGCCCAACATCAACCAAAACCCGCTTCCAACTCATCACGAGACCAATATGATCGAGTTGGTACGGGCGGAGGAAGGAAAACAGAAAGCCTCTCAGACTGTAATGATGATTAAGTCTAGCGGGGCAGGAACGAGAAAAGGGCCAAGCTTTGATGAATCGCCCAGTTGCAAGAAGGACATACCAGGAGAGTCGGAAGCAGGAAAGGAAAGTGTGAACGAAGTACCGGTGAAGCCGGCCAAGATAGTTGTACCAGGGGCAGCAATCAAGCCCATCTTGACAGTAGCAGGCGTTCGAATGGATCCCTTCATCATCCAGCCGGCAACACAGTTGCCAGTAACTGATAGCCGGGCCGTCCCATGGAATTATGCTCGGATTACAACGACCTACAGAGGAAAGGAGGTGAAAGAGGAAGTTTGTGAAGCCCAAGGGTTGACCCGCTCGGGGAGATGTTTTGCCCCTGCGGAATTGAGGAAGACCACTCCGGCGGTATTGAAAAAGCCGGTCACTGATGAAGAAGCAGAAGAATTCTTGAAAAAGATGAAGCTGCATGACTACTCTGTTTTAGAACAGTTGAAGAAGACTCCGGCGCAAATATCATTGCTATCCTTGCTGATACATTCTGAAGAACATCGGCAAGCATTGATGAAAGTCCTGAATGAGGCACATGTACCGGATAAAATCTCGGTGAGCCATTTGGAGAAGATCACCAATAGGATCTTCGAAGCAAATCGGATCACTTTCACCGATGACGAGTTGCCTGAGGAAGGCACTGAGCACAACAGGGCTTTATATCTTACGGTGAAGTGTGAAGAGGCGGTGGTTACCAAAGTCTTGGTCGATAATGGGTCCAGTGCTAACATTTGCCCTCTCTCTACACTGGGCAAATTGAAGGTAGACATCGGCAGGGTACGCAAGAACAGCGTATGTGTTCGAGGGTTCGACGGAGGAGGCAAAGCGTCGGTTGGTGACATAGTGCTAGTCTTGACAATCGGGCCGGTGGAGTTCACCATGGAATTCCAGGTGCTGGACATGGTGGTGTCATATAACCTCCTAATAGGGCGACCATGGATTCATGCCGCAAGAGCAGGTTCCATCCAGCTTACACCAGCTCGTCAAGTTTGAATGGGACCAGCAGGAGATCGTCGTCCATGGAGAGAACGATCCACAATCAGGCACCATCATTCCCTTTGTTGAAACAGAAGAAGATGTTGGGCCGTGGGTGTATCAGGTCTGCGATGTGGTGTCCGCCCACCGAGTTCCGGAAGGGGAATGTATTCCCGGCGACAGAACAATCACTGCGGATGTCATGGTGGCGCATGAAATGCTGAGACATGGTTTCATACCCGGTAAAGGTCTAGGTGCATCTCTGCAAGGAATCATACAACCGGTATCGGTGGTCGAGAACTTGGGAACCTTCGGCTTAGGATTCCAGCCAACCTCAGAGGACATCCGGCGAGCAAAGAAGAGTAAGCAGAAGACATGGGTGCTCTCAAAACCTGTTCCACGCCTTTCCCAATCTTTTATCAGGTCCGGAGCAAGAGGACATCCAGCGACAAAGATTCCCGGTCCTACGATCAGGCCAGATGAAGAGTTCTTCAGGAAGTTCGAGGACCTATTCACGGATGTATGTATGCTCGAGGACGGTGAAGGATCTAGTCACGCCGAGATACAATTTGTGGGACCAAAGGCAAAACTGAATAACTGGAAGGCTACTCCTCTCCCTGTCCGGAAGGAGTCTTGGTAGTTTGTCTTGGATTGTTTTTCTTTTCGAAATTTTGTGTTGGGGGTTTGTCCCCGGAGTAAAATCCCGTTGTTTTAGTTCATTTTTGATTTAAGTTTGCAGTTTGTTTTCCCTTTGTACAACTCCCATCAATGAAATTTGGTTCCTTCGTGTCTAATTTTGTTTATCTTTTCTTCTTTTTACTTTTCCGAACAGCCTTCTTGCAACTGATCTTAATGATATGGCATGCTTAAAGATTAATCAACCCAGTCTAGAAAGTCAATCGGGTTTGGAAATAATAACACATGAAATAAGAAGTGACGAGAGTGAGTCAGAGTACGGCGATGATGAAGCCGTGGAAGAAATCGGTGAAGAATTAAGTCACTTCGAGGAAAAGCCCAAACCAAATTTAAATGATACTGAGGCCGTTAATCTAGGGAATGCGGATGACGTCAAAGAAACCCGAATAAGTGTCCATATTGAACCCAACCTGAGAGAAGAGTTGATCAAAACACTCATGGAGTTTAAAGACATTTTCGCATGGTCGTACGACGACATGCCAGGACTCAGCACTGATCTAGTGGTTCATAGATTACCCACTGATCCGGCATATCCTCCCGTCAAGCAAAAGCTGCAGAAATTCAAGACGGAGATGAGTGTGAAGATTAAGGAGGAGGTAACCAAGCAGTTGCAGGCGAAAGTCATTCGTGTCACTCGATACCCTGAATGGTTGGCTAACGTAGTGCCGGTGCCAAAGAAAGACGGAAAGATCGGGGTATGCGTGGACTATCGCAATCTCAACAAGGCAAGTCCTAAGGATAATTTCCCACTTCCCAATATCCATATCCTGATTGATAATTGCGCCGGACGCGAAATTGGATCCTTTGTGGACTGTTATGCGGGATATCATCAGATTTTGATGGATGAAGAGGACGCAGAAAAGACGGCTTTTATCACGCCGTGGGGGACTTATTGCTACCGAGTGATGCCATTTGGTTTGAAGAATGCAGGAGAAACATATATGAGGGCGATGACTACGGTATTCCATGACATGATACACAAGGAAATTGAGGTGTACGTGGATGATGTGATCGTGAAATCCAGACGTCAAGAGGACCATGTTGCTGACCTCAGGAAGTTCTTTCAAAGACTTCGAAGATACGACATCAAGCTCAATCCGGCCAAATGTGCATTCGGAGTTCCGTCAGGAAAGTTGCTAGGATTCATCGTCAGCCGACGGGGCATTGAGTTGGACCCGTCCAAAATCAAGTCCATTCAGGAGTTACCCCCGCCGAAGAATAAAACAGAGGTAATGAGTCTGTTGGGAAGGTTGAATTACATCAGTAGGTTTATTGCCCAGCTTACGGCAACTTGTGAACCCATATTCCGCCTATTGAAGAAAGACGCTGCGATAGAATGGACGGCAGAATGTCAGGAAGCGTTTGACCGGATCAAAGGGTATCTGTCAAATCCACCCGTACTAGTTCCGCCTGAGCCAGGTAGACCCCTGATTCTTTATCTGACGGTCTTGGAGAATTCGTTTGGCTGCGTACTGGGGCAGCATGATCTTACCGGCGGAAAGGAACGGGCCATTTACTACCTCAGCAAGAAGTTTACAGTCCACGAGGTCAAGTACACTCATCTGGAAAAGACATGTTGCGCCCTAACTTGGGTAGCCCAAAAGCTGAAACACTACTTGTCTTCTTACACCACTTACCTCATTTCGCGTTTGGATCCGTTGAAGTATATTTTCCAGAAACCTATGCCTACAGGGAGGTTAGCAAAATGGCAAATATTACTTACGGAGTTCGACATCATATACGTGACAAGGACGGCTATGAAAGCTCAAGCCCCGGCCGATCACTTAGCTGAAAATCCTGTTGATGACGAATACGAACCCTTGAGGACGTATTTTCCAGATGAAGAAGTGTTGCAAATTGAGGGGACCAAGGATCCAGGGTGGAAGCTCTTCTTCGATGGAGCGGCAAACGCAAAAGGAGTCGGAGTAGGGGCGGTGCTCATATCTGAAACAGGACATCATTATCCTGTTACTGCTCAACTGCGTTTTCACTGTACCAATAACATGGCCGAGTACGAGGCATGTATCTTGGGGTTGCGATTAGCGGTGGACATGGATGTACGGGACGTCTTGGTCTTGGGGGACTCGGACCTTCTAGTACATCAGATTCAGGGAGAATGGGAAACCAGAGATTTAAAGCTTATCCCATATCGTCAGTGTTTGCATGATTTGACCAAACGCTTTCGATCGGTAGAATTCAGGCACATCCCGAGGATGCATAATGAGGTTGCCGACGCGTTGGCTACTTTAGCGTCAATGCTACATCACCCGGACAAGGTTCGTGTCGATCCGTTACATATCCAGGTCCGGAATCAACATGCTTATTGTAACGTGATAGAGGAAGAGGTGGATGGTGAGCCATGGTTTCATGATGTCAAGGAATACCTCAGGTTAGGAGTATACCCAGAGCAAGCAACTGGAGATCAAAAGCGAGCTATTCGGCGGTTGGCGAACGGATTTTTCCTTAGTGGAGGGGTGCTGTACAAAAGAACCCCAGATTTGGGATTATTGAGATGTATAGATGCAAGTCAAGCCACAGCAGTTATGACGGATATACACTCGGGAGTTTGCGGACCACACATGAGCGGATACGTATTGGCAAAGAAGATTCTTCGAGCAGGATATTATTGGCTCACTATGGAGCGGGATTGTATAAGTTTCGTGCGAAGATGCCATCGGTGTCAGATACACGGAGATTTGATTCATTCTCCGCCGACTGAATTGCATACAATGTCCGCACCTTGGCCGTTTGTCGCATGGGGTATGGATGTTATTGGACCTATTGAGCCTGCCGCTTCCAACGGTCATAGGTTCATTCTGGTAACGATTGATTATTTTACCAAGTGGGTGGAGGCCAAAACATTCAAATCAGTGACCAAGAAGGCAGTGGTGGACTTCGTGCACTCCCACATCATTTGTAGGTTCGGAATTCCGAAGATGATCATTACGGATAACGGTGCAAATCTTAACAGTGGATTGATGAAAGAGGTATGTCAACAGTTCAAGATTACACACCGAAATTCCACACCGTATCGCCCAAAAGCAAATGGTGCGGTCGAGGCAACAAACAAGAACATAAAGAAGATATTGAGGAAAATGGTAGAAGGATCTAGGCAATGGCATGAAAAGCTACCATTCGCGCTGTTGGGTTATCGCACTACCGTCCGGACTTCGGTAGGTGCAACTCCTTACTTGTTGGTATACGGGACTGAAGCAGTAATACCCGCAGAAGTTGAGATTCCATCCCTCCGAATCGTCGCTGAAGCTGAGATTGACGACGACGAGTGGGTCAAAACCCGATTAGAGCAATTAAGCTTGATCGATGAAAAGAGATTGACAGCGGTATGTCACGGCCAATTGTATCAAAAGAGAATGGCGAGAGCATATAACAAGAAGGTACGTCCCAGGAGATTTGAAGTGGGACAGCATGTGCTGAAGAGAGTTCTACCACATCAGGCCGAAGCGAAAGGCAAGTTCGCTCCAAATTGGCAAGGACCTTTTGTGGTGACTAGAGTATTATCCAACGGCGCTCTATGTCTGACTGATGTCGAGGGAAGATGCACCGATATGGCTATCAATTCTGATGCAGTTAAGAGATATTATGTGTAATTCTTTAATGCATTTGTCAACGTTTGTGTGTATTTGGCATTTTTCGGAGAATGAAATGACAGAGGCAATTTTTCTACTACCCAAACACTTTAACCTTTGTTTCCCCATTTGAGCCTTAATTATTCTTTCATATACCCTCTTTCGGAATCATCAAGGAAGATGTGTAACAGAATAGAAAAGAAACAAAAAAGTAATACAAGAAAAAGTGAACTACGTTCGACCTGATTCCTCAAGAAGGATACGTAGGCGCCACGCGGCTCGGTCATAATAAAATAAAAATCAAAAATCCCCCAAGCAACAAAACTGGGGCAGAAGTCATTGTTTCGTTTGAAAGATAGTGTGGATTCCGAAAGTTGTAATAAGTTAACCGTTGAGGCTAAACCCCTTTCTTCAGCCTCACGCGCAGAAACCATATCAAGAACCAGAAAGACCTCTCGATCAGTATTTGAGAAGTGCCAAGTCATGTGAATGAAAGCCAAGAGTGACATCCCGACCCTCGATTGAATTCAGGATGCACAAGCCGAAAGGGGATAACGCTCTAGAGGGAATCTCAGGGGTGATACCCCGCCGCAAGGAAAGAAAGCATAAATGAGAGAGTCTTAACGGTGAAAACCCTCGCGGGCACCTTAAGGCGAAGGAAGTTGAGAGAAGTAAAATGAGAGAGTCTTACGGTGAAAACCTTTACGGGCACCCTAAGGCGACGGGAGATAGAGAGAAATGAGAGAATCTCGTTAGTGAAAACCCTTTGAAGGGCACTATGAGGTGGCAGGAGGAGATGGTCACAAGATGTCTGCATGAGACAAGGTTTGGACATCCGTTTACCTCTAGCAGGACGCGGTATCAGAAAGTGATCGACATGAATAGACTGGGTAGTTTAATCTCAAAGGCGCGGCATAACATTGGATCAGGCACCCATTCAGATAAGTTTTTCCCATTTTGAGTTCAGAAAAGTTTTTCGAAAATTGATTTTTCAAAGCTTACTACCAAGTCTCCCAAAGCAGTATATTGAAAGTGAATAGGCATTGGAACAAGGCAATGAGACGGAAGTCGTTACGATAGTGAGATTGGGATGACAGGCCGAGTGGAAGGTTCGCAAGAATTATGGAGTATGATGGACACATGTGGCATGTCCGAAAGATGATTTCACGCAACAGATCACCGGCTAAAAGAGTCGGACCAAACCAAAGAGTGGAATAAAAGGAAAGATGAGAGGTCGTTCGTGGAAAAAGCATCTTCCCAAGCAAGCGTCAACGTCGTCCTCGAAGTTCGAGAGAGGCCAAGCAGCTGAAAGAGAATGGCCTCAACAAGAGTGGCACGACCACTCGCGGCGTTTTGAAACTAACAATTTTTCTTTGATTTAAAGCAAGAAAAGAGGGTCCGACGGCAGAAAAGCATACCGTCCAGAAGTTTATCACACTGGGGCAGAAAATTTTCTCCTGTTGCGAAAATTTTCTGGAAAGCAAGACTCAGAGGATAAGTGTAGAAAGCAACACAAGATGGGGTGATCTTTGAGCCGGGTATCATCTCCAGCAGTTATTGGAAAAAGAAAAATGGCTTCGAGATTCCCCCAGCGGTATTACATCCTATAATTTGATCAAGGAAACAAAAGCGTGAGTCCCAGAAGAGGTAGGGGAAGAAGGAAGAGAATGAGGGGTGAAGGAAACAAAGAATACTTCCTCAGCAACATCATCCCTAGCAGGCGAGTAAACAGTTCCAAGATACCCCCCAGCAGCCAGAAGAAAAGTAATACGACCCAGGGGAAAGCAATTCCAAGACAGGATAATTCGGAAGAGAAGGTGGTCCGAGAGGTAATGCGGGAACAAGGATAGGGTACAAGAGGCAAAGGAAGGTAATCAAGATAGGATGAAATCAGTGAGTAGTAGTTGAAGTCAGGGAGCCCGCCTGGAGAATGGAGTGGCGATTTAATTCTGAAGTAGTAGTTGAAGTCAGGGAGCCCGCCTGGAGAATGGAGTGGCGATTTAATTTTGAAGTAGTAGTTGAAGTCGGGGAGCCCGCCTGGAGAATGGAGTGGCGATTTAATTTTGAAGTAGTAGGTGAAGTCGGGGAGCCCGCCTAGAGAATGGAGTGGCGATTTAATTTTGAAGTTGTAGTTGAAGTCAGGGGAGCCCGCCTGGAGAATGGAGTGGCGATTTAATTTCGAAGTCGTAATTGAAGTCGGAAGCCCGCCCGGAGAATGGAGTGGCGATTTAATTTTGAAGTAGTAGTTGAAGTCGGGAAGCTCGCCTGGAGAATGGAGTGGCGATTTAATTTTGAAGTAGTAGTTGAAGTCGGGAAGCCCGCCTTGAAGAATGGAGTGGCGATTTAATTTTGAAGCGATAGTTGAAGTCAGGGAGCCCGCCTGGAGAATGGAGTGGCGATTTAATTTTGAAGTAGTAGTTGAAGTCAGGGAGCCCGCCTGGAGAATGGAATGGCGATTTAATTTTGAAGTAGTAGTTGAAGTCAGGAAGCCCGCCTGGAGAATGGAGTGGCGATTTAATTTTGAAGTAGTAGTTGAAGTCGGGAAGCCCGCCTGGAGAATGGAGTGGCGATTTAATTTTGAAGCAGTAGTTGAAGTCAGGGAGCCCGCCTGGAGAATGGAGTGGCAATTTAATTTTGAAGTAGTAGTTGAAGTCAGGGAGCCCGCCTGGAGAATGGAGTGGCGATTTAATTTTGAAGTAATAAGTGAAGTCAGGGAGCCCGCCTGGAGAATGGAGTGGCGATTTTATTTCGAAGTAGTAGTTGAAGTCGGGGAGCCCGCCTGGAGAATGGAGTGGCGATCTATTTTAATTTGGTAGAGGAAAGCGGCAGAATGTAACAGAAATCTCCGGCATGAATCCAAATTCGTAAGAAGAGAAGAAGCATCGGAAGGAACGCCAAGTCAGACAGGATGGCAAGGAGCGCGACAAGATCAAGTTGAAAAGGATAGATAAGAACTTGTAGTACTGTAACTTTGAAGTTGTAATTGAAGTCAGGAAGCCCGCCCGGAGAATGGAGTGGCGATTTAATTTTGAAGTAGTAGTTGAAGTCGGAAGCCCGCCGGAGAATGGAGTGGCGATTTAATTTTGAAGTAGTAGTTGAAGTCGGGAAGCCCGCCCTGAAGAATGGAGTGGCGATTTAATTTTGAAGCGGTAGTTGAAGTCAGGGAGCCCGCCCGGAGAATGGAGTGGCGATTTAATTTTGAAGTAGTAGTTGAAGTCAGGGAGCCCGCCTGGAGAATGGAGTGGCGATTTAATTTTGAAGTAGTAGCTGAAGTCGGGGAGCCCGCCTGGAGAATGGAGTGGCGATTTAATTTTGAAGTAGTAGTTGAAGTCAGGGAGCCCGCCCGGAGAATGGAGTGGCGATTTAATTTTGAAGTTGTAGTTGAAGTCAGGGAGCCCGCCTGGAGAATGGAGTGGCGATTTAATTTTGGAGTTGTAATTGAAGTCAGGAAGCCCGCCCGGAGAATGGAGTGGCGATTTAATTTTGAAGTAGTAGTTGAAGTCGGGAAGCCCGCCCGGAGAATGGAGTGGCGATTTAATTTTGAAGTAGTAGTTGAAGTCGAGAAGCCCGCCTGAAGAATGGAGTGGCGATTTAATTTTGAAGCGATAGTTGAAGTCGGGGAGCCCGCCTGGAGAATGGAGTGGCGATTTAATAGTTGAAGTCAGGGAGCCCGCCTGAAGAATGGAGTGGCGATTTAATTTTGAAGCAGTAGTTGAAGTCAGGGAGCCCGCCTGAAGAATGGAGTGGCGATTTAATTTTGAAGTTGTAATTGAAGTCAGGGAGCACGCCCGGAGAATGGAGTAGCGATTTAATTTCGAAGTAGTAGTTGAAGTCAGGCAGCCCGCCTGGAGAATGGAGTGGCGATCCGTTTAATTTGGTAGAGGAAAGCAGTAGAATGTAACAGAAATCTCCGGCATGAATCCAAGTTCATAAGAAGAGAAGAAGCATCAGAAGGAACGCCAAGTCAGACAAGATGGCAAGGAGCGCGACAAGATCAAGTTAAAAAGGATAGATAAGAACTTGTAGTATCGTAACTTAGTCTAGCTTCTTGCTTTTGTTGCTTAGCGCGGTGTAACAAGGAAATCAGCTAAGCAGTGGTAACAGCAGTAACAGCGGCAACAGCAGTAACAGCGAGATCGCAACAGTCATGGTAGTCCCAGCTCAGAACTTCCCGAACTACATTGACCTGATTCCCTTTTAGCCAGGGATATGTAGGAGACCTTTGAAGCAAGGTTCGGTCAAAACTTTTCCAAAATGCTTCATACGGAGTGTTCGAATGGGCAAAAATCGCTTATATCCGCTCATTTATCTTTGCACGAAAACTCTGCGTGTTTACGCGCAAAGAGGGGCAGTTGTGAGCACGTGATTTTTGCCTTACTTGAGAAGTACTCCCGGAAAATTCAAAAATAAAAATAGTTTCGTGTTGGGTATGATTTTTGTGATTTTGTGTTATTTTATCTTTTGTGTGCACGTTTATTTATTTAAATTAAAAATACAAAAAATATATGCTAAGTTTTGCATTTTTAGTGTTTGATATCGAAGTCATGTGATTTACATTTTTAGGTGATATATAATTGTGTGGGTTAATTGTATGCATATATATATATATATATACATGTACATATATATATGTGTAGTAATGAGATCAAATTGGGCCATAGTTTAGTCCAGGAAAACCAGGCCCAAACGAATCCCAATCCGTCCAGCATCTATCATTGTGGCATTCGATCTGGACCGTTGGATTTTATTATCCAACGGCCCGGATTAATCCTTTAATTCCAACATACACTCAGCCTATGACTTAACCAAACGACGCCGTTTGGTTTAAGTGAGGAGATCCTGATCGTTGATCAAGTTTGATCCAACGATCAGGATTTAACTTCTCCAAAACATATATAAACTCATTCCATACCCCGCCCCCCCCAAGCCAGACCCCCCCTCTCCCTTCATCTCCCTCAGGAGCTCTCAGAGACCTAGCGTAACGCCGCCGTGCCCCGCCTGCCGGAAATCGCCTCACGGCGGTTCCGGTAGGCCAATCACCACCAAACCAATGCCAAAACCTTCCCCTCACCTCCCCCATCACGAACCCAGCCTCCACTAACCTCGAATCATGCCGGAGCTCCTCGAATCTTCATTTGAAGATTCGAGTCAAACTCGAACCAATGCCAAATCACCCCAAACTCACCCCAAACCCTCCCATGGCCTCCCTCGTACCCCCGCCGGTTTTCGTTTACCTCGAATCTAACCAGAAATGCAAAAGCCCCAAATCCGAGCCCAAGAACCCTAGTTTTTGAAGAAACCCAATTCGAGCCGGGTTAGCCACAATTGAAGTCCAAGGGACTTTAGTCTAGGTGTTCTCAATCGAGAACATCTTGATTAAAGCCCGTTTGGCTTCAATAGTTCACAAATTTTGGTTCAAAGCCTGGGTCGGCAGTTTTCTTATGAGGTATCCATTCATTCTCTGGTCAATTCAATTCAATTGTGTGAACATATGTGCTTGTTTTGGTTTGTGTTTCGATTTTTATCTGTTATTAATTTCTCATATCAGTTGATCTATTCTCCTCCTTCAACAGACCTTTTATGTGGTCGATTCCTATTCTTTACCAATTGTTGTTTGAATTCAATGCCTAGTTCGTTTAATATCGTCAACAATTCAATTTGTTTGTATAATTTGCCCTGGCCTGCCCGTATGCAATGCACAAGTGTGGGATTTGGTTGCTTGTTTAAATCTGGATTAAGAGTTAATTGGTTACAGAGTTAGGATTTAATTGAGATTAATTATTTAATCACTTGCCCATAAAAGGGCTAGTGGAACCTGCACAGCAGGGTATCCCACTGATGCCCTGCCACCAGCCTTATTGTTTAATGCTGGAGTCCATACATTGGACAGTAGATAGTGGGTTTGCAGAGAATATGATGGGTTGGGGAGTCAGGGTAGGGGGTAACCTTAGGGGCTGCTGGTCAGCTATAAGATGGGAGACAATCTGAGAGTAAAGAGGGGACATTTTTCAGAGTACCTGGAGAGGAGATAAAACAGTGATAACAGGCATACACCTGGAGAAAAACAGAGTCATAGCTAGAGAGAGCTTAGGGAGAAAATAGACAGCAAGCATACATTTCGATACACATATAGAAAGATACAGAGAAAGGCTACTGTTTCATTGGTTCTGGGGTCACTGTTTCGTGTGTTTTGATTCTGTGGCTGAGCTATTAGACTTTCGTGTGTTGTGGTTGTGTTTTGCTGTTGGTGGCAGTGTTCATTTGCTGCTCTTGGTCGTTTGTGTTGCTGCTCTTGTTCATTTGGTGCTGCTTGTCCAGTATTGGGGTTCTTGGTCTAGTGTTGTTGCTGTTAGACATTGTTGTTGTTTGTTGTGTCTTCATTGCTGTTGGAACATCTCAGTTGTGTATGCTACTGCTGTGTTGACCATTGTTGAAGTGTTGTGGTAGCCCTTGAGTTGCTATTGGTTTAGTTGAGGGCTGCCATTAGTTGTTGTTGCTGTGGTGTTCATTTGGTGCTGTTTGGTCAGTAGTGTTGTTGCTCTCGGTCGTTTGTGTTGCGGGCTGGTATGTTGTGTTGCTGCCTGGGTTGATTTGGTGCTGTGGTTCCATTGTTGGTTGCTGGCTGGTCTATAGTATTGCTACTTGGCTGTAATTGCCATTGGATTGCTGCCATTGTTTGTTATTGGCTGTTGGTCTATTTGATTGCTGGTCTATTAGTTGTTACTGGTTTACTATTGCTGTTACTGTTCCTGTTACTGTTGCTGCATTGCCATTGCTCACTCTTCCTTGTTCTTCCGCATTCCAGGTACACACTCCTGTTATTGTAGTTCCTTGGTTCGAAAGAATGAAGTTTGAAGCTTATGCATAAAGTCTATGGAAACATGTAGTCGCCTAAAGTTCTTATGTTTAATTACATTCTGTTATTCTCCAATTAAGCTTGTATTGCTAGTTTTGGTTATGGAAAAGTGTAGCTAGGCCAAAGATACACTGTCGTTGAATAAGCACGTAAACCTGAATTAGTCTGTTGTATCTCTATTCAATCTTCTCTGCTAGTGTGTGTAATCTCCAAATCTGTTAACGTTAGACCTTACGCTAAAAGCAAGATTAGCTAGGGAGTTGTTACTCAACGGAATGACGTAATTAGATTAAAAAGAGTCGGGGGCGCATTTCATGTGACCCGACCCCAATTTTGGGCAAGAGTAAACAAAGCGTGTCAGGAACCACAGGCGCATTTCATGTGGTGTGGTTCGTAGCAAGTTTTGAATAATTTGGAATCAACTCTTAAGTAAAATACATTGGGATGTAGTTCGCTTTAGATTTGAATTAAAGGTGCGCCTCGCCCAATAGTTACACTAATCGCATAGCCGTCATAAATGTACATATAAAATACTTCGATTTTGAGATGCGTTGTTTCTTGACGAATATCACGCCTTTCTCAACAGTGTAAATAAGTAGTCGATCCGGGCGCATATTTTAGTTCTACCTTTTAAATACGGGTGTGCATTTCATGCGACCCAAATCCAAACCCCGAAATGTTGAATAAGAATATGTCGAGGATCCGGGTGCATTTCATGTGACGTGATTCGAAAGCATATTTTTAAGCAACTTTCTCTTTCGTAAATCACAACCAATAATAAAAGCGGTAAAGGGATATTAACTTGCACTAAGTACATAATTGTAAAAGCAGATAGATAAGCCAAACACGACAGTTGAGCGACCGTGCTAGAACCACGGAATTCGGGAATGCCTAATACCTTCTCCGGGTTAATAGAATTCCTTATCCGGATTTCTGGTTCGCGGACTGTTAAATAGAGTCATTCTTTTCCTCGATTCGGGATTTAACCGGTGACTTGGGACACCATAAATCTTCCAAGTGGCGACTCTGAAATAATTAAAATAAATCCCATCTCGATTGTCCTTTAATTGGAAAAACTCTTTGCACCCTTGCGGGTGCGTAAAAAAGAGGTGTGACAACCCCTTGTAACTCATCCGCTCGGGTGGAGGCATCAGCCAACCTTCACTTTAAAGCTGCCACCTCCCATTCTAGCACGACAACCTTCCCACTCCACTATGAGGTGACTTCCGTAACCTTGGTCAAATACAAATGCTCACACTCAATCGAGGCCCTCCTCCCGGCCTCGAGCTCATCATCCTTCTGATGCAATTGATCCTCTAAGGCCCTTATGCGACCAAGCACATGGTTTGCCTATATCTCTCTCCTCGCCAACTCTTCAACCAAAGCCCAGTTATGGGGATCAGTCCTCATACATGCGCTCATCTCCTTGCACTTATCTCGATAACGACAACACTTGTCAAGCACCCGCAAAAATACCCCAGACCGAACGTTAGCTCGGCGGAGACTCTCCACCAGCAACAGAAAAGCCTACAAAACGGGGAGCGACGGGTCATGCAGGAAATGAAAAACAATGTAAAGGGAAAGCAAATAAGCTTCCATCTCCGAATACGTACCCTCATTCCCATCACGGCCACTTCGTTCATCAAACCAGCATCCGTAACCCCCCTCAATGATCCATTCTCTACCGGCAAACATAGCTGCCCAAATTGCAACACCATACTCGAGTCTAGCAGCAGCAAATTCTCATCCACAGGAACCTCAATAAGGCGCGACCTCCCATTCAGGTGAGAAGCCACACTTGTGATACCCTCACGGAACATGCGGACATCCTCGGAATCCAAATCCGAGTTGCATACAGACCCGTCTCCTACTGCCGCCACCTCCACCGAAGGGGTACTAGAACTGCCGATATCCATAACCACTTGGGAACCCTCCCCTAACTCAACCATGTGGGTCGAAGACTAGGCCGTTGGAGCAGCACTTCCATCTCGATCCGCGCGGACCTAAATATTATTTTCCCTAGGCCTGTCTTCAGAAGTGCGCGCCACAGTCGTACCCTCTCCCGTCTCAAAAGGAGGAGAATTCACATTTATTATGATAGGGGGAATGGGAATAGCCGCTTCGGGAGGAGTCGGAGTAAAAACAACCATGCGCCTAGTCAAAGGCCCATTTTCCTCATCACACGAAGACGAGCCGTCTCGTGGGCGGACGGTCCCCGATGGACCTTCGTCATGAAATAGAGGAGGAGAAGGAGAGGGCACCGCAGAAGATTCAACCGATGTGGCCCTCGGTACACGGCATGGCGCCGGTGCCGTAAAGAACCTAGCAATCGCGCTAGGTCGTCAAAACGCTAGTTGAGGAGCTCTGCCGCGATTCACTCTCCATGTAACCAAAGACAAGGTTAGCCCGAGGATCTACTAAGCTTGAAACATAATGGGTCTGAAAAGCATAACTTCTTACCCACGGTTTGCCCCCCCCCCCCCACCCTCATGTTTCTCCCAAAAGGACACCCACGTACGGATCCCCTTAGTATATGGAACCACGGCTTCGAGCCATACGCGCAGCCTAGAAAATAAAGTCGGTGGCGACCTCTCGGCTATAAAAGCAATGGCAAAGCAATGATGACCTAAGCACAGTAAAAAGGAAATAAAGGAACAAAGATTGCCGTTCAAAAATAACTCACGTCTGTGATTCCAAACCTCCGGGAATCCCGGGGAAGGCACCACCAAGTGCTCATCCCGAATGTAAAAGAATTTCTCGAACGGCCGAGTCTCAACCTCATCGTCTAATGCAGCTGTCATCCCCCTCAACCCATACGGGCTTATCCGAAGCATAGTCTATCGCACTCGTAGAGGAGCATACAGGGCGAGTACGTGCTGAAGCGTAACCGCCCTACCGGCCAACTCCTCATACTTCAAAAACATCGCCAGGAGTTTGTAGAGAGGGGGTGAGTTGCTTCTGACACACTTTATAATAACTCCAGAAGTCCACCATCAAATTGGGAAGCGGGACCCTGAACCCCAATCTGAAAGGATACGCATAAAAAACACAATACCCTGTGTGATCAGTATGAACCCTCTCCTCGTGACGAGCAAGAACAATATCGGCGTGAGTAGGCACGAACCCCTGCTCCCGCAGTTGGGCCATGCCAACTTCCCCCATCAGTGGGGCCTCATCCATGGGGTCCTCCCCTTCATCGGCGGTGAAATCTATCACCGGGCCTCCAATTACAGGGAGTATTTTGTCTATTGGCAGGACCCCCTCAGCCTCAATTTTTCCCCTCCTCACAGCGCCGGAGATGGTCCTTCAACCACCGGGGGATTAACCGGTAGACCAACCGGAAGAACACCACAAGAAGAAGAACTGGCCATTGCTTAGTTGTTAAGAGAATAGAGTAGAATGTCGGATTTGACGAAAAACGATAAAGCTCATCACAAAAGAGAAAAGACTTTGAGTTCACAAATAACAAGAGCTCCATAATCTCACAAGTAAATAGTAGAATGTCAAGAATCAGATATCCCAAACCATCTTATATTGATTTCGGGAAAACCGATGGATGTTTTTAACTGCACATCTAACTGTCAAAAATGGTTCAACTCTACCGAAACGGGTGTCGCCACAATTAGCACCATAAATTGTCCGCTCGATCACGGCCGCCATCTCGCCAACCAAAGAAAAAATGAAGAGCCTTATCCATAAGGGCGGAGTGATCCCTACACCATTGAAATTTCAAGTGGACTATGTGTACCGTACTCGCACAACTGTATACAGATTACTTCCCTTCGCCGACGACGCTCGTATGCATAATAAGTGGATCGGTCTATCGCCATATAAAAAAAGGGTTGGTGTCACGGCCTCGACACGAGCAGTCGTCACCCACTCCTCTCCCAAAAAACCATCTAATTTACGATCACCAAAGTCCGCTCATCAAGCTCGACTTCGAGGCGACCCTGATAAGCGGAAGGACTAACTGTATGGGTCGGAACCCGGCCCTATAATAATCGACGAGGTTAATAATTTTTTTCGGCTAATGCAAGATTAATAAGTGGCACGACTGCTCTTAATTAACGATATTTCATACCCGTCTAAGATGATCATTAAGGTTACGGCCTATCCGTTATGTCTAAAATAACCTCCTAACGTGGACCCAGCCACCAAAGGTCATCTTATACAGTTCACATCTATAAATACTAAGGGAGAAAGCCAAATAGGGGATTCCTCTCCTTCCTCACGGGGGATCTAAAATATACAGAGCAAAACAAGGAGGGAGAATCTAAAAAATAAAGACAGAAAAACGGTAAATCAGAAGGAACATGATTGTAAGGCTTTGAACCTCCCTACGGGAAGGCAGACCACACTATTATCATCAATAAAGATCACCCATATTTTCTGTCATTAGAAGAACTATCTTTTATTTATCTTTTTCTTTGTTAAATTCTTGATTTATTATGACTTGCTATGATTGGCCCTCAACCTACATATATTATTTTGTATTCATAAAGCAATTGGTAACTTTTGAGTCAAACATGTATCTCGAATATTAGTTCAACAAACCAAATCTATTTGGGTGGTGAAAATTAAATTTTTAACAAGGATATGTGGGTTAATTCAGAAATTGATATTGTGAGAAATTTAGAGTGGTGTTATTTAGACTTGTTAGAAATAGTATATGTAAAATTTGAGTCACTTAATGGAGATTTGGACTGGTTTTGAACAAGAATTGCTACTGAAAATCGTGGAAGAAGTTCGTCTACAGAAGCTTGTATAGAGGTGTATAAAAGTGTATAAGATGTGTTTATACACTTATATATATTGTTATACAAGATTATACATAATTATAAATAATAAAATTGACTTCTTCTTCTTCCTTGCATTTGTTTTCCTGAAATTTAACTCAAATCTTGCTCAAATCTACTCCAAATCACTTCAAATTTTAATTTTGAACTTCTTTTGATATTTTCAACCAATTAGAACAACACTCAATCAAACAATTCAAAAATCCTATTTTCGAAAGCAAAGCTTTGAATGACCTTCAATGGTGGACTTCTACTCTTCAATTTTCTTACATTGCAACTATGTGACACAGGGGAAAGTAGAAAATACATGGCCCCTTGGAGCATATGTAGAAGATGTAAGAAGAGATAGAGAGAGAGTAAAAGCGAGAACACAGATTTAACTCCATATCTTTTAGAAGCAATAGTTGTAAGAACAAAGTTTTTGAATTTGCGAGTGTTTTCAAAATATGTATGTGGTAGGTCTAGTAAAACTTAAAAACAAGGGCCATTTTTTATTATAGTGTAAACTCACGTATATTTTTTTGTAATTCTTTCTAAATTGATTAGTTGGATTCCATGTCTTATATTAACAACAGAGCAAGGAAAACAAGATCCCATGTCTGAGATTTTTGGGCATTTAAATGAATCCAAAATTAGGGGTTTGAAATTTGAATGAAGTAAGATTCGAGTTGATATCTCAAAATCCAAGGTTTGTCATGTTTAGCCAAATATGTGTGAAGCATATATATATATATATATATATATATATATATATGAATTTGAAACCCAATCTCTCTATTCAAATGTGCCTTGAGTTGTATAGCTCTAATATTGTCAAACTAATTAGTAGCAAGATAGTAGAGCAACTTTAGGATTCAAGTTTATGGATGGGCCAATATTCTAACTCTTCGGGGTGTCGAAACTCTAATGGTAGAACAATATTCTAAGGAGCTCAATTCTGAAATTTTTTTTTTGGGGGGGGGGGGGGTTGTTCTTTAGAAAGACTCTATTTGTGACATTATGTACAATGCTGTTTTGGAAAACAAAAAAGAAAGAAAAAGAATACAAGAGTAACGTGTAATTTCATGTTGTAAAGTCAATACAATTTATTTGTTTGTTTCTTTATCGTATATTTGATTTGTATTTCAAAGAAAACAATGCCAAATATAGTAGTTACATGGTAATTGATTTATCTTTTAACACTCAGGGGCAGTCATGACATGTTTTGATTGGACTTTACCTGTGGCGAAAATAGTTTAAATCGCAATCATAACCCCAATTGGAACAGATTTTTACCGCGTCAAATCAAAATAAAGAAAATATCAATTGAACAAAATAGTCTAACTGACTATAGGATAGAAGTCATCCATATACTTTTACCTAGAAAACTGGCATTTTTGTCAAAGGCATACCAATCAAATCAGTCAGAAAATAGTCAATATTTGAGCAACACCTGATTATACTTGTATATAATATATAAAATAATGTTTTATTAAAAAAAATTCAAATTATTGACCGAATTCGATCGAAAAGTTTAAAATTATTATTTTTCGCCCAAGACAAAATTAATATAGCTTATAATTAAATATTTCCGATCGAGTTCGGTTGGAAATATGATTTTAAAATAATTAAAATATAAATTTAATACTATTTGTGTGTGTACGTAAATAATAAATAGCTATATTAAGATGTATGTGTGTGTGTCTATATATATATATATATATATATATATATATATATATATATATATATATATATATATATATGTAACGACCCAACCTATCGTTTTGAGCTCTAGTGCATGCAGATCCTTTAACCACTTAGTACTGGTAATACGAATATTATTTAGCAAACAAGTACCAGCTTTCAGTGAACTATCATCGGCAGTTTGAGGCCATGATTAGCTTCGTTTCAGGTATTATGGATCATAAATGATTTTCCTGCGTGCCAGAAAGTTAGCATGTCCTTACTGCATGGAAAATGGTAAAGCATTCACTTTAAGACATGGTCGAAAGCAGTCATGGTTTGATTGTCATCGTCAGTTCTTGCCAGTTGATCATGAGTTCGGAAGGATGAAGAACGCATTAAAAAGAATAAAGTTGAACATGATTTGCCACCTCCAATCTATTCTAGTGTTTGGGATAGAGTTCAAAACTTCACTAAAGTTACTGAGGCCCCACCTTCTAGATTTCTTGGATATGGCGGTACTCATAACTGGGCAAAACATAGCATATTTTGGGAGTTGCCATATTTGAAGGATAATCTTCTCCGAAACAATCTTGATGTCATGCATATTGAGAAGAACTATTTTGATAGTTTGTTCAACATAATGATGGATGATAAGAATAAGACAAAAGATAACCCGAAGGCTAGACTGGACTTACAAGAATATTGCAGGCGACCTGAATTACATTTCCAGCTTGGGAACAATGGTAAGGTGTTCAAGCCCAAGGCAAGCTACACATTCACTTTGAAACAAAGACGACAATTTTGTGAGTGGGTTACAAACCTAAAGATGCCTGAGGGCTATGCATCGAACCTGGAAAAACATGCCGATATGGTTGGGGGAAAGCTGACTCATATGAAAAGTCATTGTGAGCACGTGATTTTTGCCCTACATGAGAATTACTCCCAAAAATGCAAAATAAAAATAGTTTTGTTTTGAGCGTGATTTTCGTGATTTTTTGTGTTATTTTTCTCTTATTATTTGTATCTTTTGTATGCGCATTTCTATTTAAATCACTATAAAATACAAAATGTTTGCATTTGCATATAAATTCGTGTTTGCGATTAAGAGTAATTAAGTTTGTTTTACGAAAATAAAAAAATAACAAAAATATGTATCTTTTGCATTTTTTGTCCAATTGTGCGATTTTATTTTGGTGCTTTGATTGTGTGTGCGATAATTATTATTAAGAATTAATTTGTATTTGTAAAGATAATTTTTGGTTTTTAATTTGATCTAGTATTTTGATTCTTAAATTTTAATTGCAAAAGAAAAGAGAGAAAGAATTAGAAAACAAGAAAAGAAAAATCGGATTTGGGCCAACTCCAATTCAATTCACCCAAGCCCAAACCACACACCCTTAACCTTACCCGGCCCAAACCATTTTTCCCCCACATTAACTGATCCAGACCGTTGGTTTCTAATCCAACGGTCCTGATTGATATAACCCTTTTAATATATCAATCCCCAAAAAATCCCATCCCCCCTTTCAGAACACCCTGCCTCGTCTCCCTCAGCATCCAAACGACCCACGAAAAAACCCTAGCCGCCGCCTCTTTTCACCTTCACCCAAAACCCGGCGGCAACAACGCCGCCGGCCACCAAATCAACACCCCTAAGCCACCTAGCCACCCTCAAGCCAAATCCATTAACCGTTTACCTCGAATCAACCGGTGTAGTCTCGAATCTCCATTTAAAGATTTGAACAAAACTGGAACCAACCCCAAATGGCCCCAAACTCACCCCAAACACTTCCATAGCCTCCCTCGTCACCAAACCATAGTTAGTTTTGTTCGAATCCGGCCGGAACTAGTCAAGACCCAAAACCGAGTTCAAGAACCCTAGAATTCGAAAACTAGGGATTTCGTTCGAATTAAAAGTAATTGAAGTCAATAGACTTTAATTGGAGTGTTTTTCATTTGAAAAACACTTCAATTAAAGTCTGTTTACTTCAAAAGGTGCAAAAACTCGAATCATTTGGAGCCGGGTCCGTCCAACTTTCAATTTCTTTTGAGGTAATGTTATTTTCCTATTTATTTCGATTTGTTTTGCGTGTTTGTTTGGTTTAAATTTATTGAACTCTTCCCAATTTTTTTTCTTTTAGCCGTCCCTATTTTTCATTTCTTCTCAAAGACCTTTTTATTTGGTCGATTCTAATTCTGTTTGTCCATTGAATTGCGTATGTTGTAAAGTAAGTATTCGCGTCGATTAGCGTCGTCGAATAGTTAGCTTCGTATTTCTTTTTCCGTCTTTGGCCGAGAATGATGAATCACTGTTTTATCGATTTGTTTGTTGTCGATTATACATGTTGTAATCGATTAAATGTCATCGATTAATTCTGTGGTTTTGTTTTGATTAGAACATTGGATCTTGATTAGCCGTTAACTGTTTGTAGTATCACTGTTGGTTATGGTTGTTCAAATTGTAGTTGTTAACCATATGTAGCTTCACTGTCTGGTTCATAGTAGTTGTTTTGGTAGCTGTAATCGTTATGATTGCCTGTGGGTCTGAATTTTGGACTATGTTTATCTTAGATTAGGAAATGTTGGATTGGATATAGATGCAATTCTGATTAAGGTTTTAAAAATTAAAGAAAAAGTGTAGTGCACATGGTTTAGGGAATAACACAAGCTGGAAATGAGAAAGCACATGGGGTGTGACTAAAAGCTAAAGGGACACACATGGGCTAGGGAATAACACAAGCTGAAAAGTGCAAAAAAGGAGGGATAACATAGCTGGACAGTATTTAAAACACTTAGAAATAGAGCTGAAGGCTGTCATTTTGGAGGATATAAATGGGGCAGGGAACTCACTGGAATGGGGACTGACATTGAGGTATACACATAGACATTGAGATACATACTGGCAGAACACTAGACACACACTGGAGACTGGCAGGATAGAGAGGGATTAAGTAGAAGGAATTCTGAAAATACATAGAGAGAGTTTAAGATCTTTTGAGAATCTGGAAAACAGAAAACACGCACGAAGAGAGATACTTACTGGAAAAACAGAGAGTAGAGGAGAGTTTTACCTCTAGTTTTCTTCACTGAAACTTACTCTATTTCTGCCCTCTCTTGGTTTTTCCCGGATTCTTGTTTTGATTTAAAAATCATCTTTGAGATTATTGGTTGTCTTTGGGTTACTGTTTTCTGTCGAAATTCTATTTTGGATCTGCCACTGCTGTGCTGTTTTGGTTTAGTCCGTTTGCTGCATACTGTTTCTTGCTGCTAACTCCTCCATTTGTTCAATTCTACTTCCAGGTATTTCCTTATAATTCATAGCATGATAAGCTGAAGCTATGGGTCTGGTTCTCTGTATAAGGCATTTGAAGTACATGAAATAAACATGAAGTTTAAATTCAGTTTGTGTGAAGCATGTCAATTAAGTATGTAATTTATTTACTCATGCTAGCTTAACTACTTTGAGTTAATCAGTTGAACATCTATTCATTTTAAAGCTAAGATTTCATTTAAACATGGTTGAAAGTGAAACTCTCATCTTAGTTTGACGTGTGTAATTGAGTATGAGGACTGTTAAGCTTATTGATGAAGTTGTTTGGCTTTGAGGAGTATTTGTGGATATGGGCCCTATGTTAGGGGTATGGTATATCAATGCTGTAGTTTCAGAAGTCTAGCTTAGATTTACCCCTCTTCAGATGCTGTGTCAAGTATTGTGAGAAGTTTATTTTGTACTTAGATGAATTTGTAGTGTACTCGAGTGAAATTGTTATATGAACATCAGGACATTGTAAATTCTTCAGTGTTTAAGAGGTTTGTTACTATGTTTGGAAGGTTAGTTTAGGCTTCAAAGTTTTGAGTATCTTTATGAGTATGTTTAAGCTCGACAGTTAATTTAAGTAAACTTGACAGTTAATTTGAGCTTATTGTTATTCTAATGTTATTTAGTAACTCAGCAGCAAGTCATTGTTTGATCGAATTTTTGGGTAGTTTGAAGATAATTTTCTAGACTCGTTGAGTTCTATTCCATCACATTATTTAGATTTAGTGGGAGGTTTAAAGACTTATGGCTGCATGTATCTAATTGTCAAAAAATGAAGCCTTATTTTTGTGGTTTAAAATTGGTAATATTTTTATTTTTTAGAATAATGTTCCCTTCAGGGACTCGACTTAAATTCCCCACTTCTTCTTTAAAAAGATGGAATCGTCTCACGTATCGATGCTTTCTTTTATTTAATCGAGAAATAACTTCAATAAACATGTACACCAACCAAAGTATCATCAAAGTTAATATTTTTCGCTTTATTTAGAATTAGCCTCTCGTTTAAAGTTTTAAATGTATAGTTTAATAAAAGCATTTCAGTCCATTAAAAGCATATAGGATAACATGTATTAAAAATCAGATATTTTTAGCCATTTATAATAATTGAAGCGACCGTGCTAGAACCACGGGATTCGGGGGTGCCTAACACCTTCCCTCGGGTCAACAGAATTCCTTACTTAGAATTTCTGGTTCGCAGACTTCATTTGGAAAGTCGAAATTTCCTCGATTCGGGATTTAAATAAATCGGTGACTTGGGACACGATAATTTATTCCAAGTGGCGACTCTGAAATAAATAGAATAATCCCGTTTCGAATATTGTCACTTAAATTGGAAAAACTCCCTCGCGCATCTACCCTCCGGGGTAGGGGCGCGCCAAAAGGAGGTGTGACAGCTCTGGCGACTCTGCTGGGGACACAAACCCAGAACCACTGGTTCAGGGTTTTAAGAATTCGAGCTTTGAATAATTGTTGTATTTGGCTTATTTATTATCCGATTTTATTACATGTTTATATTTTATATGCTAAATGTTGCTTTACCGCTTTGATATTTTGTGAACTGTATATAAACTGTGCCGATACCCATTTTTCTCTTCTGAGTCTTTTGAAATACAATACCGGGCATTTGTTGGACATAGCCCGTTTTTCTCAAGATAACTGTGGTGCTTGGCACCCGGTGAAGGATTTTGTAGTCACACATGTTTAGGCGGAGAGTTTTGTCAATTAAGCCGGAAAGCCATGCTACCGGTGCATTGACACTCTTCGGCTCGAGTTGTCCGCTCGAGTTAAAGCCAGTCTAGACACTTTTCCAACAGGATGATGACTTAGAATAACAAGACCTTATGCCGGATCCCCGATAGAAACGTTTATTTGCATCATGTGCATATTTGACTTAGGAGGCTCAACACAGGGGTTGGGCCTGTCTAGGACAGGTGTACCCGAAACAAAAAGACCAACTTGTTGCATCTTTTTGTGTGCATTTATTTGTTTCGATCTTACATGCCGATCGGTTTGTTAAAAAGAGGAAGAAGTGGAAAACGTCAGGGTATATAGTTAAAATAATTTTATGAAAATAGTTAGTTCTTTGAAAATAAATTCTGAAAAAATGCAAAAAAAAAGAAAAAATAAAAAAATAAAAAAAATAAAAAATAAAAAAAAAAAATTTCAAACTAAATTTTCTTAATTTTATGAAAATAGTTAGTTCTTTGAAAATAATTTCTGAAAAATGCAAAAAAATTTCAAATAAATTTTCTTAATTTTATGAAAATAGTTAGTTCTTTGAAAATAATTTCTGAAAAATGCAAAAAAAAAATTTCCAAATAAATTCTCTTAATTTTACGAAAATAGTTAGTTCTTTAAAAATAAATTCTGAAAAATGTAAAAAAAAAAATTCCAAATAAATTTTCTTAATTTTACAAAAATAGTTTAGTTTCTTTGAAAATAAATTTCCAAATAAATTTTCTTAGTTCCTTTGAAAATAATTTGTTTTAGAAATGCTGTTTAAAAAACAGTTCGTTTTCTTTTCTTAAAATGATTTAGTTCTTTTATTACCGAACTACGCTGGTTTGATTCTCATGTGGTGTGAGATACGTAGGCAACCTTCATCGGGTCCAACCTCCCCTTTTCAAAAAATAACCAAAAAATATCGAAATTGATTTTTTTTTTTCGTTGTAAATATGTTGAGTGATGCCGTTTTCAAAAAACAACCGAATGTACCCAAAAGGGACGCCGGAAGGTTGACTTTGCATAAACGGCCACTTTTGGGTCATTTTGTAGATTTTTTGGTCGATTGACCCTCACAGCCTTATAATCTTCGTCCCCGAGGCGCTGAAAGGCCGTATTTGCAAAACCATTTTTTTTTTTAATTTGAAAAATAAAAAAAAAAAAATCTCTAAATTTTAATTTTTGTCATAAATAAGTCAGGTGATGCCGTTTTCGCCAAAATAGTCGAATGTTCCCGAGAGGGACGCCGAAAGGCTGACTTTGCATAAACGGCCGCTTTTGATCATTTTTAGGATTTTTGGTCAATTAGCTAAACACAACCTTAAAATCTCAATAAAAAAAATAATACTCTCGTTTAGTTCCTTCATTAAAATCTTTCTTTAGAAAATTCAAAAAAAGAGTAAAAGTAGTTTTTCTATCAAAAAGCAAAACAAAAAAAAAATAAATAAATAAAAAAAAAGAAGAAGCAAAAATATGAATATATTTTCCTTTCTTCTTTTAAAGCATTTCTTTCAAGAATTAGTTGATTTACTCAATTCCCGATTTTCCGAACTACGCCCGGTCTGATTCATGCGGGGACATGATACGTAGGCAATCCACATAAGATTCGACCATCACCGAAAAAAAAAAATGACCATCACCGGAAAAAAAAATGATGAAAAAAAAGAGAGAGAAAATTGATAAAGGGAGGAAGAAGATGAAAGCAAAGGAAAGTATAAGCCGGAATAACGCATTACAATCGAATACAAGTAGCAACACGATCAATTGTATAAGTGCATCACACCCAACGTGAGATTACTTATCTGTTATGTTGTTTCAGACTAACCGTTTGTTTGCCAAACTCCAGGTTTTAGAAAAAGGTGGTTGATTTTGTGGTACTCTGGCCTCACATTCATACTTCACGAGGTCCAAAGGAAAAGTTCAGTAGCCCGTCACTAAATCAAAAGAAAGTGTCCGTCCTTATTTCACAAGGTCCAAAAGAAGTGCCAACATGTCTTCGGAAATCCCCCTATCAACCGTTCCCGTTTTGGAAGAGAGTTCTGTGTCAGCCGTCCCGGCTACTGAGTCAGCAGCTGCCGAAGAAAATAGAATTTTGCGATGTCGAATGCTGGAGATGTTAGATGACTGGAATAACGGGAAAGAGCCCCCAAGTCTGATCCCTCGGTTCCCCGAACTATTCCTCGGGTCAAGTGGGATTTCTAATACTCCCACCAATTACCCACCCACTCTGTTTGGGTATTCTAATGTCACAACCCTCTCTGAATCACCCTCCACTTCCTATCCTCGGGTGACAACATTAGATACATCTGCAAGAACATCTATTGGTTTGCCCGTTCCAATCACGGCGCATCCCGGCACGCATACTCCTTTCTTTGATTCTTCTTCTTTCACATTTCCGGCACCACCCCTTCCACGGGATCCTACCCAGTTTGCCGCCAATGTCTATCCTCAGCTCATGCCAAGCCAAATTCCAAAAGCTCCCGAACGGGATGAAATGGCAAAAAGAATGAGCAGCTTGGAACAGAGCTTGAAAAACATGCAAGGTCTAGGCAGACAGAAGAGTGTTTCATACGCAGATTTGTGCATGTTCCCGCATGTCCATTTGCCCTCAGGCTTTAAGACGCCGAAGTTCGAAAAGTATGACGGACACGGCGACCCTATTGCTCATCTAAAGAAATACTGCAATCAATTGCGAGGTGCCGGCGGCATGGAAGAATTGCCGATGGCATATTTCGAAGAAAGCTTGATCGGGATAGCATCAGAATGGTACATGGATCAAGACATATCTCGATGGCACATCTGGGACGATTTGGCTAGAGATTTTGTGAAACAGTTCCAGTACAACATTGACATTGCGCCAGACAAGAATTCTTTATCGAACTTAAAGAAGAAACCCTCCGAAAGCTTCAGAGAATATGCTATTAAATGGCGAGAGCAAGCATCCAGGGTGAAACCCCCTATGGACGAAATAGAAATGGTCACTACTTTCCTCCGGGCTCAGGAACCAGACTATTTCCAGAACATGCTCTCAGCAATGGGAAAGCCTTTCGCGGAGGCGATCAAGATTGGGGAAATGGTAGAAAATGGTTTAAAGACGGGAAGGATTTTGAGTCAGGCAGCCATTCGAGCGACCTCCCAAGCAATCCAAGGAGGGTCTGGAGGAATATCAAAGGGTAGGATGAAAGAGGAAACATCCATGGCAACTTCGGGTGATAGAAGACACCACGCTCCTAGACCTTTCTTTTCGGAAAGAACCCCCCAGCATTATTACTCTGCTCAGGAAATGTCCTATATCCCTCAACCATACGCGGTCATGAATGCTCAACCTTTTGCGCAACCGCAACAACATATCAGTAAAAACCAAGCTCTATTTCCAAGAAATCAGCCTCCCCACCAGAACCACTATAATCCCCGACCTCCGAGAATAACTTCCGTCCTTGGGAACAACCAAAGAAATCAAACTTTACCCCAATTGGTGAATCTTACTCTAATTTATTCCCGAAACTTGTCCAAATGGGTCTACTGCAGCCGGTTCCTCAGAATAGACAAAACCCGGCAACGCCTTCCTACAAAGCTGGTGTCAGATGTGCATATCATTCAGAGGCAGAGGGCCACCATACTAATGACTGTTGGACTTTGAAACAAGCGGTGGAGAATTTAATAGAGCAAGGGAAGATTGTGTTGAAGGATGAGGATGTCCCAAATGTGACCAATAATCTGCTGCCGCTCACAGTAACGGGCCGATAGTTGGGATGATCTGTGAAGACGAAGAATTCGATCGAGCGCTTAAGGTCATAATTGCTGTTGCTAACGTGGAAAGGAAGCCCAGGGCGGTCCCGAAACAAGAGAAAGGGGAAAAGAAGAGTAAAATCACTGAGTTAGAACCAGAAAAGGAAATTGGTGCACCTAAGCAAGCCTATGTGGCATGGGAGGCAATTAAGACACCACAGCTGAATGAGCCAGTGTTTGTTGGACGCGTACCGCAAAAGCTTAAGGACCGTCAAGAGAAAGATAATGAGAATTCCATGACTGAAGAGATTGAAGGAAAACATGAGGCAAAACTCAGCGATGCCCACATGGTCAAGCCAGGGAAAGAGACTATCACCGTTGAGATGGGATCAGACACTAAACTCCCAAACTGAAAGGCTAGGCCGTTCCCGATCAAGCGGAAGCCCGGTAAACTTGTCCTGCCGCATTTTCTGCATCCAGAATTATTTCAGGGTGTAAATTGAATTTTTCTTTTAGTTTGTGTTTTTAAAATTCCGAATGTGAACCCTGTTTTTATCCTTTCGATTCCAGGAAATGAAATTAATATTTCATCGTCCGTTTGCTTTTCTTTTGTTATTTTCTTTATTTTTGTTTAGTTTTTCTTTTTCTCTTTAGTTCAAATCGTGCAGCTTTAAATAACATGACATGCTTGCGGACTTCATGCTTAGATCCTAACTTCAGAATAATGAACCGAGAGTTGAAATGCACAAAAGTTTATTTTTGAGGGAATGAAACAATGAATTGGAATAACTGAAAGAAAATTGGTTCGCATACAAAAGGGTTGTGTTGTACTCAGGGAATACCCGAGTAATTATCCCAACAAAGAATGGCCCATGCTTGCAACAAGAAAGTGCGGCCCAGGAATCTTGAAATAGAACAACCGACGTTGAGGCGCATTCCCCCGCATTACCAATAAACAAAAGGAAATATTCGCTCTTAATTGGAAGTATCCATACATCATCCGGAAAATATCACTGAGAGGAACACTGTATCTCGGAGACATTGACGAAAATGATCTTGAAACGGCAGTCAATACAGATACATCATAAAGGTACTATGGCAGGACCTCATGCGGCGTTGGTTTTTGTATAATTGAGATGACGAAGGCTTTCTTTCTTTCTACCCCAAACACTATGAATCCTTTGTAAACCCTTTGAGCCGGTTACCTTTCTTTGGCTACCCTCTTTGGAATCCAAAAAAAAAAAAAAAAAAACAAAACAAAACAAAGTTCCCGAACTACGTTCTGACTTGATTCCGAAAGGATACGTAGGCAACCTCTTCCTGAGGTTCAGTCACACCAAAATAAAAATCCCAATTTCCCCAAAAATTAAACTGGGGCAGATGATATGACGGTTCAGTTTAAATCCGTCAAGATGGTTCCAGAGTTGTAATTCCATTCAATTTCCTTTTTACCCAAAGACCTTGTTCAAGTCCTTCAGATCAATCGGCAAAGGCAAGGAAGTGAAGAATGTCATTGACGGAAATTTGACACAGCCTGAATTGAGAGAAACAAAATGAGAGAGTCTTATCGGTGAAAACCTTCGGGCACCATAAGGCGATGGCGATTGGAAAAGCTAAAAATGAGAGAGTCCGTTTAGTGAAAACTCGCAAAGAGCACTATCAGGCGATAGTGAGAAGAGAAATGAGAGGGATCGATTGGCGGAAACCCGCAAAAGGCGCCACCGACCAAAAGAAAGACGTCCATTCACTAAAGAATTTTGGCAAGATTCCCTGGTTTTGAAATTGCGAATGAATGGGTTCATAAGAAGTTGGAAAGTTTATATGGGTCAGGCGTCCAGTCCAAAAAGCATGTCATGTTTATTTGAAGTCAGCATGCATCCCATATATGTCCTTCTTTTTTCCCCGAAAGGGACATTTCTCTTTAAACTCATTTCCTTGCTTTTTGTATAGTTATTCTTTGAATCCCTTTCGGTTTAATTTTAATTCTGAAACTATTACAAAGAAAGGCGGCAGGACCGGTTTTACAGGATTCCGTCTGGTAAAAAGGCAAAGAAAGATACCCAGCCTCAGTGGTGTATTGATCCAATCCCGACTGATCATGAGGGTCGATCATTTGCAAAGGAAAGGACATTATGAAGGAAAAGGAAATCAAAGGCTAAGGTTTTAAAAACGGAACGAGACAGAAAGACAGAGCCCACACAGGCGAGTCCTCAAAGAATTTCGAGTTTGAACCCGGTCAGTGTGAAAAGAAGTCACCCCCAAAGACAATTGGTAGCAAAGTTCTCAATGGAAATGGGGCAATCAAGGCCACAAAGTCAACCACTTTTTCAACTAATAAAATGTTCTTTGTTGAAAGCAGGTCTATTTAATTGTGCAAAAAGAAGGTACAACTCAAAGAAGTGAAGTACCAAGCATTGAAATGGCTTTGGAACAAGGAAATCGCATAAAAAGGGAAGTTTCTTTTCAAAAGCTTTATCTTATGCATCTGTTAAAAAAAAAAAAAGAGAAAATACCTAAAAGAAGGCCCAAAAGGAAGAATAAAAGAAAAGAAAATGAAAACTCCAAAAAAAAAAAGAAGAGAGAATCAAATCATATCAGTCCACTATCTGTTTGGACCCGGTCGAAAAACCGAGGGTCTTTCCGGCCGAAAGCCGTGAAACTTTATCCCTGGTCGGAAAACCGAGGATCTCCCGATCAGAAAAGCTGTGAGCCATTTACTTTTACCCCGGCCAAAAACCGAGGATCCGACGGCCAAAAACCGTTAGATATTGTTTGAATTCCGACCGGAAAGCCGTGAAACTTTTATCCCGGTCAGAAAACCGAGGATCTCCCAGTCAGAAAACTGTGGAGCTATTTACTTTTACCCCGGCCAAAAAATCGAGGATCCGACGGCCAAAAAACCGTTAGATATTGTTTGAATTCCGACCGAAAAGCCGTGAAACTTTTATCCACGGTCAGAAAACCGAGGATCTCCCAGTCAGAAAACTGCGGAGCCATTTACTTTTACCCCGGCCAAAAAACCGAGGATCCGACGGCCAAAAACCGTTAGATATTGTTTGAATTCCGGCCAGAAAGCCGTGAAACTTTTATCCCGGTCAAAAAACCGAGGATCTCCCCAGTCGAAAGCTGCGGAGCCATTTACTTTTACCCCGGCCAAAAAACCGAGGATCCGACGGCCAAAAAACCGTTAGATGTTGTTTGAATTCCGACCGAAAAGGCCGTGAAACTTTTCTCCCGGTCGAAAATCGAGGATCTCCCGGTTAGAAAGCTGCGGAGCTATTTACTTTTACCCGGCCAAAAGACCGAGGATCCGACGGCCAAAAAACCGTTAGATATTATTTGAATTCCGGCGAAAGCCGTGAAACTTTTATCCCGGTCGGAAAACCGAGGATCTCCCGATCAGAAAACTGCGGAGCCATTTACTTTTACCCGGCCAAAAACCGAGGATCCGACGGCCAAAAACCGTTAGATGTTGTTTGAATTCGGCCGAAAGCCGTGAAACTTTTATCCCGGTCGAGAAAACCGAGGATCTCCCCGATCAAAAAATCGCGGAGCCATTTACTTTTACCCCGCCAAAAAACCGAGGTCCGACGGCCAAAAACCGTTAGGCATTGTTTAAATTCCGGCAGAAAGCCGTGAAACGCTTATCCCGGTCGGAAACCGAGGATCTCCCGATCAAAAACTGCGGAGCCATTTACTTTTACCCGGCCAAAAAACCGAGGGTCCGGCGGCCAAAAAACCGTTAGGCATTGTTTGAATTCGGGCCGAAAGGCGTGAAACTCTTATCCCCGGTCAGAAAACCGAGGATCTCCCAGGTCAAAAACTGCGAGCCATTTACTTTTTCCCGGCCAAAAAACCGAGGGTCCGACGACCAAAAACCGTTAGGCATTGTTTGAATTCCGGCCGGAAAGCCGTGAAACTCTTATCCCCGGTCAAAAAATCGAGGATCTCCCGGTCAAAAAACTGCGGAGCCATTTACTTTTACCCCGGCCAAAAAACCGAGGGTCCGACGGCCAAAAAACCGTTAGACATTGTTTGAATTCCGGCCGGAAAGCCGTGAAACTTTTATCCCCGGTCAGAAAACCGAGGATCTCCCCAATCAAAAACTGCGGAGCCATTTACTTTTACCCCGGCCAAAAAACCGAGGATCTAACGGCCAAAAACCGTTAGATATTGTTTGAATTCCGGCCAGAAAGCCGTGAAACTTTTATCCCCGGTCAGAAAACCAAGGATCTCCCAGTCAGAAAACTGCGAAGCCATTTACTTTAACCCCGGCCAAAAGATCGAGGGTCTGACAGCCAAAAAACCGTTAGACATTGTTTGAATTCCGGCGAAAGCCGTGAAACTTTTATCCCCGGGCCAGAAAGCCGTGGAACGTTTATTTGTGAAATTGTGATTTTCTTACCCAAGACCAAAGAATCTTTTTTATCGCTTTCTGTGTCACAACTAACTCACGAAATTTTCCTAGCAAAACTGGGGGAGAAAAATTTCGTTCGTTTGTTTGTTTTGTTGTCTAAATAGGTTTGACCTCGGGATGTAAGGATCGAGATAACCTACAAATGGGGCATCAATCCAGAGTGAAGAAAAGAAGAAAAGAACCGAAAGAAAAGATTTCAAATGTTGGAGTAAACAAAGGCGCGGATTGCTCAGAAGGTGATTGAAGTAACAAGCTCCGCCGACGCCGTTTCACTCAATGTTACAGAAATAAACAAGCACGTACAGCTTGTTGAGCATCAAGATTCAGATCGAGGTCTACAGCAAATCGGCTAAGATTCAAGATCAAGTTTTCAAGAGAATCATAGATAGGAATCTTGTAACTCATAGTTTGATAGCATAGCTAGTTCAGCTTTAATTTCTTTTGGTGTAATAAGGAGATCAGTAGGCAGTAAGCAGCAACATGCAGCAACGATAGCAACAGTAACAGCAAAGTGTCAGTCCACGGTAGTCCCAACTACCAAAACTTCCCGAACTACATTGACCTGATTCCTGTTTAGCCCAGGATATGTAGGAGGCCTCCGAAGCAAAGGCTCGGTCAAACTCTTTCAAAATGCTTCCCACGGAGTATTCAAACGGGCAAAAATCGCTCGTATTTGCTCATTTATCTTTGCACGAAAACTCTTCGTGTTTCCGCGCAAAAATAAGGGACACTGTGAGCACGTGATTTTTGCCTTACATGAGAATTACTCCCAAAAATGCAAAATAAAAATAGTTTTGTTTTGAGCGTGATTTTCGTGATTTTTTGTGTTATTTTTCTCTTATTATTTGTATCTTTTGTATGCGCATTTCTATTTAAGTCAATATAAAATACAAAATGTTTGCATTTGCATATAAATTCGTGTTTGCGATTAAGAGTAATTAAGTTTGTTTTACGAAAATAAAAAAATAACAAAAATATGTATCTTTTGCATTTTTTGTCCAATTGTGCGATTTTATTTTGGTGCTTTGATTGTGTGTGCGATAATTATTATTAAGAATTAATTTGTATTTGTAAAGATAATTTTTGGTTTTTAATTTGATCTAGTATTTTGATTCTTAAATTTTAATTGCAAAAGAAAAGAGAGAAAGAATTAGAAAACAAGAAAAGAAAAATCGGATTTGGGCCAACTCCAATTCAATTCACCCAAGCCCAAACCACACACCCTTAACCTTACCCGGCCCAAACCATTTTTCCCCACATTAACTGATCCAGACCGTTGGTTTCTTATAATCCAACGGTCCTGATTGATATAACCCTTTTAATATATCAATCCCCCAAAAAATCCCATCCCCCCTTTCAGAACACCCTGCCTCGTCTCCCTCAGCATCCAAACGACCCACGAAAAAACCCTAGCCGCCGCCTCTTTTCACCTTCACCCAAAACCCGGCGGCAACAACGCCGCCGGCCACCAAATCAACACCCCTAAGCCACCTAGCCACCCTCAAGCCAAATCCATTAACCGTTTACCTCGAATCAACCGGTGTAGTCTCGAATCTCCATTTAAAGATTTGAACAAAACTGGAACCAACCCCAAATGGCCCCAAACTCACCCCAAACACTTCCATAGCCTCCCTCGTCACCAAACCATAGTTAGTTTTGTTCGAATCCGGCCGGAACTAGTCAAGACCCAAAACCGAGTTCAAGAACCCTAGAATTCGAAAACTAGGGATTTCGTTCGAATTAAAAGTAATTGAAGTCAATAGACTTTAATTGGAGTGTTTTTCATTTGAAAAACACTTCAATTAAAGTCTGTTTACTTCAAAAGGTGCAAAAACTCGAATCATTTGGAGCCGGGTCCGTCCAACTTTCAATTTCTTTTGAGGTAATGTTATTTTCCTATTTATTTCGATTTGTTTTGCGTGTTTGTTTGGTTTAAATTTATTGAACTCTTCCCAATTTTGTTTCTTTTAGCCGTCCCTATTTTTCATTTCTTCTCAAAGACCTTTTTATTTGGTCGATTCTAATTCTGTTTGTCCATTGAATTGCGTATGTTGTAAAGTAAGTATTCGCGTCGATTAGCGTCGTCGAATAGTTAGCTTCGTATTTCTTTTTCCGTCTTTGGCCGAGAATGATGAATCATTGTTTTATCGATTTGTTTGTTGTCGATTATACATGTTGTAATCGATTAAATGTCATCGATTAATTCTGTGGTTTTGTTTTGATTAGAACATTGGATCTTGATTAGCCGTTAACTGTTTGTAGTATCACTGTTGGTTATGGTTGTTCAAATTGTAGTTGTTAACCATATGTAGCTTCACTGTCTGGTTCATAGTAGTTGTTTTGGTAGCTGTAATCGTTATGATTGCCTGTGGGTCTGAATTTTGGACTATGTTTATCTTAGATTAGGAAATGTTGGATTGGATATAGATGCAATTCTGATTAAGGTTTTAAAAATTAAAGAAAAAGTGTAGTGCACATGGTTTAGGGAATAACACAAGCTGGAAATGAGAAAGCACATGGGGTGTGACTAAAAGCTAAAGGGACACACATGGGCTATGGAATAACACAAGCTGAAAAGTGCAAAAAAGGAGGGATAACATAGCTGGACAGTATTTAAAACACTTAGAAATAGAGCTGAAGGCTGTCATTTTGGAGGATATAAATGGGGCAGGGAACTCACTGGAATGGGGACTGACATTGAGGTATACACATAGACATTGAGATACATACTGGCAGAACACTAGACACACACTGGAGACTGGTAGGATAGAGAGGGATTAAGCAGAAGGAATTCTGAAAATACATAGAGAGAGTTTAAGATCTTTTGAGAATCTGGAAAACAGAAAACACGCACGAAGAGAGATACTTACTGGAAAAAACAGAGAGTAGAGGAGAGTTTTACCTCTAATTTTCTTCACTGAAACTTACTCTGTTTCTGCCCTCTCTTGGTTTTCCCCGGATTCTTGTTTTGATTTAAAAATCATCTTTGAGATTATTGGTTGTCTTTGGGTTACTGTTTTCTGTCGAAATTCTATTTTGGATCTGCCACTGCTGTGCTGTTTTGGTTTAGTCCGTTTGCTGCATACTGTTTCTTGCTGCTAACTCCTCCATTTGTTCAATTCTACTTCCAGGTATTTCCTTATAATTCATAGCATGATAAGCTGAAGCTATGGGTCTGGTTCTCTGTATAAGGCATTTGAAGTACATGAAATAAACATGAAGTTTAAATTCAGTTTGTGTGAAGCATGTCAATTAAGTATGTAATTTATTTACTCATGCTAGCTTAACTACTTTGAGTTAATCAGTTGAACATCTATTCATTTTAAAGCTAAGATTTCATTTAAACATGGTTGAAAGTGAAACTCTCATCTTAGTTTGACGTGTGTAATTGAGTATGAGGACTGTTAAGCTTATTGATGAAGTTGTTTGGCTTTGAGGAGTATTTGTGGATATGGGCCCTATGTTAGGGGTATGGTATATCAATGCTGTAGTTTCAGAAGTCTAGCTTAGATTTACCCCTCTTCAGATGTTGTGTCAAGTATTGTGAGAAGTTTATTTTGTACTTAGATGAATTTGTAGTGTACTCGAGTGAAATTGTTATATGAACATCAGGACATTGTAAATTCTTCAGTGTTTAAGAGGTTTGTTACTATGTTTGGAAGGTTAGTTTAGGCTTCAAAGTTTTGAGTATCTTTATGAGTATGTTTAAGCTCGACAGTTAATTTAAGTAAACTTGACAGTTAATTTGAGCTTATTGTTATTCTAATGTTATTTAGTAACTCAGCAGCAAGTCATTGTTTGATCGAATTTTTGGGTAGTTTGAAGATAATTTTCTAGACTCGTTGAGTTCTATTCCATCACATTATTTAGATTTAGTGGGAGGTTTAAAGACTTATGGCTGCATGTATCTAATTGTCAAAAAATGAAGCCTTATTTTTGTGGTTTAAAATTGGTAATATTTTTATTTTTTAGAATAATGTTCCCTTCAGGGACTCGACTTAAATTCCCCACTTCTTCTTTAAAAAAGATGGAATCGTCTCACGTATCGATGCTTTCTTTTATTTAATCGAGAAATAACTTCAATAAACATGTACACCAACCAAAGTATCATCAAAGTTAATATTTTTCGCTTTATTTAGAATTAGCCTCTCGTTTAAAGTTTTAAATGTATAGTTTAATAAAAGCATTTCAGTCCATTAAAAGCATATAGGATAACATGTATTAAAAATCAGATATTTTTAGCCATTTATAATAATTGAAGCGACCGTGCTAGAACCACGGGATTCGGGGGTGCCTAACACCTTCCCTCGGGTCAACAGAATTCCTTACTTAGAATTTCTGGTTCGCAGACTTCATTTGGAAAGTCGAAATTTCCTCGATTTGGGATTTAAATAAATTGGTGACTTGGGACACCATAATTTATTCCAAGTGGCGACTCTGAAATAAATAGAATAATCCTGTTTCGAATATTGTCACTTAAATTGGAAAAACTCCCTCGCGCATCTACCCTCCGGGGTAGGGGGGCGCGCCAAAAGGAGGTGTGACAGTCATGACTTTCATATCTTTTTAGGTAAGCAAAATAAGAAGATCATACTTTTCCGATGCAAGTGGTTTGACCCAACACCTAGAAGAGGTACAAATGTACACTCACACTACAACATAATTGAGGTTAATAAAAAGATGGGAGTATGATCGCTATGATCCTTTTATAATTGCAGAAAGAGTTAGACAAGTGTACTATGCTCCATATTCATTGCGGAGGATTAAGGCTGATTGGTTTATTGTAATAAAAACAAAGCCTGTTGGTAGGGTGAAAGTTGAGAATGTGCTAGATGTTACTTACTGAAACGACACCTCAAATGTTAACCAAATGGTGGATGATCAGTTAGAAAATTACTTGGAGTATCCTCAATGAATATTAGAAGAAGTTGATATGGAGGAAATAACAATCATAGAAAATGAGGATGAAGAATCGCCTAATGAAAATGAAAGAAGTAAATAGGAAATATTTTCCGACGAGGAAGGATACGTAGACGAAGACGACTAGCATGTTAATTTATATTCTCAATTCTAACATTTTTCTTTAATTCACGCAGATGACCGGTAAGGGTCGAGGTAAGGAAGGATAAAAGTCCTATTGATCATGATGATGGTACTACACCCTCGCTTCCTTCCCCTCCACACTTGCATCCCTCTGTTGCTGATGGCCGGCAGCAATCTTCTAGGCACACATCTATTCTACCACATTGATCTACCCCCTCCCCCCCCCCAACAGTATTATTACTATTCTCTGCCACAGGGCTATACCCCACTTCCTCCACATGATCCTACACGCAGTTACATGGGTCCACCGAGTCAGCAGTCACAGAGATATATAGTACGCCTGTTTATCTACTCCATTTGCTTCATCACTAGCTAGATCGTATCCATCTAGATTACAGTCAGTCGGATCGCAATAGTGATCTAGATTGCAGCATGGGTCTAGATAGATACATAGGTGTGGATCGAAGCCATCTTCATCAGGGACCACGTCTCACTCTCCACGGAGTTCGTCTCCTAGCATTTCTAGACTTCGTCTTCGAGATAGTAGTACTGAGCCAGATGCCTCCCCTTCTGCACACGCTTCAGATTCATCGGAGGATGATGATCCCGATGAAGTGCAGTATGATCGTTATCATAAGATGACCATTAGACCTGAGGGCAATGAGTAAGATTTATTTATTACTTCTTTATTATTAATGAATTATAGTATCTACTCTTGTTTATTTAATATAATTACTATATTGCAGGTTCATACCTAATAATCGGGTTGCAAAGACAATTACTGAAATTCTTGGCCGGTTGTATAATGCACCCTATTCGACTTGGATTGACTTTCCACCGGATCTTGTGTAACAAATGTTCAACCAATTTAAGATTTTAATACAATTATTATTTATTTAAGTATTATATTAATAATTTTTATCTAACATTACATACTTTATTTGCATACTAAGTGTGCCTGGGAGGACTGGTATAACTGTAAAATTTGTGCAAATTGAGAGTACAAATACCGTATAAGACTATCTAATTCCTTCTGCTTTTCTCGAAAGATTAACAAGAATCCTTCATAGGTTTTACTGCATTTATGAGAGGATCTGCAGAGGTATTCGACCACCGAGAAAGTCGAGAAGAAGGGTGAACTAGGAAAGAAGGTCCGAGCATCTTAGAAAGGTGGCTCCTTGCGCCGTGTGGGTGCAAGGAGCATGGAGGCTACAAGGAGACCACTGGTAATTCCTTAAAATATTTACATCTATTTTTATCTAACTATATTTACATATATTAATTTAGTTAACACATTTTATTATATTTGTTGGAAAAACAATATGGGTGAAAGATGACTCATAATGAGTTCTTCGTGGATACTCACATCTAGAAGAAGAAAGCACCGACATATTCAAGTAGATGGGTCGAGGACCGGACGAAAACTACACATATAAGTTTCATAACAAATATAAATTTTTATAATATTATATAGTTAATAATTTTCTGTTTTCTAAATGAATGGTCGCTACAAGATTAATGTGGAGGAGTACACTCCGAGCTTTCGACCGAATGAGGCGAGCGACCACCCCTTTCAGACGAAGAAGCACAAATGATATGGTTGGATGTTGTCGGTGGTCCTAAAAGGGGGATAGCGTACGACCTTTCAGAGAAATTATTTCAGCACTACAGGGATGGATTGCAAGGTATAGAGACTTCCTCCCAAGGCGAGGCAATTGATAGGTCGAATATCTCGTCTATGGAAGAGAAGATCGCAAAGCTGACAGGAGAGCCTGAAGAGATAAAGGGTAGAGAACAAATGAGAGATGAACAATTTGGTACCCTTTAGGTTCAGCTAGAAAGGAGGGACGAACAAATTAATCTCCTTCAAGGTCAGCTAACCAATCTTCTTGCTAGTGGTGCTTTTCCCATTCCCCAGTCTCGTGATCCTTCCCCGTGTGCTAATCCTTCTCGTCGTGATCCTTCGAACCATGCTGACGTTGAAGGTTATAGGATTGAAGATGGAGATGATGCTAGATAAAACACTCATCGAATGGTGTGTATTGCTAAACAAAATATTGAGCTAGTTAATATTTAGTTGAGACTAGTTTTTAATTATGATAGTATTGTTGATATTATTTTGTTATTGAACATTTGTATAGTTATTTTTGTGATTGGCGTTGTGGTTGTGGTTGTTATTAGCGTTGTTGGTTAATTGTTATTGTTTTTGTTAGATAATGGTTGTTGTTGTTAGTTAATTGTTGTTGTTGTTAGATAGTTAATTATTATTGTTGATTAATTATGGTTAAATGACAACAATGTAATGCTGCCATTATAGGATGGATATTGTAATTGGCAGGTGGTGTAGCTTAAAAGCAAGCATTTTCTGCTCAATTTTAACCCAGATTTTCGACCGAAATCGGTCAAAAATTAATTATTTTTTACCCAGAAACAGTAATTAATTCGGTTGATTTTCGACCGAATTCAGTCGGAAATTATTAATTTATATTAATTTTTTAAATAAATTAACAATTTATTACAATTTATTACAAATTATTATTTGTTTAAAATTCTGATCGATTTCGGTCGATATTTGAAAATTAAAAAAAATAATTAGTATCGACCAATTTTGGGCGGTAATTGAAGTTTTACAATAACGCTTTGAAGAAATTGACCTACTTCGGGTGGAAATTTCCGGATCATCATTTTTTCGACCAATTAAAAACGATCAAAAATTGATTAATTTTTATCAATTTTCGATCGATTTCGGTCGGTTTTGGGGACGAATTTACAGTTTTTAGTAGTGTTTCCGGGGAGTTCTGAACAGCTCTTTTCCTTTTATTTTAAAACCACGAGTAGTAAAGAGCGATAAAAAGAAATGGAGACAGCTCTTGACAAGATGTAAACATTAACATAAAGCTAATATCACCTGTGAACAAGATCGATAGTAATAGCAAATACTGCAAAGTTATTACCAGCAATTTTTTCTAACGCAAAATCCCACAACTGCAACTTTATAGCTTTTCCATTTTAATAATTTAAGGAGCAGATGACAGTAAGGTCATAGGAAATACTGAATCAACAATGAGTACTGCACACTTCCAGTTGTTGCAGCTTGCATCCGTCCAAAAAACAAACAGGGGAACAAAAATAGGTACCAAGACAGAATATTCGACAAAGTTGAGACATATACAGTATTACAGAATATCACACACACACACCAAAACCACATAAAATTATCACTAAGTAAATAATAAATTGAAGGAATATGTATATTAATAAACTATAATAATAAAGTGAAAATAAAATACTCCATATAAATACACGTCATATATTCATCACATTAATGTAAAGGCCGCATTTGAATAAAAAATTTCCACTAGCTTCTCCATCACACAATTTGTTCATTATATTCGTGTCCACTATCACTACTCACTAGTCAAAGAGAACTTTTTTTACTCAGTTCATTGAAAGGATAGCTGGACTAAAATAAAATATCTCCCAACAATGAGACTGATTGAATAGGCAAAACTGCTAAAAGAGGATTTAATAAGAGAAATTTCAACTCAACCAGGATATTAGCTGTCCCACATAATGAGATTATAACATTAAGAAACAGTTCAGAAAGTACTGGTTAAAACAAGTACCCCAAGTTCATAAGACACTACCATAAATAAGCAAAAAAGGGATAAAAACTTAAAACTACATGGAACATCTGAAATTTGAAACTTGTAGCTCAAAATCTCCACCCTACATCTAGCACTTGACCTCCTTCAAGCCGGGTGCAAGGTACAAAAATGTAGGATCAGTTGCACCGTCCTTGTAGTATGCGAACACCAGGGCACCATCGTCATGCATGCTCTCACCAACAAAGCTGCCAGCACAAACATTAAGTATAAGGTTCAATTCATAGGCGCGAAGTATGTTTAAGGGGAAAAAAAGATTTGACTTGAGTCAAAATTAGCTACAAGAATGTTATGAAGTGATAAAGAGCAAAAATAACATACAACTGAAGGTCCTTGAGCTTTGACATGAGGAACTTAGTTGCTGATTCAATGTTCTTTTTAAATGCTTCTTGGGCTTCTCCTTCTAACTTGGGAGTCAGGTTCTTGATGTATCTTTTCATGTATGTAACAAATTGTTTCTTGTCAAAAGAAGGTTGCTCCTGCAAACATAAAATAACGTCGTATTCAACATAAAATAAGAGGTATATTGACGACGACTGAAGTTCCATTAAAGAGCATACAAACCTGAAGTCTGAAAGTGTCAACAATATCGACAACCTTGACAGCTTGATCATCCACACCTTCATCTTCATCAGCACCCTCAGCAGAAGGATTCGCCCCAATGTCTACATCAAGAGCACCTTGAACAACCCACTGTAATGTGACCAACACACCATATTATTCGCTTTTCATTATATTAGATATTAGTACCAAAAAAAATATGGTTTCTATCAGATGGAAAGCTTTGGGGCAATACATTACCTTCCCTTGAACCTCCCAAAGACATCCATTCTCGAGTTCTTTGTAGGGAAATGAATCTGAGAGGAGCTCATCACCTGCAATATTTTAATGTGTCAAGTATGAATAACAACATCATATCATCACGAAGGGGCAAAAACGAAAATAAGAAATTTCTACAGGCAAAACGTCCATGCAATCGGCACCATAATATATAAGGATATTTTTCAATACTTCAACAAATAGGTAAGAGATAGTGAACAGTCCAGAGCTAAGTAGCTACTTTTTTCCTTTTGATTTTAATCTATTAGTCATGCTAAAAAGCTCATTCCCTCATAGCACTACTTTATTTTGTGACCAAATCCCCAAAATACTGATTACAGTTTAGGAACCAACCTCAATTGTAGCTTATCTAGACTCTATTATAGATAAGAAACCTCATCGAGTGCACAAAAATCAAAGCAGAATCTAAACAGTTAGTCCCAAGCCACTGTTATAACACTCTAAATAGTGAACTTGAGCATATGAAGCAACTCGGATGTGCATATAACAACAAAAACTTGATGGAATAACTAACCAGAAGAAACGTGGAAGAATCAAGATTAAACATGAAAAGAGCCTTTGTAACCTCTTTTTATTTACACCATGCAACATTTAAACTTTAAGATGCTTGATTGATCTTGAAATCACTAGAATCCACAAAGCAAATCCAGATCTACTGAAAGCAAAACCTGGTCTTTGTTGCATAAACATGTCCTTTTATGTTTGTTGCATTAAATTACAACTAGGATTTCCAAAATTAAACGTGTGAATGTGTCACAAGTCTAGCCAGACTAAAAACTAGAAAGATCAAGACTTTAGGATCCAAATCGCTCCTATATTCCTCCAAAATTCAAGATCAGATCATAAACGTATACATAAAAATCTTTAACGATCAAATCCTCCAAAATGATGAAATACAAGATCAGATTAGATCTCTAGCAATTCAATTCCCAAACAAAAAAAGGAAAAAAAAAACTATGCGTTAATAGCTTAGGCAAATCATAGAGACATTAGAGCAGTCAAATCAACCAGATCTTATTGAAAACTATGGTCCCAAAACACCAGAAAAACTGAAATTCATACAATAAATCATGTCATAAAACAAAAGCCAGAAGATACAAGCGAATCATTCAACAAGAGTTACCACAGATGGCTAAAACGGCACTATTATGGTTCCAAGATTACAACTTTCAAGCAAGGAGTTAAACACAAAACATAACTGAGTGGCAGAAAATTGGAACCAGGAAAAAAAAACAGAACACGACTCGACCGTCAAAACAACAAAAGATTAGCAGAAAAAAGAGAAATAGATATAAGCGAAAGAAGGGGGAAGAAGAGTACCGGAGATAAGATCCTGATAAACCAACATGGTGGAAGCGTATTCTTTTGCTTTCTCTCTCTAAAAAGTAGGAGGATGACAAGAAGAAAACAGACAAGCGAAGGCTCGAGAGAGGGAGGGTTTGAGTTGGTGCACGCACGGGTATTTATAGCTGCAGAATTCCACGGGATTGCGGTATAAGAGTGGAACATGGGCAAAAGACCAAAATAAACCGACCTGAATCCAGAATTACCGTATTTGCCTTTACCCGTTTTGGGTAGGGTTGTGACTAACTGCCGCCGCACCATGTCCCAAACGGACTCTAATTAACTTTGACGCACTGCCAGTTTACATTATAGTCTTCAGTCTATAAAAAAACAACAACAATCCAATAATTCAATAATAATAATAGTTATTAATAAAAAATTAATCTGTTACAGAATTACGAGGCCCAAAATAATGTTTACCGTTTGAATGTTTTTTCCCACCAATGTCAATATTTCATTGCGTCCATTTTAAAAAGGTTGTTTTAGTTTGACAACACAAACTTTAATAAAAAAGAGAAATGTTTTGAGATATGTGGTCTTAAATAAGCTATGACATTTGTATGACTATAAAACTTTTGAAATTTGTGGTCTAATACCTATCATATCACTTGTGTGGCTGTAAATTATAGATTATAGAAACAGAAGGAGTAACGTAATAAAAAGTGAGGAAAGCAGTTAGTTAGTGTACAGATACTATATTCAGTTATTAGGAGTAGTACAGGGACCACTAATCTGTTAGGGGGCTGATAATTAAGTGCACATGTATAAATACCTTGTACTGTTACATTGAAGAATACAGAAGATATTTCTCTCGTTCCTTCTTCTCCGATTCATTCTCTCTCTGCACATGCTTCCTCCATTACTAGGATTCTTCAGCTCAAGGATTCTCTGAAATCTAATATGGTATCATAGCCAGGCTCATCCCAATTTGTTGTTACTAATGTTGGACCCCCATTTATATTGTACACGCTCCAGTTGCAGGCATGTGCGTGAGGGGGGTGCTGAGTTATGTCCCACATCGGTGCGTTATGGGTATCTTGGTCTCTTTATATGGTCATGGGCAATCCTCACCTCACAAGCTAGCTTTTTGGATTGAATTAGGCCCAAGGTCCATTCCTATCATGGTATCAGAGCATTGAGTTATGAATTGAAGCTCACAAATCGACCCGGATCTGTAATCATCTTCTCGATTCTATTCATTACTCAATTCTCTTCTTCGCATCTCAAATGGTAAGCTCTAAGTCGTCAACAATGGCGGTTGACAATTCTAAGCAGGAAACACATGCAACTATAACTAAAACTTCTCAAACCTCAACGGAGGATGAATTTGAAGAAGGAATCTCAGTTCCAACCAAAAAGGAATAATTTTGAGAAAAATACCGATACCAGTTGAAAAATCCAATGTTATTGTCTTGTCATGGCTGATGAATGTTGTATCTCCGACTTTGATCATTTGAATTGCGTATGAAACTAATGCACACACTGTATGGATGGATTTGTAAGAGCACTTTGACAAAGTAAATGACACTAGATGCTACAACCTACACAAGGAAATTGCAACCCTAACTCAATGTATCTCATATATATCTTTGTACTATTCTAAACTCAAAGACCTATGAGATGAAACTGAAGATCTAGTTCCACATCCTGGTTGTGACTACCCTAAAACTAAGAAATTCATTGAATATCTTCACAAACAAAATATGTATTAGTTCCGTATAAGCTTAAATGACTCATACTCACAAGCTCGTAGTCAAATCCTTATGATGAAACATGTTCCTTATGTAAACCAAGCTTATGCTATGTTAATGAGTGAGGAGAGTCAAAGAAATGTAGCAGGCTCAGCAGGAATCTTAGGCTTTGCACCTAATGTCATTGGTGGACACTATGAATCTATAGCACTATACAACTCTAAGCTCGGCAATAGACCAAACTATAGAAAGAACTTTAATCTATATTGTGACTTATGTAAACTAAAAGGTCATATCAAGGAGAATTGCTATAAAATAATTGGTTATCCAACATACTACAAGTTTAAGAAGAAGGAGGGAGTTGGTGCTTTCAATGTAGTAGCTGAGTATGGATCAACTTTTGGTAGTTACAATTCACTACCTAAGCTAAGTTCCTACTACAGTCTTGTGGACAGCAGAACTATGGTTCTCAGATGACTACTATGCAGCCAAGATCTATTCAACATTTGCAGAACAACAATCACACTGCAAGTATGGAACAACAACAACAACATGGAGGAGGTAAGGCCTTTCCCTTCACCAAGGAACAATATGATCAAATCATGCAAATTCTGAACAACAACACAGACATCTCTTCTTCAACCAACAACAACAGTTCTTACCTACTTCTCAAGCTAATGCGGCAAGTACTAGTATTGCTTTACTAGCTTCCACTAGTCCACAAGAGTGGATCATTGACACAAGGGCAACTAAACACATGGTGTCCAATGTCAATCTATTAAATAAAGCCTCTTTAGTTGAACCCTCTGTCTCTAGAAAAGTTCTATTTCCAAATGGATATGTCACTCAAGTAACTCATGTTGGAGATAGTCAGATATCCAAAAACAACACTCTAAAAGAAATATTCTACGTACCACAGTTGAAGTATAATCTGTTATCAGTGTCAAAAATAACAAGGGACTTAAGTTTTTTTGCCTCTTTCTATCCTTATTTTTATGTGTTTTAGGATATCTTTAATGGCAGAGTGAAGGAGATTGGTAGAGAAAGAGATGGTCTGTACTTCCTACAACAACATGGAAATAAGAGATTGACTGCTGTGTCCTTGGCAGTTGTCAGCTCAAAGGCTGACCTCTCAATCAGTCTCGGTGATATAGTCTTATGGCACATGAGACTTGGTAATGTGTCTATTGTTGTTCTGAAAAAACTATTTCCTATCAAGCTAGCTAGTATTACTAATGCCATTAATAAGTGTTGTGTTTGTCATTGTGCTAAACTAACCAGGACATCATTTCCTCACAGTAGCATCTAGAGCTAGTACATTTGATCTTATTCATGTAGATGTTTGTGGACTTTATAAAACTGCAACCCTTGATGGTTATAAATACTTTCTCACAATGGTGATGACTTTACTAAAATGACTTGGGTTTTCTTACTGAAACTGAAATCTTGTGTGTGTGTTGTATTACCACAGTTCATTGCCTTTGTTCATACACAGTTCAATAAAATAGTAAAAATGGCGAGATCTAACAATGGTTCTGAGTTTCTAAATTCGGTGTGTAAAATTGTGTTCAATAACCTTAGAATCCTTCATCAAATCACTTGTGCCTACACTCCTCAGCAGAATGGGGTAGCTTAGAGGAAGCATAGGTATCCCCTATAAATCACCAGATCTCTAAGGTTTCAAGCTAACATTCCAATCAAGTTCTGGGGTCATTGTGTCATCACTGCAGCATACTTGATCAACAGACTGCCATCATCAGTATTGAAGGGGTGTTCACCTTATAAGCTATTATACAATAGGAAGCCTCAACTAGGACGCTTTAGGACTCTAGGTTCCTTGTGTTTTGTTAAGAAAATGTACGAGACAAAAAAACTTATGCCTAGGGCCAAGCTTGTTGTGCTCATGGGATTCTCAAATACTCAAAAAGCTTATATTCTCTTAGATATTCCTACACAATATTTTTTTTTTGTCAATAAAGGTGTTATCTTCAGAGAGGATATATTTTCATTCAAGGATTCTCTGTCTATCTCTCCTCCTATATTCAATCCACTTCTTTCACCTCTTAGTTGTGAAGAAGTGTTCACAGATATATGTACTTCTCCTCACATCAATTCATCTACTTCTTCATCTGGTGATCACTTGTCACCTACCTTATCAGAAGGTAAGCATAGATCTTTGAACACTGCTCATGAGCCTTGTTCTACATTGAGAAGATATCTCGAAACTAAACATCCTCCAGTATGGCTCAAGGAGTTTGTCGCTCAGCCTCCTAACACTACTACTCCATATTCTTATGTTTTCTATGACAATCTTTTCTCCGTCTTATCAGTCTTATATTGAAGCCTTCTCCACAGTTGTGGAGCCCTCATCTTAGAAGTTGATAAAGATCCAAGGTGGGTGGAGGCTATGGACTCAGAAATAGCAGCCTTGGAGGCTAATCACACTTGGGAAGTTGTCTAACTTCCTTCAAGAAAGATGTCTATTGGTTGTAAATGGATATTTAAAGTGAAACACAAAGCTACAGGGGAGGTTCAAATATTTAAAGCCGGGTTGGTGGCCAAAAAGTTCAGCCAGCAGGAAGGAATTGATTGTCAAGAAACTTTCAGTCCAGTTGTTAAGATGGTCACTGTTAGAATTCTTTTGAAGCTTCAGAGCATTGGCATATCCATAAAATAGATGTGTACAATACTTTCCTACAGGGAGATTTGCATGATGAAATATATATGACTCTTCCATAGGGATTTTAGAGTCGGGGAAAGAGTAGGCTAGCTTACAAACTCTTAAAATTCTTGTATGGTCTCAAACAAGCACCCATACAGTGGAACGCAAAGTTATAAGAAGCACCGATTAGTTTTGGCTTCATACAAATTCAACACGATCGCTCTTTGTTTGTACAAGGGACTGGGAGCTGCATTGTGGTTACACTAGTCTATGTGGATGATATGCTCATCACACGACCTGATTTAAGGCTAGTAGAAAAGACCAAAGCAACACTACAGAAGACTTTTAAGATGAAGGACCTAGGGGAGTTTAAATAATTCCTTGGGATAGAGTTTGCAAGATCATCACATGGTATTTTAATGCATCAAAGAAAGTATGCATTAGAGCTTATTTCTGAACTTGGCTTAGGTGCTGCAAAACCTGCTACTACACCTCTTGAAGTGAATGTGAAACTCACTACTCAAGAGTATGATGAACACATATGCACAATCAACAACTTGGATGATGCATTATTACCAAATGTTACTAGCTATCAAAAGCTACTGGGAAAACTCTTATATGTGACAATAACAAGACCAGACATTGCATTTAGTGTTCAAACTCTCAGCCAGCTCATGCAAAAGCCTAAGAAATCTCATATGGAGGCAGCACTCAAGGTGATCAAGTATGTTAAGAATCATCCTAGGCAAAGTGTGCTTCTGTCTAGTCAAAAGAGAGATGTAATCTCAGCATTCTATGATGCTGATTGGGCAGCATGCCTCTTGACTAGGAAGTTTGTGTCCGGTTTCTTCATAAATTATGGGAATTCACTAATATCATGGAAGTCAAAAAAGCAAAGAACTATTTCTAGAAGCTATGTAGAGTACAGAAGTATTTCAACAATATTGGCTGAAATAATGTGGACATTTGGATTACTCAAGCACATTGAAGTGGTGTTTGAATTGCCAGATACTATCTTCACTAACAGTAATAGCTACCAACCTTGTCTTTCATGAAAGGACCAAACACATAGAGATTGATTGCCATTTCATAAGACAAAAATTCAGCAAGGACTAATCAAGACAGAGTATATGGGAACCAAAGAAAAGTTGCCACATGTACTAAATAAAGGACTACCTAGATCTCAACATGATTACTTAGAGTCCAAGCTAGGTTTACTTGATATTACCACCTAGCTTGAGGGGGAGTGCAGAAATAGAAGGAGTAACGTAACAAAAAGTGAGGAAAGCAGTTAGTTAGTTAGTTAGTGTACATATACTACATTCAGTTATTAGTAAGGGTGGGCATCGATCGGTTCGGTAATGAATATTATCGATTTAGCATATCGGTTATTGATTTATAAATTTGATAAATCGATAATAGAACCGATAAAATAATATTTATCGGGTATCGGTTAATCGGTTAATCGGTTATCGATCATTATCAGTTCGGTTATCAATTTACCCGATAAGATAACTCAATCTAGAGTTAAGCAAAAAAAGAAAAGACAATTCATTAGAGTTAAGCAAAAAAGAGAATAACTCACATATAGTATACTAAAGACTTGCGCTAGGAGTAACTGGTAAGGTCTATAAAAAATAAAGATGAAGCAATTGAAGAGTGGGGTTGAGAAAGAACATGAGAGAATGAACTGAAGTCTCTAGGATTTGTATATACTTAAGGGTAAAGTCATGATTTTATTAATTCTTATTGGGTTATCGGTTAACCCATTAACAAAATTGGCAAACTGATGCCCGAACTGATAACCCAATAGTAAAAATATTCTAAACTGTTACCGAATCGTTATCCCAATAATCCAAAATCGATAACCCAATAAATAATTAACGGTTTGGTTATCGGTTTTACCCGATATATGCCCAGCCCTAGTTATTAGGAGCAATGTAGGGACCACTAATCTGTTAGGGAGTTGATAATTAAGTATACATGTATAAATACCTTGTACTGTTACATTGAAGAATATTGAATATATTTCTCTCATTCATTCTTCTCCAATTCATTCTCTCTATGCACATACTTCTTCCATTACTAGGGTTCTTCAGCTCAAGGATTCTCTGAAATCTAACATAAATGCTTCTTATTAAAGAATTATTGAAAGGTGTCTATCTCTTTTGAAACGAACTAATAAAAAATAATGATAATCTTTTTAAAACAGATAGAGTAACTACAATTAACATGTTTCTCTTGAGTTCATTTTTGAAATGTTAGAATTATCATTTGAAGACAACAATTTTTCTTGAAAATGTACTTTTTTTTATCTACGTTATTATGTATTTTATTTGGACAAGAGTCATATTGATTATCTACTCCTCCGAAAGTGTGATAGGGGTCTGAGAATGAACTGCAAGGTTATACCAAGCAAGAATCTCACGACTCATCATAGGTTATTGTGATGGACTTAGAGATCATGAGGAAGAGGAAGAAGAGGGTTATGTATGGTCAACCTAGGATCAGGTGCGGTGCCTTGACATATGACAAAGCGCATGAGTTAAGAGGAAAGTTGCTGGTTGTGGGAGCCTAGAGGATCAGTATAGACAGGAGATATATGTGGACCACGATAGCGTAGTGTATTAGAGTAGCTGCGAGAGAGGTGTTAGAGGTCTCAAAGGGTTTCTCTAGTAGACACAAAGGCGATTGGTGGTGAAGTGAGGAGGTACAAGAGAAAGTGAAAGCCAAGAAAGTGGCGTACTTGAAGTTTATAGGGAGCATGGACGAGGAGGAAAAGAGGATGAACATGGAGGGTTATAGGAGGACTAAGAAGGAGGCAAAATTAGCAGTTACTGTGGCTAAGACTGCGGCATTGGGCTTATGTATGAAGAGCTTGGGGATAAAAGCGGGGACAAGAAATTATACAGGCTAGCTAAGATGAGAGAGAGGAAGGCCCGTGATCTGGATCAAACTAAGTGTATCAAATATGAGGAAGGTAGAGTTTTGATGGAAGAGGCTCAGATTAGTTGAAGATGACAAACATACTTCCATAAACTCGTGAATGAAAAGGGTGATGGGAACAATGTGCTAGGCGATTTGGAGCACTCCGATATTCATCAGGATTTTGGGTATTGTAAGCGCATAAGAGTTGAGGAGGTCGGGGAATATGCGCAAGATGAACATGGGTAGAACAACCAGGCCAGACAAAATCCTTGTGAAATTTTGGAAGAATGCGGGTAGGGCAGGTTTGGAGTGGCTAACTAGGTTGTTCAACGTTATTTTTAGGATGAAAAAGATGCCCGAATAATGGAGGTGGAGTAACATGATTTTGTTGTATAATAACAAAGGCGATATCCAAAGTTACAATAATTATAAGGGGATTAAGCTGCTTAGCCATACGATGAAAGTTCGGGAGAGGGTGGTTGAAATGAGGGTGATGAGCAATGTATCCATTTCTGAGAACCGGTTTGATTTATGTCGGGGCGTTCAACTATGAAAACCATTCACCTTGTGAGGAGATTAGTGGAACAATATAGGGAGATGAAGAAGACTTTCATATGGTATTCATTGACCTAGAAAATTTTTATGTCAAAGTCCCGAAAGATGCGCTTTGTAGATGCTTGGAGGATAAAGAGATCCCAGTAGCCTATATTATAGTGATTAAAAATATGCATAATGGAGCTAAGACTTGGGTTACGATAGATGGTAGATCGGAACACTTTCTGATTGTGATGGGGTTGCACCAAGGATCAACTCTTAGCCCATATTTTCCTTGGTGATGGACGCATTGATGCAGCACATTCAATGAGAGGCGCCATGGTGTATGTTATTTGATGATGACATAGTTCTGATTGACGAGATGCGGGGTAGTGTTAACGAGAGGCTGGAGGTTTGGATGAAGACCCTAAAGTCTACGTGTTTCAATTTAAGAAGGACGAAGACAGAATACTTGGAGTGAAAGTTCAACAACATTACCTAGGAAGCGGAAAATGAAGTGAGTCTTGAGCACAGTCATCCCCAAGGGAGGTAGTTTCAAGTACCTTGGATCTATAATACAAGATAAATGGGAGATTGATGAGGATGCCATGCACCATATAAGAGTAGGATGGATGAAGTGGAGGCTCGATTCCGGTGTCTTGTGTGAAAAGAATGTGCCGCTAAGACTTAAAATGTACGTTCTACAAGCTTGTAGTTACACTAACTAGGATGCATGGAGCAGAGTGTTGGAATGTCAAGAACCCAGAAGTCCAGAAGATAAAAGTAGCCGATATGAGGATATTAAGGTAGATGTCTAGGCATACCAGGTTGGATAAGATTATGAATGAAGTTATTCGGGATAAGGTGGGAGTGGCCCCTATGGAGGAAAAGATGTGGGAGGGGAGGTTGAGATGGTTCGGGCATGTTAAGATAGAAGCCTCGGTCAGAAGTTGCGAGAGGTTAGCCTCAGTGGGTATCAAGAGAGGTAGAGGCAGGCCTAAGAAGTCTTGGGGAAAGGTTATTAGGTGGGACATAGCGCAGCTGGAGTTGACTGAGAACATGGCCCTGGATAGTAGGGTTATTCAAAACTAAACCATAACCATTACCCGAACCAAAAATGACTTATCGGCTTATTGGTATCGGGTTATCGGGGTAAAAGTTGGTGAACGGATTGAGATTTTATAATTAATGGCTTAACGGTTTGGGGATGGATCACTCAATTTCCTTATCGGATAAAACGTTAATCCATTAAGAAGTTTTATATTTATACTTTTACCTCTATGTATATAAAGTAATTTTGAACCCCAAGGTACTCTTGAGAACTTCAAGGTACTCTCTTTAGAATTCTCAACTATTGTCTCCCATTTCTTTTGCTGTCAAAATATTTATGTTTGGAGTGTATTGAAAAGCATGTTCCCAAAATGATGTATGTTAAGAAGTTACGTGCATTTCTTCGTTCTTCTTCTATTGTTGGTATACATATTTCTTGATTGTACGATTATCCTGAAGAGTAAGGATAAAAGGCACTTTCTTTAAGTGTTTTTTAATATACCAGTAGTAATTAATTCTAACAACTTACAAAAAAATATTCTTGGCTATGCAACCAAAAGAACTAGGGTTCTATTTTTTTTTATTTGATTTAGCATAAGCCGCCCGAGAACCGTAAATCTGATACCAATCAACTCATTGCCTTATTGAATGGCTAGCTAATCACTATATTTATAATTCGATACCGATTAGACGAACCATTAAGCATAATAATCTACCCAATCTGCTCAATAAGTGCCCTACTAGATAGGAGGGCGTTGAGGTCAAATATTAGGGTAGAAGGCTAGTAGGAGTCGAGCGTTTCTCTTTGTCTTACGCAGTTCGATAGCATTAGTATTAGTATGATATTCATTTATTCACAAATTGCTATTACTACATAGAGTTAACTGCTTCTTGGATTCGGCCTTTTTTATCTTATTGTCATTCTTACTTGTTGACATTATTTTTTTCATTCATTCTTCAACCGAGAATCTATGGGAAACAACTTCTTTGTCCTTTTTTTAAAATTGAAATAATTCCTTCTTGAAAAAGTTACTTTACTCCATTATTTAGTTAGAAATTTTACGAATGCGCCCTTTAAATATTTTTATTTTGTTAGGAATTTTAGATTTTTTTTATTCGCACACATTTTAATCCGTCTTGAAAGCGTCAAGAGATCAGAATTAAAATGCATTCTGGTAAAATTTCTTCTATCACATGTGGCAACGAATGCTGGTAATCTACAAGGTTGGAGCTGGGATGCATGCGCACGTAGAAGATCCTACAACAGATCTTAAGTATTTGGGTAGCTATCGTCCAAAGCTAACGATAAATTCCTATTAACACATTGTCAATATAGCTCAAAGGATACCCAATATAGCTCTAGGATACTCTCGAGAGTCTGGGTCATTAAGTTATACAGTAGGAAAATATAAAAAGAACAAATTCAAGAAGAGATTCACACACTAGAAGAACCTTTCTGATATCAACAATCATCAAGAAAGTCTTCCATTCATTCCCCCAAACCGCCCTCCAGAAAGAAAGAACAGTGAAAGCAAAGGGATTGAGAGGGGGCAGTGAAGGGCATGGCCAGTTGCAACATCAAGAGGGAAAGAGAAGAGGTAGGGCATTTGAGCAGCCATATCAACTTTGAAAAGCTAAAAGCAGTTCTCTTTGGCACCTCTGATCAGTTTAGGCATAGTAGTTTAAGCTGGCTTTCTTCTTGGCTTGAACTTGAATGATACCTTCGTTGAAGTCTTCATGCGTAACCTGCAAGAGAGCGGACACAGAATTAGATGGCTTGCAAACCTAAAAAGAATGGGTATTCTGTTTTGCCGCAGTTTGATTAGCCTCCCCAAGACGAACTTCGACATGTACAAGTATAGAGAGAGCATCACCTATCTTTTTTAATTATGAAATATAGATCATCATATGTATTAGTCACCACTGAACTGCAAGAAGGGCAGACGTAATAGACCAGTTCAATTCAATTAGTATTATGAATATAATCCAAATATCTATCAGATCA
>JASVEL010003817.1:0-27760 GCA_032618575.1 Nicotiana noctiflora | reverse complement strand
GAGTAGAGGAGAGTTTTACCTCTAGTTTTCTTCACTGAAACTTACTCTATTTCTGCCCTCTCTTGGTTTTTCCCGGATTCTTGTTTTGATTTAAAAATCATCTTTGAGATTATTGGTTGTCTTTGGGTTACTGTTTTCTGTCGAAATTCTATTTTGGATCTGCCACTGCTGTGCTGTTTTGGTTTAGTCCGTTTGCTGCATACTGTTTCTTGCTGCTAACTCCTCCATTTGTTCAATTCTACTTCCAGGTATTTCCTTATAATTCATAGCATGATAAGCTGAAGCTATGGGTCTGGTTCTCTGTATAAGGCATTTGAAGTACATGAAATAAACATGAAGTTTAAATTCAGTTTGTGTGAAGCATGTCAATTAAGTATGTAATTTATTTACTCATGCTAGCTTAACTACTTTGAGTTAATCAGTTGAACATCTATTCATTTTAAAGCTAAGATTTCATTTAAACATGGTTGAAAGTGAAACTCTCATCTTAGTTTGACGTGTGTAATTGAGTATGAGGACTGTTAAGCTTATTGATGAAGTTGTTTGGCTTTGAGGAGTATTTGTGGATATGGGCCCTATGTTAGGGGTATGGTATATCAATGCTGTAGTTTCAGAAGTCTAGCTTAGATTTACCCCTCTTCAGATGTTGTGTCAAGTATTGTGAGAAGTTTATTTTGTACTTAGATGAATTTGTAGTGTACTCGAGTGAAATTGTTATATGAACATCAGGACATTGTAAATTCTTCAGTGTTTAAGAGGTTTGTTACTATGTTTGGAAGGTTAGTTTAGGCTTCAAAGTTTTGAGTATCTTTATGAGTATGTTTAAGCTCGACAGTTAATTTAAGTAAACTTGACAGTTAATTTGAGCTTATTGTTATTCTAATGTTATTTAGTAACTCAGCAGCAAGTCATTGTTTGATCGAATTTTTGGGTAGTTTGAAGATAATTTTCTAGACTCGTTGAGTTCTATTCCATCACATTATTTAGATTTAGTGGGAGGTTTAAAGACTTATGGCTGCATGTATCTAATTGTCAAAAAATGAAGCCTTATTTTTGTGGTTTAAAATTGGTAATATTTTTATTTTTTAGAATAATGTTCCCTTCAGGGACTCGACTTAAATTCCCCACTTCTTCTTTAAAAAAGATGGAATCGTCTCACGTATCGATGCTTTCTTTTATTTAATCGAGAAATAACTTCAATAAACATGTACACCAACCAAAGTATCATCAAAGTTAATATTTTTCGCTTTATTTAGAATTAGCCTCTCGTTTAAAGTTTTAAATGTATAGTTTAATAAAAGCATTTCAGTCCATTAAAAGCATATAGGATAACATGTATTAAAAATCAGATATTTTTAGCCATTTATAATAATTGAAGCGACCGTGCTAGAACCACGGGATTCGGGGGTGCCTAACACCTTCCCTCGGGTCAACAGAATTCCTTACTTAGAATTTCTGGTTCGCAGACTTCATTTGGAAAGTCGAAATTTCCTCGATTTGGGATTTAAATAAATTGGTGACTTGGGACACCATAATTTATTCCAAGTGGCGACTCTGAAATAAATAGAATAATCCCGTTTCGAATATTGTCACTTAAATTGGAAAAACTCCCTCGCGCATCTACCCTCCGGGGTAGGGGGGCGCGCCAAAAGGAGGTGTGACAGTCATGACTTTCATATCTTTTTAGGTAAGCAAAATAAGAAGATCATACTTTTCCGATGCAAGTGGTTTGACCCAACACCTAGAAGAGGTACAAATGTACACTCACACTACAACATAATTGAGGTTAATAAAAAGATGGGAGTATGATCGCTATGATCCTTTTATAATTGCAGAAAGAGTTAGACAAGTGTACTATGCTCCATATTCATTGCGGAGGATTAAGGCTGATTGGTTTATTGTAATAAAAACAAAGCCTGTTGGTAGGGTGAAAGTTGAGAATGTGCTAGATGTTACTTACTGAAACGACACCTCAAATGTTAACCAAATGGTGGATGATCAGTTAGAAAATTACTTGGAGTATCCTCAATGAATATTAGAAGAAGTTGATATGGAGGAAATAACAATCATAGAAAATGAGGATGAAGAATCGCCTAATGAAAATGAAAGAAGTAAATAGGAAATATTTTCCGACGAGGAAGGATACGTAGACGAAGACGACTAGCATGTTAATTTATATTCTCAATTCTAACATTTTTCTTTAATTCACGCAGATGACCGGTAAGGGTCGAGGTAAGGAAGGATAAAAGTCCTATTGATCATGATGATGGTACTACACCCTCGCTTCCTTCCCCTCCACACTTGCATCCCTCTGTTGCTGATGGCCGGCAGCAATCTTCTAGGCACACATCTATTCTACCACATTGATCTACTCATCATACTACCCATCATTCTCCCCCCCCCCCCAACAGTATTATTACTATTCTCTGCCACAGGGCTATACCCCACTTCCTCCACATGATCCTACACGCAGTTACATGGGTCCACCGAGTCAGCAGTCACAGAGATATATAGTACGCCTGTTTATCTACTCCATTTGCTTCATCACTAGCTAGATCGTATCCATCTAGATTACAGTCAGTCGGATCGCAATAGTGATCTAGATTGCAGCATGGGTCTAGATAGATACATAGGTGTGGATCGAAGCCATCTTCATCAGGGACCACGTCTCACTCTCCACGGAGTTCGTCTCCTAGCATTTCTAGACATCGTCTTCGAGATAGTAGTACTGAGCCAGATGCCTCCCCTTCTGCACACGCTTCAGATTCATCGGAGGATGATGATCCCGATGAAGTGCAGTATGATCGTTATCATAAGATGACCATTAGACCTGAGGGCAATGAGTAAGATTTATTTATTACTTCTTTATTATTAATGAATTATAGTATCTACTCTTGTTTATTTAATATAATTACTATATTGCAGGTTCATACCTAATAATCGGGTTGCAAAGACAATTACTGAAATTCTTGGCCGGTTGTATAATGCACCCTATTCGACTTGGATTGACTTTCCACCGGATCTTGTGTAACAAATGTTCAACCAATTTAAGATTTTAATACAATTATTATTTATTTAAGTATTATATTAATAATTTTTATCTAACATTACATACTTTATTTGCATACTAAGTGTGCCTGGGAGGACTGGTATAACTGTAAAATTTGTGCAAATTGAGAGTACAAATACCGTATAAGACTATCTAATTCCTTCTGCTTTTCTCGAAAGATTAACAAGAATCCTTCATAGGTTTTACTGCATTTATGAGAGGATCTGCAGAGGTATTCGACCACCGAGAAAGTCGAGAAGAAGGGTGAACTAGGAAAGAAGGTCCGAGCATCTTAGAAAGGTGGCTCCTTGCGCCGTGTGGGTGCAAGGAGCATGGAGGCTACAAGGAGACCACTGGTAATTCCTTAAAATATTTACATCTATTTTTATCTAACTATATTTACATATATTAATTTAGTTAACACATTTTATTATATTTGTTGGAAAAACAATATGGGTGAAAGATGACTCATAATGAGTTCTTCGTGGATACTCACATCTAGAAGAAGAAAGCACCGACATATTCAAGTAGATGGGTCGAGGACCGGACGAAAACTACACATATAAGTTTCATAACAAATATAAATTTTTATAATATTATATAGTTAATAATTTTCTGTTTTCTAAATGAATGGTCGCTACAAGATTAATGTGGAGGAGTACACTCCGAGCTTTCGACCGAATGAGGCGAGCGACCACCCCTTTCAGACGAAGAAGCACAAATGATATGGTTGGATGTTGTCGGTGGTCCTAAAAGGGGGATAGCGTACGACCTTTCAGAGAAATTATTTCAGCACTACAGGGATGGATTGCAAGGTATAGAGACTTCCTCCCAAGGCGAGGCAATTGATAGGTCGAATATCTCGTCTATGGAAGAGAAGATCGCAAAGCTGACAGGAGAGCCTGAAGAGATAAAGGGTAGAGAACAAATGAGAGATGAACAATTTGGTACCCTTTAGGTTCAGCTAGAAAGGAGGGACGAACAAATTAATCTCCTTCAAGGTCAGCTAACCAATCTTCTTGCTAGTGGTGCTTTTCCCATTCCCCAGTCTCGTGATCCTTCCCCGTGTGCTAATCCTTCTCGTCGTGATCCTTCGAACCATGCTGACGTTGAAGGTTATAGGATTGAAGATGGAGATGATGCTAGATAAAACACTCATCGAATGGTGTGTATTGCTAAACAAAATATTGAGCTAGTTAATATTTAGTTGAGACTAGTTTTTAATTATGATAGTATTGTTGATATTATTTTGTTATTGAACATTTGTATAGTTATTTTTGTGATTGGCGTTGTGGTTGTGGTTGTTATTAGCGTTGTTGGTTAATTGTTATTGTTTTTGTTAGATAATGGTTGTTGTTGTTAGTTAATTGTTGTTGTTGTTAGATAGTTAATTATTATTGTTGATTAATTATGGTTAAATGACAACAATGTAATGCTGCCATTATAGGATGGATATTGTAATTGGCAGGTGGTGTAGCTTAAAAGCAAGCATTTTCTGCTCAATTTTAACCCAGATTTTCGACCGAAATCGGTCAAAAATTAATTATTTTTTACCCAGAAACAGTAATTAATTCGGTTGATTTTCGACCGAATTCAGTCGGAAATTATTAATTTATATTAATTTTTTAAATAAATTAACAATTTATTACAATTTATTACAAATTATTATTTGTTTAAAATTCTGATCGATTTCGGTCGATATTTGAAAATTAAAAAAAATAATTAGTATCGACCAATTTTGGGCGGTAATTGAAGTTTTACAATAACGCTTTGAAGAAATTGACCTACTTCGGGTGGAAATTTCCGGATCATCATTTTTTCGACCAATTAAAAACGATCAAAAATTGATTAATTTTTATCAATTTTCGATCGATTTCGGTCGGTTTTGGGGACGAATTTACAGTTTTTAGTAGTGTTTCCGGGGAGTTCTGAACAGCTCTTTTCCTTTTATTTTAAAACCACGAGTAGTAAAGAGCGATAAAAAGAAATGGAGACAGCTCTTGACAAGATGTAAACATTAACATAAAGCTAATATCACCTGTGAACAAGATCGATAGTAATAGCAAATACTGCAAAGTTATTACCAGCAATTTTTTCTAACGCAAAATCCCACAACTGCAACTTTATAGCTTTTCCATTTTAATAATTTAAGGAGCAGATGACAGTAAGGTCATAGGAAATACTGAATCAACAATGAGTACTGCACACTTCCAGTTGTTGCAGCTTGCATCCGTCCAAAAAACAAACAGGGGAACAAAAATAGGTACCAAGACAGAATATTCGACAAAGTTGAGACATATACAGTATTACAGAATATCACACACACACACCAAAACCACATAAAATTATCACTAAGTAAATAATAAATTGAAGGAATATGTATATTAATAAACTATAATAATAAAGTGAAAATAAAATACTCCATATAAATACACGTCATATATTCATCACATTAATGTAAAGGCCGCATTTGAATAAAAAATTTCCACTAGCTTCTCCATCACACAATTTGTTCATTATATTCGTGTCCACTATCACTACTCACTAGTCAAAGAGAACTTTTTTTACTCAGTTCATTGAAAGGATAGCTGGACTAAAATAAAATATCTCCCAACAATGAGACTGATTGAATAGGCAAAACTGCTAAAAGAGGATTTAATAAGAGAAATTTCAACTCAACCAGGATATTAGCTGTCCCACATAATGAGATTATAACATTAAGAAACAGTTCAGAAAGTACTGGTTAAAACAAGTACCCCAAGTTCATAAGACACTACCATAAATAAGCAAAAAAGGGATAAAAACTTAAAACTACATGGAACATCTGAAATTTGAAACTTGTAGCTCAAAATCTCCACCCTACATCTAGCACTTGACCTCCTTCAAGCCGGGTGCAAGGTACAAAAATGTAGGATCAGTTGCACCGTCCTTGTAGTATGCGAACACCAGGGCACCATCGTCATGCATGCTCTCACCAACAAAGCTGCCAGCACAAACATTAAGTATAAGGTTCAATTCATAGGCGCGAAGTATGTTTAAGGGGAAAAAAAGATTTGACTTGAGTCAAAATTAGCTACAAGAATGTTATGAAGTGATAAAGAGCAAAAATAACATACAACTGAAGGTCCTTGAGCTTTGACATGAGGAACTTAGTTGCTGATTCAATGTTCTTTTTAAATGCTTCTTGGGCTTCTCCTTCTAACTTGGGAGTCAGGTTCTTGATGTATCTTTTCATGTATGTAACAAATTGTTTCTTGTCAAAAGAAGGTTGCTCCTGCAAACATAAAATAACGTCGTATTCAACATAAAATAAGAGGTATATTGACGACGACTGAAGTTCCATTAAAGAGCATACAAACCTGAAGTCTGAAAGTGTCAACAATATCGACAACCTTGACAGCTTGATCATCCACACCTTCATCTTCATCAGCACCCTCAGCAGAAGGATTCGCCCCAATGTCTACATCAAGAGCACCTTGAACAACCCACTGTAATGTGACCAACACACCATATTATTCGCTTTTCATTATATTAGATATTAGTACCAAAAAAAATATGGTTTCTATCAGATGGAAAGCTTTGGGGCAATACATTACCTTCCCTTGAACCTCCCAAAGACATCCATTCTCGAGTTCTTTGTAGGGAAATGAATCTGAGAGGAGCTCATCACCTGCAATATTTTAATGTGTCAAGTATGAATAACAACATCATATCATCACGAAGGGGCAAAAACGAAAATAAGAAATTTCTACAGGCAAAACGTCCATGCAATCGGCACCATAATATATAAGGATATTTTTCAATACTTCAACAAATAGGTAAGAGATAGTGAACAGTCCAGAGCTAAGTAGCTACTTTTTTCCTTTTGATTTTAATCTATTAGTCATGCTAAAAAGCTCATTCCCTCATAGCACTACTTTATTTTGTGACCAAATCCCCAAAATACTGATTACAGTTTAGGAACCAACCTCAATTGTAGCTTATCTAGACTCTATTATAGATAAGAAACCTCATCGAGTGCACAAAAATCAAAGCAGAATCTAAACAGTTAGTCCCAAGCCACTGTTATAACACTCTAAATAGTGAACTTGAGCATATGAAGCAACTCGGATGTGCATATAACAACAAAAACTTGATGGAATAACTAACCAGAAGAAACGTGGAAGAATCAAGATTAAACATGAAAAGAGCCTTTGTAACCTCTTTTTATTTACACCATGCAACATTTAAACTTTAAGATGCTTGATTGATCTTGAAATCACTAGAATCCACAAAGCAAATCCAGATCTACTGAAAGCAAAACCTGGTCTTTGTTGCATAAACATGTCCTTTTATGTTTGTTGCATTAAATTACAACTAGGATTTCCAAAATTAAACGTGTGAATGTGTCACAAGTCTAGCCAGACTAAAAACTAGAAAGATCAAGACTTTAGGATCCAAATCGCTCCTATATTCCTCCAAAATTCAAGATCAGATCATAAACGTATACATAAAAATCTTTAACGATCAAATCCTCCAAAATGATGAAATACAAGATCAGATTAGATCTCTAGCAATTCAATTCCCAAACAAAAAAAGGAAAAAAAAAACTATGCGTTAATAGCTTAGGCAAATCATAGAGACATTAGAGCAGTCAAATCAACCAGATCTTATTGAAAACTATGGTCCCAAAACACCAGAAAAACTGAAATTCATACAATAAATCATGTCATAAAACAAAAGCCAGAAGATACAAGCGAATCATTCAACAAGAGTTACCACAGATGGCTAAAACGGCACTATTATGGTTCCAAGATTACAACTTTCAAGCAAGGAGTTAAACACAAAACATAACTGAGTGGCAGAAAATTGGAACCAGGAAAAAAAAACAGAACACGACTCGACCGTCAAAACAACAAAAGATTAGCAGAAAAAAGAGAAATAGATATAAGCGAAAGAAGGGGGAAGAAGAGTACCGGAGATAAGATCCTGATAAACCAACATGGTGGAAGCGTATTCTTTTGCTTTCTCTCTCTAAAAAGTAGGAGGATGACAAGAAGAAAACAGACAAGCGAAGGCTCGAGAGAGGGAGGGTTTGAGTTGGTGCACGCACGGGTATTTATAGCTGCAGAATTCCACGGGATTGCGGTATAAGAGTGGAACATGGGCAAAAGACCAAAATAAACCGACCTGAATCCAGAATTACCGTATTTGCCTTTACCCGTTTTGGGTAGGGTTGTGACTAACTGCCGCCGCACCATGTCCCAAACGGACTCTAATTAACTTTGACGCACTGCCAGTTTACATTATAGTCTTCAGTCTATAAAAAAACAACAACAATCCAATAATTCAATAATAATAATAGTTATTAATAAAAAATTAATCTGTTACAGAATTACGAGGCCCAAAATAATGTTTACCGTTTGAATGTTTTTTCCCACCAATGTCAATATTTCATTGCGTCCATTTTAAAAAGGTTGTTTTAGTTTGACAACACAAACTTTAATAAAAAAGAGAAATGTTTTGAGATATGTGGTCTTAAATAAGCTATGACATTTGTATGACTATAAAACTTTTGAAATTTGTGGTCTAATACCTATCATATCACTTGTGTGGCTGTAAATTATAGATTATAGAAACAGAAGGAGTAACGTAATAAAAAGTGAGGAAAGCAGTTAGTTAGTGTACAGATACTATATTCAGTTATTAGGAGTAGTACAGGGACCACTAATCTGTTAGGGGGCTGATAATTAAGTGCACATGTATAAATACCTTGTACTGTTACATTGAAGAATACAGAAGATATTTCTCTCGTTCCTTCTTCTCCGATTCATTCTCTCTCTGCACATGCTTCCTCCATTACTAGGATTCTTCAGCTCAAGGATTCTCTGAAATCTAATATGGTATCATAGCCAGGCTCATCCCAATTTGTTGTTACTAATGTTGGACCCCCATTTATATTGTACACGCTCCAGTTGCAGGCATGTGCGTGAGGGGGGTGCTGAGTTATGTCCCACATCGGTGCGTTATGGGTATCTTGGTCTCTTTATATGGTCATGGGCAATCCTCACCTCACAAGCTAGCTTTTTGGATTGAATTAGGCCCAAGGTCCATTCCTATCATGGTATCAGAGCATTGAGTTATGAATTGAAGCTCACAAATCGACCCGGATCTGTAATCATCTTCTCGATTCTATTCATTACTCAATTCTCTTCTTCGCATCTCAAATGGTAAGCTCTAAGTCGTCAACAATGGCGGTTGACAATTCTAAGCAGGAAACACATGCAACTATAACTAAAACTTCTCAAACCTCAACGGAGGATGAATTTGAAGAAGGAATCTCAGTTCCAACCAAAAAGGAATAATTTTGAGAAAAATACCGATACCAGTTGAAAAATCCAATGTTATTGTCTTGTCATGGCTGATGAATGTTGTATCTCCGACTTTGATCATTTGAATTGCGTATGAAACTAATGCACACACTGTATGGATGGATTTGTAAGAGCACTTTGACAAAGTAAATGACACTAGATGCTACAACCTACACAAGGAAATTGCAACCCTAACTCAATGTATCTCATATATATCTTTGTACTATTCTAAACTCAAAGACCTATGAGATGAAACTGAAGATCTAGTTCCACATCCTGGTTGTGACTACCCTAAAACTAAGAAATTCATTGAATATCTTCACAAACAAAATATGTATTAGTTCCGTATAAGCTTAAATGACTCATACTCACAAGCTCGTAGTCAAATCCTTATGATGAAACATGTTCCTTATGTAAACCAAGCTTATGCTATGTTAATGAGTGAGGAGAGTCAAAGAAATGTAGCAGGCTCAGCAGGAATCTTAGGCTTTGCACCTAATGTCATTGGTGGACACTATGAATCTATAGCACTATACAACTCTAAGCTCGGCAATAGACCAAACTATAGAAAGAACTTTAATCTATATTGTGACTTATGTAAACTAAAAGGTCATATCAAGGAGAATTGCTATAAAATAATTGGTTATCCAACATACTACAAGTTTAAGAAGAAGGAGGGAGTTGGTGCTTTCAATGTAGTAGCTGAGTATGGATCAACTTTTGGTAGTTACAATTCACTACCTAAGCTAAGTTCCTACTACAGTCTTGTGGACAGCAGAACTATGGTTCTCAGATGACTACTATGCAGCCAAGATCTATTCAACATTTGCAGAACAACAATCACACTGCAAGTATGGAACAACAACAACAACATGGAGGAGGTAAGGCCTTTCCCTTCACCAAGGAACAATATGATCAAATCATGCAAATTCTGAACAACAACACAGACATCTCTTCTTCAACCAACAACAACAGTTCTTACCTACTTCTCAAGCTAATGCGGCAAGTACTAGTATTGCTTTACTAGCTTCCACTAGTCCACAAGAGTGGATCATTGACACAAGGGCAACTAAACACATGGTGTCCAATGTCAATCTATTAAATAAAGCCTCTTTAGTTGAACCCTCTGTCTCTAGAAAAGTTCTATTTCCAAATGGATATGTCACTCAAGTAACTCATGTTGGAGATAGTCAGATATCCAAAAACAACACTCTAAAAGAAATATTCTACGTACCACAGTTGAAGTATAATCTGTTATCAGTGTCAAAAATAACAAGGGACTTAAGTTTCTTTGCCTCTTTCTATCCTTATTTTTATGTGTTTTAGGATATCTTTAATGGCAGAGTGAAGGAGATTGGTAGAGAAAGAGATGGTCTGTACTTCCTACAACAACATGGAAATAAGAGATTGACTGCTGTGTCCTTGGCAGTTGTCAGCTCAAAGGCTGACCTCTCAATCAGTCTCGGTGATATAGTCTTATGGCACATGAGACTTGGTAATGTGTCTATTGTTGTTCTGAAAAAACTATTTCCTATCAAGCTAGCTAGTATTACTAATGCCATTAATAAGTGTTGTGTTTGTCATTGTGCTAAACTAACCAGGACATCATTTCCTCACAGTAGCATCTAGAGCTAGTACATTTGATCTTATTCATGTAGATGTTTGTGGACTTTATAAAACTGCAACCCTTGATGGTTATAAATACTTTCTCACAATGGTGATGACTTTACTAAAATGACTTGGGTTTTCTTACTGAAACTGAAATCTTGTGTGTGTGTTGTATTACCACAGTTCATTGCCTTTGTTCATACACAGTTCAATAAAATAGTAAAAATGGCGAGATCTAACAATGGTTCTGAGTTTCTAAATTCGGTGTGTAAAATTGTGTTCAATAACCTTAGAATCCTTCATCAAATCACTTGTGCCTACACTCCTCAGCAGAATGGGGTAGCTTAGAGGAAGCATAGGTATCCCCTATAAATCACCAGATCTCTAAGGTTTCAAGCTAACATTCCAATCAAGTTCTGGGGTCATTGTGTCATCACTGCAGCATACTTGATCAACAGACTGCCATCATCAGTATTGAAGGGGTGTTCACCTTATAAGCTATTATACAATAGGAAGCCTCAACTAGGACGCTTTAGGACTCTAGGTTCCTTGTGTTTTGTTAAGAAAATGTACGAGACAAAAAAACTTATGCCTAGGGCCAAGCTTGTTGTGCTCATGGGATTCTCAAATACTCAAAAAGCTTATATTCTCTTAGATATTCCTACACAATATTTTTTTTTTGTCAATAAAGGTGTTATCTTCAGAGAGGATATATTTTCATTCAAGGATTCTCTGTCTATCTCTCCTCCTATATTCAATCCACTTCTTTCACCTCTTAGTTGTGAAGAAGTGTTCACAGATATATGTACTTCTCCTCACATCAATTCATCTACTTCTTCATCTGGTGATCACTTGTCACCTACCTTATCAGAAGGTAAGCATAGATCTTTGAACACTGCTCATGAGCCTTGTTCTACATTGAGAAGATATCTCGAAACTAAACATCCTCCAGTATGGCTCAAGGAGTTTGTCGCTCAGCCTCCTAACACTACTACTCCATATTCTTATGTTTTCTATGACAATCTTTTCTCCGTCTTATCAGTCTTATATTGAAGCCTTCTCCACAGTTGTGGAGCCCTCATCTTAGAAGTTGATAAAGATCCAAGGTGGGTGGAGGCTATGGACTCAGAAATAGCAGCCTTGGAGGCTAATCACACTTGGGAAGTTGTCTAACTTCCTTCAAGAAAGATGTCTATTGGTTGTAAATGGATATTTAAAGTGAAACACAAAGCTACAGGGGAGGTTCAAATATTTAAAGCCGGGTTGGTGGCCAAAAAGTTCAGCCAGCAGGAAGGAATTGATTGTCAAGAAACTTTCAGTCCAGTTGTTAAGATGGTCACTGTTAGAATTCTTTTGAAGCTTCAGAGCATTGGCATATCCATAAAATAGATGTGTACAATACTTTCCTACAGGGAGATTTGCATGATGAAATATATATGACTCTTCCATAGGGATTTTAGAGTCGGGGAAAGAGTAGGCTAGCTTACAAACTCTTAAAATTCTTGTATGGTCTCAAACAAGCACCCATACAGTGGAACGCAAAGTTATAAGAAGCACCGATTAGTTTTGGCTTCATACAAATTCAACACGATCGCTCTTTGTTTGTACAAGGGACTGGGAGCTGCATTGTGGTTACACTAGTCTATGTGGATGATATGCTCATCACACGACCTGATTTAAGGCTAGTAGAAAAGACCAAAGCAACACTACAGAAGACTTTTAAGATGAAGGACCTAGGGGAGTTTAAATAATTCCTTGGGATAGAGTTTGCAAGATCATCACATGGTATTTTAATGCATCAAAGAAAGTATGCATTAGAGCTTATTTCTGAACTTGGCTTAGGTGCTGCAAAACCTGCTACTACACCTCTTGAAGTGAATGTGAAACTCACTACTCAAGAGTATGATGAACACATATGCACAATCAACAACTTGGATGATGCATTATTACCAAATGTTACTAGCTATCAAAAGCTACTGGGAAAACTCTTATATGTGACAATAACAAGACCAGACATTGCATTTAGTGTTCAAACTCTCAGCCAGCTCATGCAAAAGCCTAAGAAATCTCATATGGAGGCAGCACTCAAGGTGATCAAGTATGTTAAGAATCATCCTAGGCAAAGTGTGCTTCTGTCTAGTCAAAAGAGAGATGTAATCTCAGCATTCTATGATGCTGATTGGGCAGCATGCCTCTTGACTAGGAAGTTTGTGTCCGGTTTCTTCATAAATTATGGGAATTCACTAATATCATGGAAGTCAAAAAAGCAAAGAACTATTTCTAGAAGCTATGTAGAGTACAGAAGTATTTCAACAATATTGGCTGAAATAATGTGGACATTTGGATTACTCAAGCACATTGAAGTGGTGTTTGAATTGCCAGATACTATCTTCACTAACAGTAATAGCTACCAACCTTGTCTTTCATGAAAGGACCAAACACATAGAGATTGATTGCCATTTCATAAGACAAAAATTCAGCAAGGACTAATCAAGACAGAGTATATGGGAACCAAAGAAAAGTTGCCACATGTACTAAATAAAGGACTACCTAGATCTCAACATGATTACTTAGAGTCCAAGCTAGGTTTACTTGATATTACCACCTAGCTTGAGGGGGAGTGCAGAAATAGAAGGAGTAACGTAACAAAAAGTGAGGAAAGCAGTTAGTTAGTTAGTTAGTGTACATATACTACATTCAGTTATTAGTAAGGGTGGGCATCGATCGGTTCGGTAATGAATATTATCGATTTAGCATATCGGTTATTGATTTATAAATTTGATAAATCGATAATAGAACCGATAAAATAATATTTATCGGGTATCGGTTAATCGGTTAATCGGTTATCGATCATTATCAGTTCGGTTATCAATTTACCCGATAAGATAACTCAATCTAGAGTTAAGCAAAAAAAGAAAAGACAATTCATTAGAGTTAAGCAAAAAAGAGAATAACTCACATATAGTATACTAAAGACTTGCGCTAGGAGTAACTGGTAAGGTCTATAAAAAATAAAGATGAAGCAATTGAAGAGTGGGGTTGAGAAAGAACATGAGAGAATGAACTGAAGTCTCTAGGATTTGTATATACTTAAGGGTAAAGTCATGATTTTATTAATTCTTATTGGGTTATCGGTTAACCCATTAACAAAATTGGCAAACTGATGCCCGAACTGATAACCCAATAGTAAAAATATTCTAAACTGTTACCGAATCGTTATCCCAATAATCCAAAATCGATAACCCAATAAATAATTAACGGTTTGGTTATCGGTTTTACCCGATATATGCCCAGCCCTAGTTATTAGGAGCAATGTAGGGACCACTAATCTGTTAGGGAGTTGATAATTAAGTATACATGTATAAATACCTTGTACTGTTACATTGAAGAATATTGAATATATTTCTCTCATTCATTCTTCTCCAATTCATTCTCTCTATGCACATACTTCTTCCATTACTAGGGTTCTTCAGCTCAAGGATTCTCTGAAATCTAACATAAATGCTTCTTATTAAAGAATTATTGAAAGGTGTCTATCTCTTTTGAAACGAACTAATAAAAAATAATGATAATCTTTTTAAAACAGATAGAGTAACTACAATTAACATGTTTCTCTTGAGTTCATTTTTGAAATGTTAGAATTATCATTTGAAGACAACAATTTTTCTTGAAAATGTACTTTTTTTTATCTACGTTATTATGTATTTTATTTGGACAAGAGTCATATTGATTATCTACTCCTCCGAAAGTGTGATAGGGGTCTGAGAATGAACTGCAAGGTTATACCAAGCAAGAATCTCACGACTCATCATAGGTTATTGTGATGGACTTAGAGATCATGAGGAAGAGGAAGAAGAGGGTTATGTATGGTCAACCTAGGATCAGGTGCGGTGCCTTGACATATGACAAAGCGCATGAGTTAAGAGGAAAGTTGCTGGTTGTGGGAGCCTAGAGGATCAGTATAGACAGGAGATATATGTGGACCACGATAGCGTAGTGTATTAGAGTAGCTGCGAGAGAGGTGTTAGAGGTCTCAAAGGGTTTCTCTAGTAGACACAAAGGCGATTGGTGGTGAAGTGAGGAGGTACAAGAGAAAGTGAAAGCCAAGAAAGTGGCGTACTTGAAGTTTATAGGGAGCATGGACGAGGAGGAAAAGAGGATGAACATGGAGGGTTATAGGAGGACTAAGAAGGAGGCAAAATTAGCAGTTACTGTGGCTAAGACTGCGGCATTGGGCTTATGTATGAAGAGCTTGGGGATAAAAGCGGGGACAAGAAATTATACAGGCTAGCTAAGATGAGAGAGAGGAAGGCCCGTGATCTGGATCAAACTAAGTGTATCAAATATGAGGAAGGTAGAGTTTTGATGGAAGAGGCTCAGATTAGTTGAAGATGACAAACATACTTCCATAAACTCGTGAATGAAAAGGGTGATGGGAACAATGTGCTAGGCGATTTGGAGCACTCCGATATTCATCAGGATTTTGGGTATTGTAAGCGCATAAGAGTTGAGGAGGTCGGGGAATATGCGCAAGATGAACATGGGTAGAACAACCAGGCCAGACAAAATCCTTGTGAAATTTTGGAAGAATGCGGGTAGGGCAGGTTTGGAGTGGCTAACTAGGTTGTTCAACGTTATTTTTAGGATGAAAAAGATGCCCGAATAATGGAGGTGGAGTAACATGATTTTGTTGTATAATAACAAAGGCGATATCCAAAGTTACAATAATTATAAGGGGATTAAGCTGCTTAGCCATACGATGAAAGTTCGGGAGAGGGTGGTTGAAATGAGGGTGATGAGCAATGTATCCATTTCTGAGAACCGGTTTGATTTATGTCGGGGCGTTCAACTATGAAAACCATTCACCTTGTGAGGAGATTAGTGGAACAATATAGGGAGATGAAGAAGACTTTCATATGGTATTCATTGACCTAGAAAATTTTTATGTCAAAGTCCCGAAAGATGCGCTTTGTAGATGCTTGGAGGATAAAGAGATCCCAGTAGCCTATATTATAGTGATTAAAAATATGCATAATGGAGCTAAGACTTGGGTTACGATAGATGGTAGATCGGAACACTTTCTGATTGTGATGGGGTTGCACCAAGGATCAACTCTTAGCCCATATTTTCCTTGGTGATGGACGCATTGATGCAGCACATTCAATGAGAGGCGCCATGGTGTATGTTATTTGATGATGACATAGTTCTGATTGACGAGATGCGGGGTAGTGTTAACGAGAGGCTGGAGGTTTGGATGAAGACCCTAAAGTCTACGTGTTTCAATTTAAGAAGGACGAAGACAGAATACTTGGAGTGAAAGTTCAACAACATTACCTAGGAAGCGGAAAATGAAGTGAGTCTTGAGCACAGTCATCCCCAAGGGAGGTAGTTTCAAGTACCTTGGATCTATAATACAAGATAAATGGGAGATTGATGAGGATGCCATGCACCATATAAGAGTAGGATGGATGAAGTGGAGGCTCGATTCCGGTGTCTTGTGTGAAAAGAATGTGCCGCTAAGACTTAAAATGTACGTTCTACAAGCTTGTAGTTACACTAACTAGGATGCATGGAGCAGAGTGTTGGAATGTCAAGAACCCAGAAGTCCAGAAGATAAAAGTAGCCGATATGAGGATATTAAGGTAGATGTCTAGGCATACCAGGTTGGATAAGATTATGAATGAAGTTATTCGGGATAAGGTGGGAGTGGCCCCTATGGAGGAAAAGATGTGGGAGGGGAGGTTGAGATGGTTCGGGCATGTTAAGATAGAAGCCTCGGTCAGAAGTTGCGAGAGGTTAGCCTCAGTGGGTATCAAGAGAGGTAGAGGCAGGCCTAAGAAGTCTTGGGGAAAGGTTATTAGGTGGGACATAGCGCAACTGGAGTTGACTGAGAACATGGCCCTGGATAGTAGGGTTATTCAAAACTAAACCATAACCATTACCCGAACCAAAAATGACTTATCGGCTTATTGGTATCGGGTTATCGGGGTAAAAGTTGGTGAACGGATTGAGATTTTATAATTAATGGCTTAACGGTTTGGGGATGGATCACTCAATTTCCTTATCGGATAAAACGTTAATCCATTAAGAAGTTTTATATTTATACTTTTACCTCTATGTATATAAAGTAATTTTGAACCCCAAGGTACTCTTGAGAACTTCAAGGTACTCTCTTTAGAATTCTCAACTATTGTCTCCCATTTCTTTTGCTGTCAAAATATTTATGTTTGGAGTGTATTGAAAAGCATGTTCCCAAAATGATGTATGTTAAGAAGTTACGTGCATTTCTTCGTTCTTCTTCTATTGTTGGTATACATATTTCTTGATTGTACGATTATCCTGAAGAGTAAGGATAAAAGGCACTTTCTTTAAGTGTTTTTTAATATACCAGTAGTAATTAATTCTAACAACTTACAAAAAAATATTCTTGGCTATGCAACCAAAAGAACTAGGGTTCTATTTTTTTTTATTTGATTTAGCATAAGCCGCCCGAGAACCGTAAATCTGATACCAATCAACTCATTGCCTTATTGAATGGCTAGCTAATCACTATATTTATAATTCGATACCGATTAGACGAACCATTAAGCATAATAATCTACCCAATCTGCTCAATAAGTGCCCTACTAGATAGGAGGGCGTTGAGGTCAAATATTAGGGTAGAAGGCTAGTAGGAGTCGAGCGTTTCTCTTTGTCTTACGCAGTTCGATAGCATTAGTATTAGTATGATATTCATTTATTCACAAATTGCTATTACTACATAGAGTTAACTGCTTCTTGGATTCGGCCTTTTTTATCTTATTGTCATTCTTACTTGTTGACATTATTTTTTTCATTCATTCTTCAACCGAGAATCTATGGGAAACAACTTCTTTGTCCTTTTTTTAAAATTGAAATAATTCCTTCTTGAAAAAGTTACTTTACTCCATTATTTAGTTAGAAATTTTACGAATGCGCCCTTTAAATATTTTTATTTTGTTAGGAATTTTAGATTTTTTTTATTCGCACACATTTTAATCCGTCTTGAAAGCGTCAAGAGATCAGAATTAAAATGCATTCTGGTAAAATTTCTTCTATCACATGTGGCAACGAATGCTGGTAATCTACAAGGTTGGAGCTGGGATGCATGCGCACGTAGAAGATCCTACAACAGATCTTAAGTATTTGGGTAGCTATCGTCCAAAGCTAACGATAAATTCCTATTAACACATTGTCAATATAGCTCAAAGGATACCCAATATAGCTCTAGGATACTCTCGAGAGTCTGGGTCATTAAGTTATACAGTAGGAAAATATAAAAAGAACAAATTCAAGAAGAGATTCACACACTAGAAGAACCTTTCTGATATCAACAATCATCAAGAAAGTCTTCCATTCATTCCCCCAAACCGCCCTCCAGAAAGAAAGAACAGTGAAAGCAAAGGGATTGAGAGGGGGCAGTGAAGGGCATGGCCAGTTGCAACATCAAGAGGGAAAGAGAAGAGGTAGGGCATTTGAGCAGCCATATCAACTTTGAAAAGCTAAAAGCAGTTCTCTTTGGCACCTCTGATCAGTTTAGGCATAGTAGTTTAAGCTGGCTTTCTTCTTGGCTTGAACTTGAATGATACCTTCGTTGAAGTCTTCATGCGTAACCTGCAAGAGAGCGGACACAGAATTAGATGGCTTGCAAACCTAAAAAGAATGGGTATTCTGTTTTGCCGCAGTTTGATTAGCCTCCCCAAGACGAACTTCGACATGTACAAGTATAGAGAGAGCATCACCTATCTTTTTTAATTATGAAATATAGATCATCATATGTATTAGTCACCACTGAACTGCAAGAAGGGCAGACGTAATAGACCAGTTCAATTCAATTAGTATTATGAATATAATCCAAATATCTATCAGATCAGGGTAGAAGCCTAAACCTTATCATGTGCTTAAAAAAGAATATGTGCTTTACGTAACTATATAACAGTTGGGAAGGATAATATTTTTTGGAAAAGCAATCGGATTCCATTTTTACCTTTTATCCAAAGCACTTGAAATTTCTTAAAACACATGTCAATTCTTAAAACATAATCTTTAAAATCATTTAAAGTTCTCAAGCTTCTGGTATCATCAAAAATTTGAACTGCTTGAGCTTTTTAAGCCCCCTAACATGATGAGATGCAGAACTTAAGTCAAACATCATAAAGATAATAGCCAGACCATCAGCCCAACTATGCACATATTTGGGGGGGCACGCAAGTAATGTAGGAGAGAGAATAGAGACCTCGGTGGCATCGCGACGAAGTGCTAGCATGCCTGCCTCAACACATACAGCTTTCAATTGTGCCCCATTAAAATCATCTGTTGATCGAGCCAATTCTTCAAAATTAACGTCTGGGTTAACATTCATCTTTCTGGAGTGGATCTGCAGTTGGAAAAGAACCAAAAGACGTTAAAAGTAAAACACTCGAGAACTCATTTCATAGTAGCTAACCAAGGCAAGAGTAAGAGAAATGAGCTGAGACATGTGAGACATGTTTAGCAGAGTACCCCACCTGCAAGATCCTAGCCCTGGCTTCCTCTGTTGGATGGGGGAACTCAATCTTACGATCCAACCGACCAGATCTCATCAAAGCAGGATCCAAAATATCAGCTCTGTTTGTTGCAGCTATTACCTGAAGTGAACAAAGAGACCGAAACAGTTTAACAAAAATGTATAGAGGCAGGAAACTGAAGATCTCTTCTTTTTAGACTTTGCAGTTATTCTCAGTTAAAAATCTTGAAACCACTTACAAGGTAATTTTTTGGACAGGAAAATCATGCTCAAGATCCGAACCACAAAGTTGGACTAAAAAAAAGGTGTATACATAAATAGTTATAAGTCGACAAGAACCTTAATCCGATCATCACTGCTAAAACCATCGAGCTGATTAAGTAACTCCAACATAGTTCGTTGGACCTCTCGATCCCCACTAACTTCGCTGCAAAAATAACAACATTATGTAGTTAGATTAAGTAACTCCAACAAAGTTCCTTAGCTAATATGTTTACTGAGACGGGGGATATTATGGTATGCAAGGTTAAGTACATATTTGTGCAAAGCAAATCAAAGTATATAGTGTACCTATCAAAACGCTTTGTGCCTATAGCATCAATCTCATCAATGAAAATAATGCAAGGTGATTTCTCCTTTGCCAGCTCGAAAGCATCACGGACAAGTTTTGCGCCATCTCCAATGAACATCTAAAGTTAGCACAAGCATTAATCAGCAGCCCAATTGTGTAAAAACTTCAAAGTGCGTACGCAAACTGTAAATTTTTGATGTAGCAGTTGACAGTAAACTTCAGAAAGCCAATCAATAATATAGTAAATGCCAAATAATTACATGATCATAAGTTCACAATATGAATTCGAATTTTGTTTTTTTGGACAGTTAATTATAGGAAATCATTTGATGAGCTTAAATTAACGTGTCATCACTTACCAATCAGAAAAACAAAAACAAAAAATGCTGACATGTTCAGTATTTAGAACTAGAGATACCAAATCGTAAAGGTGAGTGATATAGATACACCCTGTTAAGATTACTAGCAAAAAGAGGAGATGGTATACCCTAACCAACATGGATAATGGATAATTAGTAAACGGTTATGGTTACTTAATATCCTGACTGTACACTACCTTTATACCTAGGATCACTTATACATCTGTAATAACTGCATGTAAATCTAACCTAAAGTTTTTATGAAGTCATAAGCTTTTTTTTTCTTCAAATAATCACAAGTTAAATGAGAGCGCATGCCATGACCAAACTTTTAAGCATAATATCAGTAATAAAAATGCTTTCTGGAAGTAGATCTTTTTATTTTTGATAAGTGAGGAGCTTCGTGGAAGTAGATCTAATCCTTGCGTTTCAGACAAAATCAAATTGAGAGTAGGATCTGAATAGGTGTAATTTTAAAGAGACAAGTATACTTTACAGCAATTCATAGTCAAAATTGCCAGGACCAATGAAAAGAGCAAAAAAACTAGGTTCCCACCTATCCTGCACAAGAGAGTTAATATTCAAATAAATCTAATGCAATTAAACACAGTAGACTCAAAAGGCCGAAAAAGATCTACCTGCACGAGCTGGGGTCCAGCTAGCTTAAGAAAAGTAGCGTTTGTTTGTGCAGCACATGCTCGGGCCATGAGTGTTTTCCCAGTCCCTGGAGGCCCATACAAAAGGACTCCCTTTGGGGGACGAACACCTAATTTCTGGAATCGTTCTTTGTGTGTCATAGGCAAAACAATTGCCTCGACAAGTTCTTGAATCTGTTTCTCCAAGCCTCCAATATCATTGTAGTCTTCAGTTGGCTTTTCATCAACTTCCATTGCCTTAACCCGAGAGTCATATTCAGATGGCAAAGTATCCAATATCAAATAACTGTCTTTGTTTACTCCAACCAGATCACCAGGTTTCAAATTGTCAGGATCAACAAGGCCAACGACAGGCAAGAAAATTGTCTGTAATTGGCAATAGAGAACAGTTCAATTTAGCATCTAAAGAAGCTGTCAAAGAAGGATTAAGCAGAACAGCGGGAAAGTTGGGCTCCATCCAGGAGAAGTAGAAAAAGAGAGTTTGGATAGTAATAACGACAATATATACCTAGTAATAACGACAATATAACGACAAATGACATAATCCTATGATTCGACACCTCACCTGACGCGTGGATGTTTTCAGTACAACACACTTTCCCTTCCTTTGTGAGTCGAGATCAATATTTGCACCATCCTCCTCAGCTTCTTCCTCTGGATTCATCTCCAAAATCTGTAAGATACCAGAATTAAATGTGGTTCAATGCTAAATTTCTCTACTACTTCTTCCATGAACACATATTCTTAATACCCAAAAAAAGGAAAAAGAAAAAGATTCAAAATTTGCAATCTCACAGTTCAGCGTGTTAAAAAAAATAAAACCTGAGATTATTGGGAAACAGATTCAAGCACTCAAGAAAAGGAAGCACAGCAGTCACTCTCCTCTGTCCTTCCCAATTTATGTTCCTCTAAACCATCTTCCTATTTCCCTATCTATCTGATCCCGAAAATGCAATTTCCACAGTTAAATTGACACTAAATGAATTTTCTTTTTTGAACTCTCCAATCAATTGAACAATATAATACTGCAAAGACAATCAAATACAAATATACAATATATGCATACATAGCATGCCAGCATCGTAATTGGGTGAATTTAGTCCATAGTATCATAGTAACAGTACAGTGTTAGTTTTCGTGACAATAAAATAGTCCAGGCAAACGAAATACGTCAAATCAGAATCCATAGCACATCCTACAAGTTGTAAAGCCTCTTAGTTGATAAGGTAATGTAGTCAATCGCCATATCCGGTGCAAAACTCTCTAGTCTCTACAATTGCTTTTTCTTTTTCCTATATGCAAATATAACTTGCTAAAGATAGCCGTCAAAGCAAGATATTGAGAAAAACATAATGACTGACCTCAACAATGTTGCCGACCAAGTAAGGAAGTTGTTTATTGAGCTTAATTTTCTCTTGATTCTCCTTTATCTTCTCCTTGAATGAATCCACCTCTAGATTCGTCCTCTGTAGCTCTTCCTATAAATTCACCATTCAAGTCAAATAGTCAAAAATCGAAACCGTAAAAACAAAAGTATTCAACAAACAGAATATTAACTCCGAAAGATCGGTAGTTACCCTAATGATTCGAATTTCATTGTCGAGAAGGCGAGAAGCCCTAATAATATCATCAGTTGACATAGCATGAAGCTGATCATCTTCGAAGTTGCTATCCTCAGCCATCGCCGTTGCCATCGTATCTTCTATAGAAAAAATAAAGCTTGTGCTTGTATGAGAAATCCGGGGAGAAAACGGAGTTAAGAGAGTCGATCTGTGTAACGTGTTCAATCAGAAAGCTTTATATTCTCTTCTTTTCATCGCTAGTCTTCTTCTCCAAGAAAAATTAGTGCCTAACGGGCCGTCTCGACACTGTTCCAGTTGGTCTATTATTGGCCCAACCCATGAGTAGAGGCCCGTTTAAAAGTGAAATTTGATCGCTTGTTTTTGCAAAAGGGGGTTTGACATGGTATAACAACATACTGATATAATTGGCAGAAAATAGCCTTAGTTATAAATATTGACATCAAATAGTCAATAAATATATATCACAATAATAATATATATATATCACAACTTTTTTTTCTTTGTCTATATCAACATGTATATTAAAGTTTTACTTTCATTCTTTGTAAATAAATAATATTTTTCTTTGTATATCAATAATATATAATATTATATATATAGTTATTGCAATGCTGCCTTTATATCAGTATATATCACAATAAAAATGTTATATTATTTTTATATCATAGTGTATAGCATATCAGACATATGTATACTAAAATTGTAACTTGTGTATATATGTGTATATCGATGATATCTCATGTATATTATGTGGATCTGTATATATCCATACAAATTGATGTTATATGTACGATACAAAATGAGATATACATGGGCTTTCATAAAAGATTATGTTATATACACGATATACAAAGTGATATATACATACGTCCTTAAAAATTTATGTGTGATATACACTAATGTACACAATATACAATGTGATAAACATATGTTGTAGTTGGATTTTTAGGTTTGAGTTTTTACCTGAAACTATTCTAAATCACTTCTAAGATTACTCAATTTTTTATATATCCTCGTTTAGGTATCTTTCAACCAATTTCAATCACACTCACTCATTAAATCCAATTAAAAAAAAAGAGAGAAGAAAAATAAAGTTGAAACATATTTTCTCTCTCTTAGGTTTTGCTAATCTTGCTCAAATGTTGTATATAGCTTCGTGTAGGTATTTTTCAACCAATTTCAATTACACACACTTATTCAATACAACCAAAATAAAAAGAAGAGAGAAAAAAAATAAAGTTGAAATATATGTTTTCTCTCTTAGTTTTTGCTTCTGATTTTTTTTCTAATGTGAGATCAACCTTACCTTTTCATCCCACTAATTTTTTTTTTTTTTTTTTTTGCATAATTTGCAAGTACTATTGTTAAACTATGAGAGAAGATATAGAAGAAGAAATACAAGAAGAGAAAAGGGGAGGAAAGCCAAAATAAGCATGTAGTTTTTTTAAGAGAGAATATAAAAGTGAGTAGTTTTTAAGATTTGGCTATATAATATTGTTGGGACTATCTTTGTCAAACCTAATATAAGGCTAAAAAATTACCAATTCCTATTATATATTGTTTTAGGATGCCAATTTTTCTTTTCAAAAATTCTTATTTTTTGAAAACTTTTCACTTTTTTTCGAAATTAGTGTTTGTCCATAAAATTTCTAGAAAATTAATTTTGTAAACTTTCAAACATTTGAAAAACTCCAAAAAGCTATTTTCAAGAATTTTCACTCAGACCACTCACAAAACTTCAAAACAGCCCAAAATTATATTCATGTCCAAACACAACTTTATTTTTCAAATACTAATTTCACTTGATTTTTTTTTTTCTTGGAATCTTACAATTCTTATATCCAAACGCCCACTTAGTTTATACTACATGTGTCTCTTTTATATGACTATATTTTCTCGGAGTAGAGTAATAGTTTAAAAAAAGTGAAGACTATTGTTACGCTTGTTAAGTATAGTCAAATTTTTTCGAACATTTTTTTGTTCCTATATTTAGGGGCACTCACACCCTTTCCCAAACAGTGTTATGTGTCCAAAATTTTACTAAATATACATATATAAAGATGAAATTATTGGGTATAAATATAGAAAATGACACTGCTTATCATTATATTAATAAATGTTTTTGTTGATTCTTCAAACATGGATACCATTTGTTAAAAATTATGTCTACGCCACTAGATATATCGAAGTAGTGTTAAAGTTGGTTTTAAATAAAATTTGACTGTTATGGGAAAGTTTGACAGTATGTTAGTTCGACAAAATATTTTTAAAAAAAAAAAGAGATGTCGTATAAAATGAAAAGTAAAAATATATTAAATTTTCTATAAACAGTAGTGAATATGAGTTTGTTGTTTGCTCAACAATTTATCTTGGAAGCTCCTTCCAAATGGTTTTCAATTTTGTTTAAGCTAAACTTCTTTAGCAATTGGTTATCAACATTTTGCACAATCAACATATAATTCCATTCTATGTTGCGTTTGAATCAAAACTAAAAATGATATAGTACTATATTAGTCTTATCGATCCAACATTTAAACTATAGTTTTTGTTTTCACGCGGAGCCTCTGACTAAGGTATTACAATTTACAGTAGTTTGTAATCTTCAAAGAAACTGCCCTAGTTAATTGATTAAACAAGTAAGATTAAGGGAATGATAATATTTACCGAGGGTCAAGTGTAACTTCACATCATATGTTGTTAAAAGTTTGCAACTGCAGTTAGACGTTCAAACTAATGAGGTTTTCCTATTTTATGTGAAGTTTTTTATTTGACATTTATCAGAAAGCTCAAGAAAGACAAGGATGAAAGCAATCCCTATTCTGTCATTTTGTTAGATAATTCAACAAGAAAGTCTAAATAAACTTGAAGAATTGACATGAATTCCAATGGAAATATTGCTTTTTTACAAGCAATAACCAATGAAATCATTTGTACTGCAAGATGTATTGAACTTGTTAGCCACTTGCTCTCATAGGGAAATCAAAGTGGTATCCTATATTTTATCTTAGATAAGCAAGCAGAAGATGCAGGATTTCATCAGAACTAAAGCTTCCAGTATATGCCTAATCGATGAAGTAGTCCAGCAACAATAGCCCAGAACAGAATCTCCGCAAAGATGACATAAAGAAGAGTTCCCACTCTTGTTGAATGCCATACTCCAATGAAAATGTGCTTCTTTATCCAATATATCTGCAATTATTGAGAGTTCAATCAGTTTACTTAAACAGCAATGAACTGATACAGCAGAAACAAAGGGAGGCGTGTAACGAAAGAGATAAATGAAATACCAGTGTATTATGAGGGTCCTTATAATACCAGCCGTTGATGAAGCCGGCAAATATTCCTCCGGCAGCCATTACATAAACAAGCATGGCATTCATGCCAATCCATTCCAGTGGCAGAAATACATACTTCAAGTTCAAAATATCAACCTGTATCGCAAAAGAAAACATTAGGGTTAAAATTTTGAGAATCTTGCAACAGTAATGTCATGGGTGGCTTTCCAGCCATGCCCCATGACCCCTTGGGCGCGCCCCGTGGCGTACTAGCAAGCCTCCCAACGCCTAGCGCCACGGACGGCCCCGTGGTCTTGGCCGCGCTAAGTGACAAGCGCGCAGGTGCCTCTGTCGCCCCACTGATATCCCTCGCCAGCGCCCAGCCGCAGGCAGATTCCAACAAAGTCGCGCGTGCAGAAAACGCCGCACCCACAGACCCTGATGCCAAAGACGCTGCAGCTGACAAAAGACCTGTTCCTACTATGTAGAAAATAAAGTCCTTTCCATTGTAAATATAAAGTAGTTTTATTTCATGCACTTACACTATGATTCTCCAGCTTTTTAAAGTCTAGTCGTGTAGTTTTGAATTATTTTTTTTAAGCATTATTAGGGGGGATCAAGCAATTAAAACTTTCTACCAACCAACAATTATCTGTACTGGTGTCTCTCCCCCTCGACACCGCCTTGCTTTTGTAATAACTTTCATTAATACAATCAAGCTTTCTTTCATTCTCAATTCTCATTTCTGTTCTCTCAATTGCTCTTGACATTGGTTTTCTCGTGCGGCACTGACAATCTAGTCTAGCGCACAGAGGGGACCTCAGTTGGCGGACAACAATTGCATTGACATCAGTTGCTTAGCCTTACGTTGCCCAGGAAGGCGTCGCGTAACAGTTGGTATCAGAGCCTAGGCTCGACGTCGGACAAGGGAACGTATTTAAATTCCCACCATTTCTGACCATGAATTATGGAGACCGCATTGCGGCTATCGAATGGACGGTTGAGGCGTTGCGGTCTATTGTGGATACGGTGCCTGAACTAAGAACCAGCCTACTGGAAAGGTTGGACGACCTTGACCGCAGGGTGCTTCAGGTCGAAGTTGACGTTGAAAACATCAGTCGGGAGTCTGAGAGAGACCGGCAGACGGCGGACGAAATTTTTGACAAATTCAAGGTGCTTCAACAGGAGCGCACCGAGGATTTAGCCTATAGGGCACAAGAGACTTGTGCCAGAAAAGGTGACTGTCATACAACAAACTATTGACAAATTGACAAATCAGCTTAATGTTGTCAATGCTGCTTTACAGGGCCTACTCCGAGGAGGTGGAAACCAAATTGAGGTGCTGTGAATTCCGCTTCCGCGACAAAGAAACTGAAAATTCCTGAGCCAAAACAATATAGCGGGGCTAGGAATGCCAAGGAAGTGAAAAACTTCATCTTTGATATCGAACAGTATTTTAATGCTATTGAGGATCTGGAGGAAGCTAAGAAGGTAGCAACTACTGCCATATATCTTCGGGGTGATGCTAAACTCTGGTGGCGGGTGAAGTATGAAGCCATCAAGGCCGGTGAAGATACTCTCGAGACATGGGCAGAACTGAAGGCAGACATACGCCTGCAGTTCTTCCTCGAGAATGTTGAATACAATGCCGGGAGAAAACTACGGGAGCTCCACCAGACAAAATCAGTGCGGGACTACGTGCAAGAATTCTCCGCACTCATACTAAGCATATGCGACATGGGGGACAAAGACAAACTCTTCACTTTCATGGAAGTGTTGAAACCT
>JASVEL010003816.1:0-44320 GCA_032618575.1 Nicotiana noctiflora | reverse complement strand
AAGTCTACGTGTTTCAATTTAAGAAGGACGAAGACAGAATACTTGGAGTGAAAGTTCAACAACATTACCTAGGAAGCGGAAAATGAAGTGAGTCTTGAGCACAGTCATCCCCAAGGGAGGTAGTTTCAAGTACCTTGGATCTATAATACAAGATAAATGGGAGATTGATGAGGATGCCATGCACCATATAAGAGTAGGATGGATGAAGTGGAGGCTCGATTCCGGTGTCTTGTGTGATAAGAATGTGCCACCAAAACTTAAAGGTAAGTTTTATGAAGCGGTGGTCAGACCGACTATGTTGTATGGGGCAGAGTGTTGGCTAGTCAAGCACTCCCATGTCCAGCAGATGAAGGTGGATCGGATGAGGATGTTGAGGTGGATGTCACTAGGCATACCAGGTTGGATAAGATTATGAATGAAGTTATTCGGGATAAGGTGGGAGTGGCCCCTATGGAGGAAAAGATGTGGGAGGGGAGGTTGAGATGGTTCGGGCATGTTAAGATAGAAGCCTCGGTCAGAAGTTGCGAGAGGTTAGCCTCAGTGGGTATCAAGAGAGGTAGAGGCAGGCCTAAGAAGTCTTGGGGAAAGGTTATTAGGTGGGACATAGCGCAGCTGGAGTTGACTGAGAACATGGCCCTGGATAGTAGGGTTATTCAAAACTAAACCATAACCATTACCCGAACCAAAAATGGCTTATCGGCTTATTGGTATCGGGTTATCGGGGTAAAAGTTGGTGAACGGATTGAGATTTTATAATTAATGGCTTAACGGTTTGGGGATGGATCACTCAATTTCCTTATCGGATAAAACGTTAATCCATTAAGAAGTTTTATATTTATACTTTTACCTCTATGTATATAAAGTAATTTTGAACCCCAAGGTACTCTTGAGAACTTCAAGGTACTCTCTTTAGAATTCTCAACTATTGTCTCCCATTTCTTTTGCTGTCAAAATATTTATGTTTGGAGTGTATTGAAAAGCATGTTCCCAAAATGATGTATGTTAAGAAGTTACGTGCATTTCTTCGTTCTTCTTCTATTGTTGGTATACATATTTCTTGATTGTACGATTATCCTGAAGAGTAAGGATAAAAGGCACTTTCTTTAAGTGTTTTTTAATATACCAGTAGTAATTAATTCTAACAACTTACAAAAAAATATTCTTGGCTATGCAACCAAAAGAACTAGGGTTCTATTTTTTTTTATTTGATTTAGCATAAGCCGCCCGAGAACCGTAAATCTGATACCAATCAACTCATTGCCTTATTGAATGGCTAGCTAATCACTATATTTATAATTCGATACCGATTAGACGAACCATTAAGCATAATAATCTACCCAATCTGCTCAATAAGTGCCCTACTAGATAGGAGGGCGTTGAGGTCAAATATTAGGGTAGAAGGCTAGTAGGAGTCGAGCGTTTCTCTTTGTCTTACGCAGTTCGATAGCATTAGTATTAGTATGATATTCATTTATTCACAAATTGCTATTACTACATAGAGTTAACTGCTTCTTGGATTCGGCCTTTTTTATCTTATTGTCATTCTTACTTGTTGACATTATTTTTTTCATTCATTCTTCAACCGAGAATCTATGGGAAACAACTTCTTTGTCCTTTTTTTAAAATTGAAATAATTCCTTCTTGAAAAAGTTACTTTACTCCATTATTTAGTTAGAAATTTTACGAATGCGCCCTTTAAATATTTTTATTTTGTTAGGAATTTTAGATTTTTTTTATTCGCACACATTTTAATCCGTCTTGAAAGCGTCAAGAGATCAGAATTAAAATGCATTCTGGTAAAATTTCTTCTATCACATGTGGCAACGAATGCTGGTAATCTACAAGGTTGGAGCTGGGATGCATGCGCACGTAGAAGATCCTACAACAGATCTTAAGTATTTGGGTAGCTATCGTCCAAAGCTAACGATAAATTCCTATTAACACATTGTCAATATAGCTCAAAGGATACCCAATATAGCTCTAGGATACTCTCGAGAGTCTGGGTCATTAAGTTATACAGTAGGAAAATATAAAAAGAACAAATTCAAGAAGAGATTCACACACTAGAAGAACCTTTCTGATATCAACAATCATCAAGAAAGTCTTCCATTCATTCCCCCAAACCGCCCTCCAGAAAGAAAGAACAGTGAAAGCAAAGGGATTGAGAGGGGGCAGTGAAGGGCATGGCCAGTTGCAACATCAAGAGGGAAAGAGAAGAGGTAGGGCATTTGAGCAGCCATATCAACTTTGAAAAGCTAAAAGCAGTTCTCTTTGGCACCTCTGATCAGTTTAGGCATAGTAGTTTAAGCTGGCTTTCTTCTTGGCTTGAACTTGAATGATACCTTCGTTGAAGTCTTCATGCGTAACCTGCAAGAGAGCGGACACAGAATTAGATGGCTTGCAAACCTAAAAAGAATGGGTATTCTGTTTTGCCGCAGTTTGATTAGCCTCCCCAAGACGAACTTCGACATGTACAAGTATAGAGAGAGCATCACCTATCTTTTTTAATTATGAAATATAGATCATCATATGTATTAGTCACCACTGAACTGCAAGAAGGGCAGACGTAATAGACCAGTTCAATTCAATTAGTATTATGAATATAATCCAAATATCTATCAGATCAGGGTAGAAGCCTAAACCTTATCATGTGCTTAAAAAAGAATATGTGCTTTACGTAACTATATAACAGTTGGGAAGGATAATATTTTTTGGAAAAGCAATCGGATTCCATTTTTACCTTTTATCCAAAGCACTTGAAATTTCTTAAAACACATGTCAATTCTTAAAACATAATCTTTAAAATCATTTAAAGTTCTCAAGCTTCTGGTATCATCAAAAATTTGAACTGCTTGAGCTTTTTAAGCCCCCTAACATGATGAGATGCAGAACTTAAGTCAAACATCATAAAGATAATAGCCAGACCATCAGCCCAACTATGCACATATTTGGGGGGGCACGCAAGTAATGTAGGAGAGAGAATAGAGACCTCGGTGGCATCGCGACGAAGTGCTAGCATGCCTGCCTCAACACATACAGCTTTCAATTGTGCCCCATTAAAATCATCTGTTGATCGAGCCAATTCTTCAAAATTAACGTCTGGGTTAACATTCATCTTTCTGGAGTGGATCTGCAGTTGGAAAAGAACCAAAAGACGTTAAAAGTAAAACACTCGAGAACTCATTTCATAGTAGCTAACCAAGGCAAGAGTAAGAGAAATGAGCTGAGACATGTGAGACATGTTTAGCAGAGTACCCCACCTGCAAGATCCTAGCCCTGGCTTCCTCTGTTGGATGGGGGAACTCAATCTTACGATCCAACCGACCAGATCTCATCAAAGCAGGATCCAAAATATCAGCTCTGTTTGTTGCAGCTATTACCTGAAGTGAACAAAGAGACCGAAACAGTTTAACAAAAATGTATAGAGGCAGGAAACTGAAGATCTCTTCTTTTTAGACTTTGCAGTTATTCTCAGTTAAAAATCTTGAAACCACTTACAAGGTAATTTTTTGGACAGGAAAATCATGCTCAAGATCCGAACCACAAAGTTGGACTAAAAAAAAGGTGTATACATAAATAGTTATAAGTCGACAAGAACCTTAATCCGATCATCACTGCTAAAACCATCGAGCTGATTAAGTAACTCCAACATAGTTCGTTGGACCTCTCGATCCCCACTAACTTCGCTGCAAAAATAACAACATTATGTAGTTAGATTAAGTAACTCCAACAAAGTTCCTTAGCTAATATGTTTACTGAGACGGGGGATATTATGGTATGCAAGGTTAAGTACATATTTGTGCAAAGCAAATCAAAGTATATAGTGTACCTATCAAAACGCTTTGTGCCTATAGCATCAATCTCATCAATGAAAATAATGCAAGGTGATTTCTCCTTTGCCAGCTCGAAAGCATCACGGACAAGTTTTGCGCCATCTCCAATGAACATCTAAAGTTAGCACAAGCATTAATCAGCAGCCCAATTGTGTAAAAACTTCAAAGTGCGTACGCAAACTGTAAATTTTTGATGTAGCAGTTGACAGTAAACTTCAGAAAGCCAATCAATAATATAGTAAATGCCAAATAATTACATGATCATAAGTTCACAATATGAATTCGAATTTTGTTTTTTTGGACAGTTAATTATAGGAAATCATTTGATGAGCTTAAATTAACGTGTCATCACTTACCAATCAGAAAAACAAAAACAAAAAATGCTGACATGTTCAGTATTTAGAACTAGAGATACCAAATCGTAAAGGTGAGTGATATAGATACACCCTGTTAAGATTACTAGCAAAAAGAGGAGATGGTATACCCTAACCAACATGGATAATGGATAATTAGTAAACGGTTATGGTTACTTAATATCCTGACTGTACACTACCTTTATACCTAGGATCACTTATACATCTGTAATAACTGCATGTAAATCTAACCTAAAGTTTTTATGAAGTCATAAGCTTTTTTTTTCTTCAAATAATCACAAGTTAAATGAGAGCGCATGCCATGACCAAACTTTTAAGCATAATATCAGTAATAAAAATGCTTTCTGGAAGTAGATCTTTTTATTTTTGATAAGTGAGGAGCTTCGTGGAAGTAGATCTAATCCTTGCGTTTCAGACAAAATCAAATTGAGAGTAGGATCTGAATAGGTGTAATTTTAAAGAGACAAGTATACTTTACAGCAATTCATAGTCAAAATTGCCAGGACCAATGAAAAGAGCAAAAAAACTAGGTTCCCACCTATCCTGCACAAGAGAGTTAATATTCAAATAAATCTAATGCAATTAAACACAGTAGACTCAAAAGGCCGAAAAAGATCTACCTGCACGAGCTGGGGTCCAGCTAGCTTAAGAAAAGTAGCGTTTGTTTGTGCAGCACATGCTCGGGCCATGAGTGTTTTCCCAGTCCCTGGAGGCCCATACAAAAGGACTCCCTTTGGGGGACGAACACCTAATTTCTGGAATCGTTCTTTGTGTGTCATAGGCAAAACAATTGCCTCGACAAGTTCTTGAATCTGTTTCTCCAAGCCTCCAATATCATTGTAGTCTTCAGTTGGCTTTTCATCAACTTCCATTGCCTTAACCCGAGAGTCATATTCAGATGGCAAAGTATCCAATATCAAATAACTGTCTTTGTTTACTCCAACCAGATCACCAGGTTTCAAATTGTCAGGATCAACAAGGCCAACGACAGGCAAGAAAATTGTCTGTAATTGGCAATAGAGAACAGTTCAATTTAGCATCTAAAGAAGCTGTCAAAGAAGGATTAAGCAGAACAGCGGGAAAGTTGGGCTCCATCCAGGAGAAGTAGAAAAAGAGAGTTTGGATAGTAATAACGACAATATATACCTAGTAATAACGACAATATAACGACAAATGACATAATCCTATGATTCGACACCTCACCTGACGCGTGGATGTTTTCAGTACAACACACTTTCCCTTCCTTTGTGAGTCGAGATCAATATTTGCACCATCCTCCTCAGCTTCTTCCTCTGGATTCATCTCCAAAATCTGTAAGATACCAGAATTAAATGTGGTTCAATGCTAAATTTCTCTACTACTTCTTCCATGAACACATATTCTTAATACCCAAAAAAAGGAAAAAGAAAAAGATTCAAAATTTGCAATCTCACAGTTCAGCGTGTTAAAAAAAATAAAACCTGAGATTATTGGGAAACAGATTCAAGCACTCAAGAAAAGGAAGCACAGCAGTCACTCTCCTCTGTCCTTCCCAATTTATGTTCCTCTAAACCATCTTCCTATTTCCCTATCTATCTGATCCCGAAAATGCAATTTCCACAGTTAAATTGACACTAAATGAATTTTCTTTTTTGAACTCTCCAATCAATTGAACAATATAATACTGCAAAGACAATCAAATACAAATATACAATATATGCATACATAGCATGCCAGCATCGTAATTGGGTGAATTTAGTCCATAGTATCATAGTAACAGTACAGTGTTAGTTTTCGTGACAATAAAATAGTCCAGGCAAACGAAATACGTCAAATCAGAATCCATAGCACATCCTACAAGTTGTAAAGCCTCTTAGTTGATAAGGTAATGTAGTCAATCGCCATATCCGGTGCAAAACTCTCTAGTCTCTACAATTGCTTTTTCTTTTTCCTATATGCAAATATAACTTGCTAAAGATAGCCGTCAAAGCAAGATATTGAGAAAAACATAATGACTGACCTCAACAATGTTGCCGACCAAGTAAGGAAGTTGTTTATTGAGCTTAATTTTCTCTTGATTCTCCTTTATCTTCTCCTTGAATGAATCCACCTCTAGATTCGTCCTCTGTAGCTCTTCCTATAAATTCACCATTCAAGTCAAATAGTCAAAAATCGAAACCGTAAAAACAAAAGTATTCAACAAACAGAATATTAACTCCGAAAGATCGGTAGTTACCCTAATGATTCGAATTTCATTGTCGAGAAGGCGAGAAGCCCTAATAATATCATCAGTTGACATAGCATGAAGCTGATCATCTTCGAAGTTGCTATCCTCAGCCATCGCCGTTGCCATCGTATCTTCTATAGAAAAAATAAAGCTTGTGCTTGTATGAGAAATCCGGGGAGAAAACGGAGTTAAGAGAGTCGATCTGTGTAACGTGTTCAATCAGAAAGCTTTATATTCTCTTCTTTTCATCGCTAGTCTTCTTCTCCAAGAAAAATTAGTGCCTAACGGGCCGTCTCGACACTGTTCCAGTTGGTCTATTATTGGCCCAACCCATGAGTAGAGGCCCGTTTAAAAGTGAAATTTGATCGCTTGTTTTTGCAAAAGGGGGTTTGACATGGTATAACAACATACTGATATAATTGGCAGAAAATAGCCTTAGTTATAAATATTGACATCAAATAGTCAATAAATATATATCACAATAATAATATATATATATCACAACTTTTTTTTCTTTGTCTATATCAACATGTATATTAAAGTTTTACTTTCATTCTTTGTAAATAAATAATATTTTTCTTTGTATATCAATAATATATAATATTATATATATAGTTATTGCAATGCTGCCTTTATATCAGTATATATCACAATAAAAATGTTATATTATTTTTATATCATAGTGTATAGCATATCAGACATATGTATACTAAAATTGTAACTTGTGTATATATGTGTATATCGATGATATCTCATGTATATTATGTGGATCTGTATATATCCATACAAATTGATGTTATATGTACGATACAAAATGAGATATACATGGGCTTTCATAAAAGATTATGTTATATACACGATATACAAAGTGATATATACATACGTCCTTAAAAATTTATGTGTGATATACACTAATGTACACAATATACAATGTGATAAACATATGTTGTAGTTGGATTTTTAGGTTTGAGTTTTTACCTGAAACTATTCTAAATCACTTCTAAGATTACTCAATTTTTTATATATCCTCGTTTAGGTATCTTTCAACCAATTTCAATCACACTCACTCATTAAATCCAATTAAAAAAAAAGAGAGAAGAAAAATAAAGTTGAAACATATTTTCTCTCTCTTAGGTTTTGCTAATCTTGCTCAAATGTTGTATATAGCTTCGTGTAGGTATTTTTCAACCAATTTCAATTACACACACTTATTCAATACAACCAAAATAAAAAGAAGAGAGAAAAAAAATAAAGTTGAAATATATGTTTTCTCTCTTAGTTTTTGCTTCTGATTTTTTTTCTAATGTGAGATCAACCTTACCTTTTCATCCCACTAATTTTTTTTTTTTTTTTTTTTGCATAATTTGCAAGTACTATTGTTAAACTATGAGAGAAGATATAGAAGAAGAAATACAAGAAGAGAAAAGGGGAGGAAAGCCAAAATAAGCATGTAGTTTTTTTAAGAGAGAATATAAAAGTGAGTAGTTTTTAAGATTTGGCTATATAATATTGTTGGGACTATCTTTGTCAAACCTAATATAAGGCTAAAAAATTACCAATTCCTATTATATATTGTTTTAGGATGCCAATTTTTCTTTTCAAAAATTCTTATTTTTTGAAAACTTTTCACTTTTTTTCGAAATTAGTGTTTGTCCATAAAATTTCTAGAAAATTAATTTTGTAAACTTTCAAACATTTGAAAAACTCCAAAAAGCTATTTTCAAGAATTTTCACTCAGACCACTCACAAAACTTCAAAACAGCCCAAAATTATATTCATGTCCAAACACAACTTTATTTTTCAAATACTAATTTCACTTGATTTTTTTTTTTCTTGGAATCTTACAATTCTTATATCCAAACGCCCACTTAGTTTATACTACATGTGTCTCTTTTATATGACTATATTTTCTCGGAGTAGAGTAATAGTTTAAAAAAAGTGAAGACTATTGTTACGCTTGTTAAGTATAGTCAAATTTTTTCGAACATTTTTTTGTTCCTATATTTAGGGGCACTCACACCCTTTCCCAAACAGTGTTATGTGTCCAAAATTTTACTAAATATACATATATAAAGATGAAATTATTGGGTATAAATATAGAAAATGACACTGCTTATCATTATATTAATAAATGTTTTTGTTGATTCTTCAAACATGGATACCATTTGTTAAAAATTATGTCTACGCCACTAGATATATCGAAGTAGTGTTAAAGTTGGTTTTAAATAAAATTTGACTGTTATGGGAAAGTTTGACAGTATGTTAGTTCGACAAAATATTTTTAAAAAAAAAAAGAGATGTCGTATAAAATGAAAAGTAAAAATATATTAAATTTTCTATAAACAGTAGTGAATATGAGTTTGTTGTTTGCTCAACAATTTATCTTGGAAGCTCCTTCCAAATGGTTTTCAATTTTGTTTAAGCTAAACTTCTTTAGCAATTGGTTATCAACATTTTGCACAATCAACATATAATTCCATTCTATGTTGCGTTTGAATCAAAACTAAAAATGATATAGTACTATATTAGTCTTATCGATCCAACATTTAAACTATAGTTTTTGTTTTCACGCGGAGCCTCTGACTAAGGTATTACAATTTACAGTAGTTTGTAATCTTCAAAGAAACTGCCCTAGTTAATTGATTAAACAAGTAAGATTAAGGGAATGATAATATTTACCGAGGGTCAAGTGTAACTTCACATCATATGTTGTTAAAAGTTTGCAACTGCAGTTAGACGTTCAAACTAATGAGGTTTTCCTATTTTATGTGAAGTTTTTTATTTGACATTTATCAGAAAGCTCAAGAAAGACAAGGATGAAAGCAATCCCTATTCTGTCATTTTGTTAGATAATTCAACAAGAAAGTCTAAATAAACTTGAAGAATTGACATGAATTCCAATGGAAATATTGCTTTTTTACAAGCAATAACCAATGAAATCATTTGTACTGCAAGATGTATTGAACTTGTTAGCCACTTGCTCTCATAGGGAAATCAAAGTGGTATCCTATATTTTATCTTAGATAAGCAAGCAGAAGATGCAGGATTTCATCAGAACTAAAGCTTCCAGTATATGCCTAATCGATGAAGTAGTCCAGCAACAATAGCCCAGAACAGAATCTCCGCAAAGATGACATAAAGAAGAGTTCCCACTCTTGTTGAATGCCATACTCCAATGAAAATGTGCTTCTTTATCCAATATATCTGCAATTATTGAGAGTTCAATCAGTTTACTTAAACAGCAATGAACTGATACAGCAGAAACAAAGGGAGGCGTGTAACGAAAGAGATAAATGAAATACCAGTGTATTATGAGGGTCCTTATAATACCAGCCGTTGATGAAGCCGGCAAATATTCCTCCGGCAGCCATTACATAAACAAGCATGGCATTCATGCCAATCCATTCCAGTGGCAGAAATACATACTTCAAGTTCAAAATATCAACCTGTATCGCAAAAGAAAACATTAGGGTTAAAATTTTGAGAATCTTGCAACAGTAATGTCATGGGTGGCTTTCCAGCCATGCCCCATGACCCCTTGGGCGCGCCCCGTGGCGTACTAGCAAGCCTCCCAACGCCTAGCGCCACGGACGGCCCCGTGGTCTTGGCCGCGCTAAGTGACAAGCGCGCAGGTGCCTCTGTCGCCCCACTGATATCCCTCGCCAGCGCCCAGCCGCAGGCAGATTCCAACAAAGTCGCGCGTGCAGAAAACGCCGCACCCACAGACCCTGATGCCAAAGACGCTGCAGCTGACAAAAGACCTGTTCCTACTATGTAGAAAATAAAGTCCTTTCCATTGTAAATATAAAGTAGTTTTATTTCATGCACTTACACTATGATTCTCCAGCTTTTTAAAGTCTAGTCGTGTAGTTTTGAATTATTTTTTTTAAGCATTATTAGGGGGGATCAAGCAATTAAAACTTTCTACCAACCAACAATTATCTGTACTGGTGTCTCTCCCCCTCGACACCGCCTTGCTTTTGTAATAACTTTCATTAATACAATCAAGCTTTCTTTCATTCTCAATTCTCATTTCTGTTCTCTCAATTGCTCTTGACATTTGTTTTTCCATAAGGCAATGATAGTCTCGGCTAGCATACATAGGGGACCTTAGTTGGCGGATAACAATTGCATTGACATCAGTTGCTTAGCCTTACGTTGCCCAGGAAGGCGTCGCGTAACAGTTGGTATCAGAGCCTAGGCTCGACGTCGGACAAGGGAACGTATTTAAATTCCCACCATTTCTGACCATGAATTATGGAGACCGCATTGCGGCTATCGAATGGACGGTTGAGGCGTTGCGGTCTATTGTGGATACGGTGCCTGAACTAAGAACCAGCCTACTGGAAAGGTTGGACGACCTTGACCGCAGGGTGCTTCAGGTCGAAGTTGACGTTGAAAACATCAGTCGGGAGTCTGAGAGAGACCGGCAGACGGCGGACGAAATTTTTGACAAATTCAAGGTGCTTCAACAGGAGCGCACCGAGGATTTAGCCTATAGGGCACAAGAGACTTGTGCCAGAAAAGGTGACTGTCATACAACAAACTATTGACAAATTGACAAATCAGCTTAATGTTGTCAATGCTGCTTTACAGGGTCTACTCCGAGGAGGTGGAAACCAAATTGAGGTGCTGTGAATTCCGCTTCCGCGACAAAGAAACTGAAAATTCCTGAGCCAAAACAATATAGCGGGGCTAGGAATGCCAAGGAAGTGAAAAACTTCATCTTTGATATCGAACAGTATTTTAATGCTATTGAGGGTTTCTAGAAGAAGCTAAAAAGGTAGCAACTGCTGCCATGTATCTTCAAGGTGATTCTAAACTTTGGTGTTAAGTGAAGTATGAAACCATCAGGGCCGGTGAAGATACTCTCGAGACATGGGCAGAACTGAAGGCTATGGGAGCTCTGCCAAACCAAATCAGTGCAGGATTACGTGCGAGAATTCTCCGCGCTTATACTGAACATACATGACATGGGGGACAAATACAAACACTTCATATTCCTGGAAGGGTTGAAACCTTATGCCCGCGTGGAGCTACAGAGACTAAGGGTAGATACCCTTCCCACAGCAATCCAAGCAGCTGAATGCTTTGGGAACTATCAAATGGAAGATCGAAAGGACAGGCCTCAGCCGCCTGCCTAAGCAGGTTTCAAAGGGGCCATCCCAGCAATGGTGGTCCTAGCAAAAGTGGGGGAGATCGAAACTCAAACAAATCAAGAGCTCCTTCCTCCAGCAGCAACAGTGCCGCTTCAAACAACAATGACCGGGGGAGAAAGCCTCCTTCAGGATGCCGCCATTGCGGTGAACCACATTGGAATAATGAATGCCCACATGCACAGATGAATGCCCATCAGGCTATTGATGATGGGACGGAGGACGAGTCAGACGATGAGGACCACACTGAACCAGTAGGTGCTTTCAATGCAATTGTTGGTTCCATTTCTGAGGCATTAGAGGAGACCAGTGCTAGTATCCGTAAAAAGGAGGACCCATGTCCAGTCACCAAGAAAGGGAAAAAGAAGGCGGATGAGGAGACTCCTCTTAAACAAGAGAGAACCTTAATGTTCCTTGAGATGAAGGTGAATGGCAATCCCATTCGGGCTATGATAGACACGGGTGCTGCCCATAACTACTTAGCCTCGACTCGGGTGGAGCGCCTTGGTCTAGTTGTAGGGAAAGGTAAAGGTAGTGTCAAGGTTATCAACTCTCCTCCCCAACCAGTGGGTGGAATAGCCAAAGAGGTACCAGTGAAGCTTGGCCCCTACAAAGGAAAGTTCAACGTGCGAGTAGTGATCATAGATGACTTTGAGCTGATTGTTGGGCTAGAATTCCTAAGGCAAACCAATACCATGTTTGTACCATTCGTAGAAATGCTACTGATGATGGGAACCAATGGGGCCAAGCCCTACATTATCCCGTGTCTTCCCATGAAGATGGCCGTTGAGAGCATCTCAACCTTGCAGCTGAAGAAGGGGGTCAAAAGGAATGAGCCTACGTTCCTGACAACCCTCTGCATTGAAGATATAGAACGCTCATTGGGTCCCATTCCTGAACCCGTGAAGGAGTTACTACTGAAGTTTGAAGATGTTATGCCACAAGACATGCCAAAGCGGATCCCGCCTAGGCGCACTGTGGACCGTGAAATTGAGTTGGTACCGGATGCGAAGCCACCTGCCCGGGCACCCTACAGAATGTCACAACTAGAACTTACCAAACTTCGGAGACAATTGACGGAAATGTTAGATACCGGGATCATTATACCCTCAAAGTCCCCATATCGGTCCCCTGTTCTATTCAAAAGAAACATGATGGCAGTCTGCGACTGTGTGTGGATTATCGAGCTCTCAACAAAATAATTCCTTTAATAGCAGACTTGTTCGACAGACTGGGTGGTGCGACGGTGTTCACCAAAATAGACCTCAAGACAGGTTATTGGCAAGTTCGAATCGCGGAGGGTGATGAGCACAAGACGACTTGTGAAACAAGATATGGGTTGTACAACTTTCTGGTTATGTCGTTCGGCTTGACTAATGCTTCAGTCATATTTTGCACTCTGATGAACCAAGTCTTCCGGGAGTACATTGACGAATTTGTGGTGATCTACTTAGATGACATTGTGGTGTAGAGCCAAACACCTAGTGCATTTGCGGAAGGTCCTAGCTCGTTTGCGGGAGCATGAACTATATGCCAAGCTGTCCAAATACTCCTTTGCTCAAAAGCAAATTGACTTCCTTGGACATGTCATTGAAGAAGGACGCATCAAGATGGATCAACAGAAGATTCAGGCCATCATAGACTGCCACCCTAAGGGGAGCGAAGTAGTCACCTCCATCAAGGACCAGATACAGGATCTACTCACAAAGGATCCCGTTGCTCAGTATTTGGTTTATTTAGTAGGATAGGGCAAGACTTGCCAATTCTACGTGGAAGATGGGTTTCTGAAAGTCAAAGGGAACCGGCTTTATGTTCTGAAAGGAGGAGATCTGCGGAGGACTCTTCTTGCGGAATGTCATGATACTATATGGGTTGGCCATCCCGGTGAAGAACGCACCATGGCGTTGCTTCGTCGTGCCTATTATTGGCTCCAGATGGCCGATGATGTCGCTTAGTATGTGAAGACTTGTCTAGTATGCCAGAAGGACAAGTCAGACCGCTTGACACAAGCGGGACTCTTGGAACCTCTAGCTGTCCCAAAGAGACCTTGGGAGAGTGTTTCTCTGGATTTCATCACCGGATTGCCCAAAGTCGGAGAACTCACAACTATCTTGGTTGTGGTAGACCGGTTTTCCGAGTATGCCACCTTTATTGCAGCTCCACAATATATTTCAGCAGAAGATACAGCTCGACTCTTCTTCTCTCATGTCGTCAAATATTGGGGTCTGGCCAAAGACATTGTTAGTGATCGCGACTCACACTTCACCAAGAACTTTTGGACCCAACTTTTTAAGTGCCTTGGGTCAAAATTGAGTCACATCTCAAGTTTTCATCCGCAATCTGATGGCCACACGGAACAGTTAAATGGTATGTTGGAGAAATATCTCTGCCACTTTGTAACTGGATAGCAGAAGAATTGGGTGAAGCTTGTGGATGCTGCTCAACTGTGCTTCAATTCACAAAAGAGCTCTAGTACAAACAAAAGTGCTTTTAAAATTGTTACCGGACAACAACCTATACTCTCACACACTGTGAATGCACCAAACATGTCTAAATCTCCTCGAGCTAGCTTCTCAAAAGAGTGGAAGCGGAATCTGGAGATAGTGCAGAGCTATCTTGTCAAAGCTCAAAAGTGGATGAAGAGGCATGCCGATCAGAATCGTCGCTTTGTTGAATATCAAGTAGGAGACAAAGTGATGGTCAAAATCCCAAAGCGATACTTATTTGCGGGAGTCCATGATCCTCGCCTATTGCAAAAACATATTGGACCCTTGTCCATTGAGAGGCGCATCGGGAAAGTTGCATACCGGGTGGTTACCCCAGCCTGGTGGAAAATTCATCATGTCTTCCATGTCAGTCTCCTGAAGCCTTTCCGAGAAGACACGGAGGATCCTTCAAGGAGACAACTTACAATACCCAGTATCCGGGGTCCCAATTCAACCGGAAAAAGGCGTGTTGAAGCTATCCTTGATGACATAGTGATTCATGCTTCAAGGAAAGATCACCAAGAATTCTTGGTAAAATGGCAGGGCTGTGTTGCAGAAGAGAATACTTGGGAGAGAGGAACAAACCTTAAAGCCTACAAGAGCCTCATTGAAGATTATTTTCCAAGTAAGGCGCCGAGGACGTCGCCAACTGAGGTGGGGGAGAATGTCATGGGCGGCTTTCCAGCTATGCCCTATGACCCCTTGGGCGCGCCCCATGGCGTCCTAGCAAGCCTCCCAACGCCTAGCGCCACGGACGGCCCCGTGGTCTTGGCCGCGCCAAGTGACAAGCGCGCAGGTGCCTCTGTCGTCCCACCGATATTACTCGCCAGCGCCCAGCCGCAGGTAGATTCCAACAAAGTCGCGCGCGCAGACAACGCCGTGCCCGCAGACCCTGATGCCAAAGACTCTGCTGCTGACAAAAGACCTGTTCCTGCTTTGTAGAAAACTAAGTCCTTTCCATTGTAAATATGGAGTAGTTTTATTTCATACACTTACATTATGATTCTCCAGCTTTTCAAAGTCTAGTCGTGCAGCTTTGGTTAATTTTTTTTAGACATTATTAGGGGATCAAGCAATCAAAACTTTCTAGCAAGCAACAATTATTTGTGCTGGTGTCTCTCCCCCTCGACACCGTCTTGCTTTTGTAATAGCTTTCATTAATGCAATCAAACTTTCTTTCATTCTCAATTCTCATTTTTGTTCTCTCAATTGCTCTTGACATTGGTTTTCCCGTGCGGCACTGACAATCTAGTCTAGCGCACGGAGGAGACCTCAGTTGGCGGACAGCAACTGCATTGACATCAGTTGCTTAGCCTTATGTTACCCTTCCAATGAATCTGAAGAAGGCGCCGCGTAACAGTAATCATGCATCAGAATGTTGTCATTCCCAGCTCTCTTGTTTAAAATTATAAGAATTCTTCAAAATTCCAGCTACATTTTCATTAATGAAAACATAAGATGTCAACTTGAACTTTGAGAATTTTTGTTCCTAATGAAGCATTTCAGAAGCAAGTGTGATTTAACTGTAAAGATCTATAACTCTCAAATTCTAATGTCCCAAATTGATCAATTCAATTTGGAGCACAGAATAATAATAATAGAAGTGATTACCAGAATATAGAAAGCTGAGAACACTAGGGCGGCTGCTCCTGAGGTTACACAGACATAGCTGAAGGTGTATAGTTGCTTATTTAAAGGAATAGCTGTATTGAACACCACCACCAAAGAAAAAATGAAAAAGATAAGAGAGAAGAGGTAAAAAAGCTAGCCATGAGTCCACTTCATATAATCCAAATTTTACCACCTGTGAAATGGAGAATAATTCCTAAAACCAAAAGAGCTACGCCCATGACAACCCAATGCAAAAGTCTGGATGTGTGATCCTGAAATTTCATCAAGATCTGAATATCAGTAACTTTGCTGTAAATTGGTGAGATGGTCATGTCTAGAATATTTTGACTTAACCTTCATATGGATAAGGATGTGTCCAAAATGAACTCCAATTACAGTAGAGAGAATAGCAGAAATTGAGCTGTAGTCATAAGTAGAAAACTTTACCAGACAGAAAAACTTGAACATTAGTAAACAGCATGAAGATATCCAGCATTACAAGTTTTATTAATCAAGTAGAAAACTAGGAAAGAGGGGAGTTATTTCCAGTCTAACAGGCCTTGAAGAATTGAGTATATGCATCGCACCTCAGAATTCCTTCAGGTTCAAATGGTGCGAAACACCATAATGGAGCATCGTCCCTGAAAGGTCCCGCGTATGGGGAATATTTAGTGCAAGCCTGCAGAAAAAAGAACAACAATATATTAATTACCAGGTGAACTAATCGAGTGAAAAATAGATGATTGATAAAGAAGCATAAGAATTAAGCGAAAAAATAAACTTAGTACAGAACTAATCACCTTGGATCTCTTCCAAGCAGGACGTGGATACAAGTGATTGATTCCTAGTACTCGTCTGTCAATATAACCCACTGCATTGCAAGGAGGATCCAGATTTCCTCTCACGTTGCAAGTAACCTAACACCAAAATGGAATATGTTGACTTCTGATGACAGAAAAACTAGAGTTGAATTTGGAACACAGACGAGTAAATCTCACAGTTAAAATCTTCCCAAAATCAACACTGTCCGGGTTCTGGACAACAAAATGCCAGTCAGGAACATATGTTCCGTATAATGTGGCCAAGTAAATTATTAAGACACATGCTCCAACAACCCTGAAATTATGAAAGAAATGTAAGTTCTAACTTAGTTATCCTTAATGCTTAGCTATGCTTAATGCCTATCACCACTTTAGCAACACCGAGAAAATACTCACCATTGCCAATAGTATATCTTGAATATGGAGAACCATCGAGTTGGTAGTTCCTTGGGTTGGGTTTGTCTCGTTGTTATTTCTATTATTGCCACTACCAAGTAAGCGAGAGCAATTCTCTAGAAAGATAAAAAGCAGAAAAATTATCACCAATACAAGATATTAGCATTCAAAAAAAGGGGGTGGAATCAAAAACTGTTACCTGGAGAATGCCACACCACCTTATCCTATTCATGTCAACACCATATTTTAGCTTGTCAAGATCCTGGAAATAACCTCCTTCACAATTCAAAAGATGAAGTTAGGATCGTAATGACTTTGGGAAGAAGAAAGATGAGATGCAAGACCAGTGAATTCCCACTGACTTTTTCTGTAGGACATTTACCACATGTTTGAGACTTTCTATCCATAGCCAAACACAATTCTGTTTCCTAAAGGGAAGCTAACAACTAAATGTCATTACTGATCATTCGTTCTGAATGAATGGCTAAATTCCAAAAATGGCATGGTTTGGGATAGATGGTCATTAGAAAGGAATCAAGGATAAAGGATATGTAAATTTATCCGAGCTAATACATTGTTGCAACTTGTTGCAATAGCAGAAGTTGGCAGAATCAGAAGCTTGCTACCACTTAGCCTAGATTTTCTATGCTATATTAGATATCAATAGAATGCATATGTCCTTAATTATTGCAAATTGAAAAGGAAGAATAAAAGAAAGGAGAAAGAAAGATTAGTGACCTTGTAAAAGGAGGCCCCAAAATAGAAGTTTGAGAGTCCTTAGTATCACCTTTCTGATGGCCACTAGCTCTTCTGGTATTTTCTACACAATAAGCACCAATGAGTAGGAACTACTACTTCAGTTTATATTCTTATAAATGGGAATAAAACGCGGAGAGAACCTTGAGAGCAAGTGCGATGGCCATTCCCACAATAAACAGAAAGAATGGCATCACAAAATCTGCAAGATTGCAACCGTTCCATGGTGCATGCCCAATCATAGGCCATTCTCCTCCAGCATCATCAACCAAGACCATCAGCTACAAATTCGACAAACCCCAGCAAGTTCTCAAGGCTACAATGATAATGTTTAATTTACATCCATATACATTTAGCAGATTACTATAATTTAGTCCAACCAAATCATGAGACAAAGAAAATTAATTCTTAAGATTATACATGAGGTAATGAAAAAATGATATATTGAAATTCCTTCTACAGGACAAATAGGATACAGAATATCTTCATTTATTTTTGATAAGCACGATACAGAATGAATTATCACAGTAACGCCTCTCAAAACTATGCAAGTTTTGAATAAAGAGAACATACTTCTTGGTTTTTTCCTAAAATTCTCATCTAGTGTTCAATAAAGAGAACATAATTCTCAATTAAAACAAACTCAATTCTCAGACATGCGGGCTTCAACTGTTTTTTTCTCTCCAGATATCAAGTGTAAATAAGATATTAATGACTTTCATGTTTTACTCCAGATGTTGGGGGATCATTTTTAATCCTATAGACAGGTTTCATAGAACCTTTAACAATAGGTAACCAATAAGCTACAAGCCTACAACTTTAACATCAAATACAAACCTTGAATTACATAATCCACTAAGAGAGGTGGATTCGCTTATACATATATATAGAACCAAAAGAGTTGTCCTTGAGGATTTGGTTAAGTCGTAATGAAACAACATATTATGTGTGGGTTTGGGCATGTTACTAAGTGAATCCTGCGCAGACATAGTCTGGTATGTAAGTTGGGAGGAGGGTAGATTATTATTAAAACATGTTTACGGATACTCTGGAAACACAATAAGCGAGTATAAATTAGTTGTAAAATACGTTCCTAATCACATCACTAAGCACAAGATAGCTCAATACTCGCACACCAACAAAAGAAAAATTAACTTGTCAATGTAAATCAGAGGCATCAGAGGCGTACATTTTTAATTATTCTATGGGCGATTATCTGAAGACAAAAATGAAATAAGCTTAGTCAAGCTGATAGAGTCCAATTTAGTCTATTATCCTAAGTAAATTAAGATATCTATCTGTCTACCCTCCAGCAGAAATGCTAGGGTGTAGAGAGAAATATGAATCTGACTACCCTCTTTACGGTTACGCAGATACAGCTTGCAATCCCTAGTCCCTTGGACTCGAGTTTAATGTGTAAATTGCAATCAATGTTTCTTTTTATAAAAATATATAGATATATACTAAATTCGCAGCCATTGTTATAAAAGCCATGTCCTCCACACCACTAACTTAATTGTTACCACAACCATTGTCTGAGTCTATTTCAGAGAACCTTGGTGGTTTCAAGAGTCTAGGCCAAGAACGCCATAAGAAGAAATAGATGGCCAAACTTACTGCAACAGTTAGTCCTCTGAAAATATCAAGGGAAGCCACTCGCTTGGTCTTTTGAGGCTTTACTTCTTGTTTCTCCATTTCTGGAGCTGCAACTATGAGATGCTGCTGCTGGTCACGCTGTGCCATATCTACTTCGATATCAGCCATCATCAACTACACCAAAGGCTTGTGACAGATGACACAAGGGAATAGGGAATAGGGAATAGTAACTCAGCAGCTCAATAGAAATGAGGATAGGAATATTTCGAAGACGAAAAAGATATTACAACTATAAACGGTTTGTTAATTTTGACTGTATCCGACAATCAGTTTGTCTTTATACGATTGCGTGACCGTCCTCGACTAGATTCAATTATAGGATAAGTTATCTTGGACCCATTGTATTAATTGAAGTCTTTCGTGAAACCTCAAACACTAAAAAAAAACTTAACCCGTCGCACCCCACTACGACAACAACAACAACAACAACTACCCAGTATGTTCCCACAAAGTGGGGTCTGGGGAGGGTAATACGTACACAGGCCTTACCCCTACCCGAAAGAGTAGAGAGGCTGTTTCCGGCCGACCCTCGGCTCAGAAAAAGGGAGAGGAAATCAACAAACAAAACAAAACAAAACAATGTTAGTAAATCCGGGATAAATCAAATAAATAATTATCTAAATATAAAACCAAAAGTAGAATGACATGCAATAATACCAATCGGTTACTACCATAAGAGGCACAATACAATACATTAATTAACTATAGAGATCGCTACCAAACCCTAATCAGCCCCTAACAGAAGTACTACGAATTCTAGAAGGCCCTACGCTACAACCCTAATACTAGACCTCCAAACTTTCCTATCAAGGGTCATGTCCTCGGAAATCCCCATTCTAGCCATATCCTGCCTAATCACCTCACCCCAATACCTCTTAGGCCTCCCTCTTCCTCGACTCGCGCCAACCACCGCCAGTCGCTCACAACTCCTCACCGGTGCATCAGGGCTTCTCCTCCGCACATGCCCAAACCACCCGAGTCTCGCTTCTCGCATCTTCTCATCCACTGGGGCCACCCCCACCTTCTCCCGAATAACTTCATTCTTAATCTTATCTAATCTGGTGAGCCCGCACATCCACCTGAGCATCCTCATCTCCGCAACTCTCATTCTCTCGACATGAGAGTTCTTCACAGGCCAGCACTCCACCCCATACAACATGGCAGGTCTAACCACCGCTCTATAAAACTTCCCCTTGAGTTTCTGTGGAACTTTCTTGTCACACAAGACTCCTGATGCGAGCCTCCACTTCAACCACCCCGCTCCTATACGGCGAGTGACATCCCCGTCAATCTCTCCGTCCCCTTGAATCACTGATCCAAGATATCTGAAACTGTCCCTCTTGGCTATGACCTGAGATCCCAGCTTAACGTCCCAGCCTACTTCGCTCGACTCGGTCGCACCCCACTACGCTGATCCAGAAATATGCTTCATGGCAAATGAATAACAAAAATCTATATAGAGACAAAAGCATATTATTAAGATAAGTGATATAATCATAAAAAGTTAAGTGTTATTATTAAGATAAAATAAATTATCTTTTAACTAAAAAACTTTTTAAAATTTTGAATTAATTAGTTACTCTTTTTGAATTTGTATGAGCTATAACTCGACCTCTTAAAGATCAACCTATAGACAATATATCGATCACTTCCCTTGGCCCAAATAAAGGCAGCAAGCATCGAGGCCGCCCCAATCTGGCGTAGACGCCATCAGCGGTAAGGTCGCCCTCGACCACAAACGGCCGCCCATAGCCGCCTAAAGCTCTTTTGGCGGAGACGACGCCCCGTGGGTACGCCCGCAACAATTCCACGACACGGACTCGATCCCCAAGGAAAGTCAATTATCTCAGATAAGACTTATAAATACTGAAGCAATGATAAAAAAGGGGTTCCACTCTCTCCATATGGGGGCTCTAAGAAATATAGAGTACAATGTAGAGTGAGAATCACCATCAACAATACATGGTAATAGTAGATCCTTGAAAACATGATTGTAAAGATCTGAACCTCTTCCTGGAGAGGCAGATCAACCCATCATCATGAATAAAGATTACTAAACATCCCCTGTTATCTCTACACATGTCTCCATTATCTTTTTCCATTGTTGAATTTTATATATGTTACGACCTGCTATGATTGGCCCTCTAATTTTTATAACTGTTTTGGGTCCATGAATGTCCATAAACATAATTGATCAAACAATTTGGCGTCGTCTGTGGGGATTTCATAGCAAGATCACGTAGCTTTTCTTGAAGTAAGAAACAAAAGGAAAACAACGAACAAAGGGCTAGAAACCCAATCAGAAGTGAGCCTAATTCATCTCGTATATACTCAGGCCATGAGCCTTCGCCAAAATAAATTCAACAATAGTTGAAGTAAAGTTCGGGCTACGAGCCCTCGACGCCAAAATCAATCGAAGTTCAATTACGGTTGAACCGGGACTTAGGCCATGAGCCTTCGCCAAAATAAATTCAACAATAGTTGAAGTAAAGTTCGGGCTACGAGTCCTCGACGCCAAAATCAATCGAAGTTCAATTACGGTTGAACCGGGACTCAGGCCATGAGCCTTCGCCAAATTAAATTCAACAATAGTTGATGTAAAGTTCGGGCTACGAGCCCTCGACGCCAAAATCAATCTAAGTTCAATTATGGTTGAACTGGGACTCAGGCCATGATCCTTCGCCAAAATAAATTCAACAATAGTTCAAGTAAAGTTCGGCTACGAGCCCTTGACGCCAAAATCAATCGAAGTTCAATTACGGTTGAACTGGGACTCAGGCCATGAGCCTTCGCCAAAATAAATTCAACAATAGTTGAAGTAAAGTTCGGGCTACGAGCCATTGACGCCAAAATCAATCAAAGTTCAATTACAATAACTTTAGCACAAGTATATTACTTCAATGAATTAAATATACTACGACATAAACTAAATTACTACAACAACTAAGTATAATCTAGGAAGGACAGAAACACTTGCTAACTTGTATTTAATAAATGAAATATAAATGCCAAACCAAACTAAGATTCACATACCTTTTTCCTCAAATAAATATGAATATTTCTTTCTTATATCTTTCTTGACTTCCCATGTAGCCTCTTTTGAATCATGATTACTCCACAAAACTTTTACCGATGCTAAATCTTTTGTTCTCAACTTTCTTACTTGCCTATCCAGAATTTCTATAGGTACCTCTTCATAAGTTAGGCCTTCTTTAATTTCTATAGTATCATCAGGTATTATATGCGACTCATCATGAATGTACTTTCTAAGCATAGACATATAAAAGACAGGATGAACAGAGGACAACTCAACGGGTAGCGCTAGCTTATAAGCCATGTTTCCTTTCTTTTCTAGAATTTCATAAGGTCCGATAAATCTAGGGCTAAGTTTCCTTTTCTTACCAAACCTCATTATCTGATCATATTCTTTTGCCGCACACTATCTTTTTTTTTCTCTTCTAAACTATGTGCATAGATCACACTTAGGGAATTCATCTGTCTTAAACAAAATTAGAATATCTAACACCAAACTTTCTATACAATACTAAATCATATCATAATATAAATATCCGGGGTTATCACTTAGTCACATAACCTAAGGGGAACTACCATATCTTTTATCTTACATCAATAGCTGCTTCTTATAGTAGCTTACTAACGTGGTACTTCTAGTTCTAATTCGAATAAACCTAAATAACTTAAAATCATTCCCTGAAATTCACTATTGGTTGCTCTTAGTTCTCATTGCATACATCATATATTCTAGTCATTTTCATGCGTTGCACGAAGTCACATCTTTGGTAACAAACGTTTCTGATTCCTAGGTATTTTACTTAGGCTCTTTTCTGTCCAAACTATAGTGACAAAAGTAAGGGTCTGACATATGAACTATCATCATCCTTCATGTGGCTCCATTTGCAAGAATTAAAAGAAATTGTTTTCTGAGGTCAAACACATACGATTTCCATACACAATCTTATCCTTCAGAGTATACCATCATCTAATAAATCACTTCTTGTGCCATCCGGTGAGTCTTGGTCTTAATCCAGACCTAAAATATGCTAATGTTTCACTATAATCACCGTCACTTATATATTTGGTAAATATATAACTAAATACTGGAGTATTGAATAACCACAACTTGCTAACGGAAAGACTCTATAACTGGTAATATTCAGGAAACACTCCTCATGAGGGGCTACAGTGACATTAGCGCGTAGTTATCATATCCCATATCTATCATTCTCATCCCCTTAGCGTTAATTTAAAGCGAGTGCTTGATCAACAATCTCTATTGCGGGCAGTTACCCGGCCCTTCTTGATGGTCCTGGAGAGATTTAGGACCTCTACCTATAGGTGATTCTAGACAGACCCCTAAGGTTTCAGAGGTAAAAATATTACGATGACAGACAATAATAATTAGGACTCTTTGCAAATAAGAACAAAAGGGAGTAATTATAGGCTCAAAGTTTCCTCCTTAAACAAGCCACATAAATAGCACAACTCAAGCACAAATAAGGACTTTTGTTAAATAGTATCCTAAGGTATAATGTCGACAAACTTATTTCTGTGAAGTTTCACAATCCAGGAAGAGAATGTCATCTACCCAAGGTTAGACACTAGTTATCTTGAAGAACCACAACTTCTTCCAGTTCTTTCTAAGTATAGTGTGTTTTTGGGATATTTTCTTATGGTTCGCGTTTTGGTAGATTTAGGTAACACAGAGATGAGGAGTTCATAAATATATAATCTCATTCTTTTTTTTTTTTTTTGATCTGTCTGAAAAGGGTGTTGGTGTATTTATGATGCAAAGAATGAAGAGTCTACTATAATGCACTTCAAATAAATCAACAGCCAACCACCAGTAGAACGTTATAGTTATATTTCTAAGACTATCAGTCACTAGCCTTGAACTTATACACCTCAAGCTATAATAACAATAGACACCTATCTTTCAAATACTAAAGTATTCATCAAGTGTTAGGTAGACTCAGCAGTCATCTTTATTAGCCTGTTAGATATTATACGTAAGTTTTCTTAGCTTGTTAGCCTTAAAGCAAACAATTAAAACAAAGATATGGAAAGTGAAACTACAACATGTGCAAGTCACAACATCATAAAACAGATCAAGCAGCTCGATCGAGCCTAGTATGTACTACTATCCATCGCACCCCACTTTTAACATCTTCTAAAGTCTCATATTGAACAACCTGTACTTCATGATTATACCCCAATGGAAAATTATCCTCTCTAGGACCTTCCATTTCTCCTGTGCGTCGCTTGCGCATCCAATACGTTTGGAATTCAATAGGAAGAGAAGGTTAACTATTGCTCTAAGCTCCATGACACGATCTAGAGTAGAAAGAAGCGAGACAATTCTGAATGTCTTGGTAGCTAACCATTTATATGAGTGGCCGACACACACATATAAAGGAAACTCCACTAGACACGGCTTCATGGACTCCCTATGACTCTTGAACCTAGTGCTCTGATACCAAGTTTGTCACGACCCATTTTTCTAAACAAGTCGAGACCGGCACTCGATCATTAAACATGACCGAACGAACCATCTCTATTTATCAAGCGTCATATAACTCCAAACTTTATATGCAACAAAGCAATACTCTAAATAAATATTTTTGATTAATTCAAATATTTAAATAAATCAACTCCAAAACTTTATTCGTAGTAACTATTGAAATCACTGCTAAGTTATTATAAAGTAACTTATGACTCTCAACCCAATGACTATGTCTATGAAGCCTCTACTGATAAACTGACGCACTGCTCAGGACATGAGACTTCCTGGCCAGTTCCCTAAATAAACAAAGAAATAGCTAAATGAAAATGACTCTAAGGAAATACTCCACGAACAAAAGCGGAGCTCACCATTAGCACTGGGAGGAAAGGAAGACCTAACTCGTAGCCTGCTCGCCTGCAAATCCGATTCTTACGTTGTACCGCAGACCAACGTAAGTTCCCAAAAGAGAATGTCAGTACCATCCATTGTACTTAGTGAGTCTCAACAACATGGGGAGAAACTTTAATAATATATACATTGTGAGCAAAGGTTCTAAATGCATGTAAACATAAAGCTTATACGAATAATTAAATAATTGCATAAATGGAAAATTCTTTTCTTTTTCTTTCTTGATAAAAATACTTCACTTTATACTTTGGGAGTTCCAACTATCCCGACTTAATTCTGTCTTAGTCACCGTGTGATCGGCACAGGTTCGATCCCAACCTGATCGAATAGGCCCAATCCACGAGGTGCTACTCGCTTCATGGTTCTCAGCGCTCATGTATCATACCTTAGCATGGCTAAGTAAATTCTCAGCAACGAGACCCTCGGCTCGTGTGCTCCCTACTTTGGCGCAAGTAGTTTCACGAAGTCAACGCCTTGGTCAGGACCCTAGGCCTGGACGATCACCCCTTCTCAGAATAAAGGATACTCCCCAAAAATCTTTTCTTTCTAAAACTTCTTCTTGTTACTTTTCAAGTCTAAATCTTTTCTTTATAGAACATTATGTACACGCTCATATTGGTGTCCTTAAATGTAAAACATGGCAAAAGAATGAAATAAATATATAAAAATATTTCTAAAGACTCTTTCTTCTTAATAATTTTCAACATGAAAATAGCATGTAAGAATAACACAAAAATTCTGAAAATTTCAGCACATATAGCGTAATAGATCATCTAAACTTTTGCTAGAACAATTCTAAGTTAATGTGTACTCGCTCTAATTAAATAAAGATAACTCTTTTAAGCAATTCATATACGTGCTTTTGTGAGTCAAACCACTTTAATAAAGGGTTGTATCAACTCACCTCAAAACTTCTCGAGCCAATACGTAGGCCCCAGTCCAATTGACACCAGTCAAAGAATCGATTCTACAACAACCAATGTATTTTTAATCAATTTTAAAGATTCATACCTAAGCCTGAAATTTATTGTTGATATAGAGGAAGAAGGGAATTAACTATTTCCTTCTTACCTATTACCACTATAGGATAATTAACAATAGAAAAATTTACTTACCTTAGTTCAAGAATTAGTGATTGGTAAAGAACCATAAATTTTCCTTTTTGTCGCTTGTATTTGCTGCGTATTCTGCGTAACAAAATAATTTTCTGTTCTTGTGCAATTTATTCCTACTGCTTACGTCCAAGGTTAGGCTTTTTAAGCCTTAAGCCTTTTTTTTATTCCAACAGCCCTTTATGGGCTTTGTAATGTCTCTCCCATTTTTATTTTTTATTTTTTTTTTCTTTACTTAATTAATAATTAATGATATTCATTTTTAATAATTAGGAACATTAAACTATTAATATTTCCATAATTATATATCCAACTATTTATATAAATTGGGAAGTAATTCAAAATCAATTACAATGGTTTAAATCCATAAGGAAGACAAAAAAAATTAAATTCTTTATTTAACGAGCCTTTAAATTCATAAAAATTAGAGGAGTGTTACAGAAAGCCTGCGACAACCGGTGATCGCGCCGGCATAACAAACAAAGAATGAGCGGAAAGGTAAAAAACAAAGGGGGGAGGAACCCTCCCCCATCCCAATTTAAAATAAACGGATACGAGCAATGCTCGTCCGCCCTGAAGCAACAATCGTCCAACACTAACAACAAACAATCAAACAAATAAAAAAATGGCCACACACGGCAGCAAGGAAAAAAAAGGGGAAGGGGATTCATCTAATCATCAATCAACTGGGGGTTGCCGGCAACACCGTCCGCCCCGATTCCATCATCACCGGCCTTCGCCGCTCCGTCCTCAGCTCCGCCTGCATGGGCACCATCACCATCCGCCTCGGCCCCGGCTCCACTCCCACCAGCTCCTGCTGTACCTCCAACGTCATTAGCTCCAGCCCCGATCCCTCCAAAGATATCATCATTGTCAGGCGTCGCGGCATCAAGACCGTATTCCTCGCGAGCTTCCCGCTCTTTCTGACGCGCCTGCTCAAAGGCCCCTTCGGTGATCAGGCCGGCTTCAAACAAATGCTTGTATATGTCTCGCTGCGCTTCGGCAAAGACCCAAGCTTCACGAGAACTACCCAAACTCACGGATTGCTCCTGGACACGCCGGTTCTCCTGCTCAAGAAGCGCTATTTGCCCCGCGGCCTCCTAAGCATTACCCTCCAACGCCCGGATCCGCTCCTCGAGACTATTCTCCCTGGAGGCGGCAGCGGTCCTTATCATCAATAACTGAGAATCATTGGCTTGGATAATCCCTCCAAGTTCAGTTACTCTGGCAGTGGTCTCGACCAGCCTACGCCTCAAGTCGGCCGACTCCCCCTCCGCAGCGGCAACCTTCCCGCTCCACTCCGAGGTAACTGCCGTCACCTTGGCCAAACACTGGCGCTCGCTCTCCAAGGACGCCCTCCTCGCGGCCTCTAGCTCATCGTTCGCCTGACGCAGCCGCCCCTCCAAGGCTTCAATACGGCCGAGCGCCTGATCCCTTTGTAGCTCCGCCCGCGCTAGCTCCCCGACCAACTCCTGGTTGTAGGGATCGACCCTCAGGCGCTCCTCAAGCTCCCTACATTTAAGCCGCAAATGGCGGAACCTCTCAAGAACTCGAAGAAGAACCCCAACTCGGATATTGGTCCGACGCAAACACTCTACCTGCAGTAAAAAAGCCTGCGAAACAAAATACATATAAAGGCAAGAAAGTCATGAACGGAAAAGTGGAGGAAACGAAAGGACTTTATGAGAAAATAACCAGTTCGGAACGCATACTTTCACACCCAACGTTGCCACCTCATTCATTAAACTAATGTCCGCCACCTCCCTCAGCGACTGGTTCTCCACAGAAGAACACAACGGGCCCAGCAGCGGCACCAGGGAAGCATCCCTCAGCAATAAATTTTCATCGGCGGGAATCTATATCACCCGCGGCCTTCTGTCTGGATGGACGGTCGCTCGCGTAATCCCATCACGAAACATGCGAACGTCGTCAGAATCCAAGTCAGATCCGGACGGAGACCCCTCTCCTGTCGCCGCCGCCCCTGTCGACGGGGTACTAGAGTCCCCAAGGTCTACAACCACCCTCGAAGGCTCGCCCGCCTCGAACCTATGAGTGGCAGACTGGGCAGTGGGGGCGGCATTCCCTTCCCGCTCTTCCCGAGCCCTCAACTCATCCGGCATGCCCATTGGGGTCCGCGCTAACTCTACAATCTCCCTCGCCTCATAGGGCGGCGGAGGAGTCACGGCTACCTCCTCATTGGCAGTCGGATGCACCGCCGGAGGAGCTGGGGGCGGAAGGATTCGTCGTCTGGTCAGGGGCCTCTCCTCTTCATCTCGAGAAGGCGACGACTCTCGGGAGCGTACAACCCCCAACATACTCCCGCCTTCAAGCCTTGGGCGAGCAGGCGAAGGGGCAGCTACAGAATCAACAGAGACGGCCCTGGGAGCTCGAGCGGCTGCAGGGGTAAAGAACCTGGCGATCGCCCCATGCCGCCAGAATATAGGAAGAGGGCCCTGCCGCGGCTTACCCGCCCTGCAAGAATGAAAGATAAGTCATCATTGAATTATGGCTACGGCCAAAGGATGTGTACGCCCCGTCGACAAAGAAATAACTTACCTACGACCAGACTGTTGCCATATCTCCTCGAGAAGGACGCCCACGAGCGAATTCCTTCGGTGTGTGGAAGGACAGCTTCTAACCATCCGCGCAGGCCGGTGAATAGAGGCGGGGGCGACCTGTCAGTTGCGGAAACGACCAAAAAAAAATGGTCGTCAATCGAAAATCAAAAATAAAGTACAATTCAAAAAAAAAGGGATAACAAAAAGACTCACGTCCATGGTTCCAGGCCTCCGGAAAGCCCGAAGAAGACGCCACCAGGTGACTGGTCCGGACGTAGAAAAACTGTTCATATTGGCGAGGCTCCACCTCGTCGTCCAAGGACATCACCAATCCTTGCCACCCCCGCGAGACCATCCGAATCATGCTCCCCCGAGTCCGCTGGGGAGCGAAAAGAGCAAGAACGTGCTGAAGAGTAACCAACTTGTCGGCCAACTCCGAGAGCTTGAGCATCATGGCCATAAGCTTATATACAGACGGGGTAAGCTTCCCCGGACAGACGTCGTAGTATCGGCAGAAGTCGACTAGTAAATTGGGAAGGGGCATCCTGAATCCCAACCTGAGCGGGAAAGAATAGAACACACAGAACCCCGGACGGTCGGTGTGAACCCTGTCCCCGGGCCGGGCTAATATAATGTCAGCATGGGGAGGAATGAGTCTCTGCGCACGTAGCTGGGCCATGCTCACCTCCCCCATCAGCGGGGCCTCGTCGACAGACTCAGCACCATCATCCGCGGTGAAATCCACCGCCAGGCTCCCCGCCCCGGGAAGTATATCATCAACTGAGGGCATCCTCTCAACATCATTCCGGTCAACCGCTGGAAGCACGGGGGACAACCCCTCGATCACCGGGGACTCTGAGGGTAGCACCACCACAAGACCATCACGAGAAGGAAGGACGACCATTTTTCTTGGGTCACCAGGAGGATTGGAAGAAGAACTGGGAAGTGAGAATAAGAACGGGAAGCAACTGTGCCACATAAAGGCAAGGTTTCTTGAGAGCTTGCTAGAGAGGAAAACGATCAACAGAGCGAAGAACAGAGAAATGTCTGACATATCAGGCCTTTTTATAAAGAAAAATCGAATCAAAACCTCGGAAATCTGACAGGCGCCATTTAATGCGAATCCCAACCGTCAGAAACGGTTCAACTTTCATCGAAACTGTCGCTCCCATGATCGAAATCGGGGGGTGTGCGCCGGAACACGAGCCGTCATTACAAGTTCTCCTTGTGGCGTCGTATCGACCAAGCTTCCATAAGGTGGGAACGCCTTCAGAAATCCCCGTCCGACAACAAGGTGCCCCAGGAGGTCGTCGTACCCTCAATCGAAAGGAAATGACGCCCAAGCTGTCATATCCGCTCATCCCGGTCCGTCTCGATGTAACCGCGATACGCGGAGGGACTATCTGTATGAGCCATAACTCGACCTCTTAAAGATCAACCTATAGACAACATATCGATATCGATCACTTCCCTTGGCCCAAATAAAGGCAGCAAACATCGAGGCCGCCCCCATCTGGCGTAGACGCCATAAGCGGTAAGGCCGCCCTCTACCACAAACGGCCGCCCATAGCCGCCTAAAGCTCTTTTGGCGGAGACGACGCCCCGTGGGTACGCCCGCAACAATTCTACGACACGGACTCGATCCCCAAGGAAAGTCAATTATCTCAGATAAGACTTATAAATACTGAAGCAATGATAAAAAATGGGGTTCCACTCTCTCACTATGGGGGCTCTAAGAAATATAGAGTACAATGGAGAGTGAGAATCACCATCAACAATGCAGGGTAACAGTAGATCCTTGAAAACATGATTGTAAAGATGTGAACCTCTTCATGGAGAGGCAGATCAACCCATCATCATGAATAAAGATCACTAAACATCTCATGTTATCTCTACACATGTCTCCATTATCTTTTTCCATTGTTGAATTTCATATATGTTACGACCTGCTATGATTGGCCCTCTAATTTTTATAACTGTTTTGGGTCCATGAATGTCCATAAACATAATTGGTCAAACAGAATTAATAAATATAAATATGTTATAATTAGCTATATTAAGAAACAAAAATATTAAAAAAATAACTACCCATTCAAATTGGAGAGTAGTTTATAGTTAGTATTTTAAAGTTATTTTAAAATAAAAAATGAAAAAAGATAAAAGTTAAATTAGCTACAATAAAAAACAAAAATATTAATTAAAAAAACCTACTTATTCAAACTGGGGAATAGTTTCAATTTGGAGTTTTAAAATTATTTTTAAAAAAAAAATTGCCAATTCAAATTGGGGTATGGTTTCAAATTGGAATTTTAAAATTATTTTAAACTAAAAAATGGAAACAAAGAAATAAAAAGTGCCAATTTTAATTGAGGAATGATTTCTTTCTATTATAGCCTCTCTCTCTCTCTCTCTCTCTCTCTCTCTCTCTCTCTCTCTCTCTCTCTCTCTCTCTCTCTATATATATATATATATATATATATATATATATATATATATATATATATATATATATATATATATATTTCTCTTTATTTATATATAAACTATTTATCTCTTTATACTTTTGATGTTATAATTTAGTAAATAAATTTACTTTATTTAAATTATTATGAAATACAAAATTTAAAAACTAATCAAAGTATGACAGTAGAAAGGAATGTATGAAAAGAGGGAGATAGAGATAATGTTATGATATTTATATTTTGAATTAGTTAAAAATAAAAGATAAATAAATAACACTCAATAAAAGTATCAATAAAACAAAGTATTTGCTAATTCAATAAAGTATCAATAAAGCTTAGTTTTCATTTAAGATTACACACAAACTGATGGCCAAATATTTTCAAGACACGAGCTCGCTTACATTTTTCTTCACTTAAAAGAGAAAAAGCACTTGATCAATCCGAGAGTGAGCATTTCAAGCCTAAATACACTCCCATCTCAAATTAACTGGAAGCAGCCTTTCCTCCGAGAACCACCTTCATAATTTGGCAGTAGAAACAAAATTAGATACAACATATCTAATATGCCTTTAAAGTGACACTTGTCATCTGGCTTCATTGCCTCTAAATGAAGATGACTAGCCACGTCCACGGCCTCCACCTGTAAAAGAAATCCGATCCAGAATCATCTGATTAGCAATTGGCTATAAATGGTGAGTTCTCAATTACTTGATGACTGTTAGAAACTTCTTCCAAGGAGACTGTTTCAAGCATTGACATGGCAGTCAGCCTCCTCAATCTGCTTATTAGGTGTATTGCTAGATATAAATGCATTGCATGAATAAAATATCTCACATGGAAATGCAATGCCTCGAATTGAAACCTAGGGATATCATAAAATTTTAAGAGAATAAGCACAAAATTAGGTATAAACTTTCATTGAACACTTCATACCTTTTCCACCAGACTTGGCACCAGGTCCTCCTTTGCCCCGGCCTTTGGCACCTGCATCTTCCATTCCACGCCCAATGCCTTTTGCCTGTCTTCCAGCAACACTCTCATCCCTACCTCTTCCCCTACCTCGTCCTCCTACACCAGGTGGTTTTCTATCTGCAAAAGCATATGGAGTAAATCAAAAAAAATTAACAGGATACTACATTGGAATTAACCAACATGGAGCAAGAGCACGTTCATGCATAGTAGAAGGTTCTCTAAAAGAAGAGGCAAAATAAAAGATGCATGTTATTATTAAAACACATGCACTGTTTACTTAATCTACCAACTTCGCAAAGTTAATGACTTGCAAGTATAAGATGAACTAATAAGTAATCCCGCCAAATAGATTAATGATCCCCAATATCCACGTTCCATCAAAGATCATGTTAATGTGATCCAAAGTTCTATTTATCCACCAGTATGACAGGTCAATAATATGGCCTAAAAGATTAACACAGTTCACAAGTACAATTTTAATGAGAAACTTAGATTGGACAAAAGGAACTTCTTGACCCTTCCCCACCACAGAGTAGCATTGGTATGGTGTCATATTGTGTCAACACCAATCGTCGTAGGTAAATGGAGGGTCCATGTAACACAACATGTCACCATGCCATGCCAAGATTACCATGTGGGAAGCTCTATATTATCGAGATGAGGAGGAGCCAAAGCCTAATAATCCATATATTTTATAAAGCCTCAACATCCCTTATTAACTATCTTCGTCTCTTTTACAAGTAATGTTATTACAACTTAAACAATCGTGAGGTTAAATTAATAATCTTCCACACCCTTCTCATGTATTATCTAATATTTTTACTTTTCAATATTTTCTTGAAAAACATCTAAAATATTATTTCAATTTGATTCCCACCAAATTATACTTGAATTGAAAATTAAATATTCTTTTCATTATACACATGCATTGGATCTACAACTTCTGGTTGGAGGAAACCAGTGTTATCAAAGGCGAAAAGCGCAAAAAAACTCTAAGGTCCGTTGGGGCTTTAAGTGCAAAACACAAATAAAACGGAAGCTTTAATGAAAGAAGGCGCAACTAGGGAAAAAGTAAAAATATGTATATGTAGTCCAAGACTAATAATTATACGTATGGGTAACAAATATATGGACAAAGAAATTGCAATTTTTTTACGATAAAGTGAAATATCAATTGTTTATTGTCGCCTTTTGAGGATTACACCCATTGGCAAGGAAAAGTATGTCTTAGAGCTTTGATACGACACTAAAGCGCCCACAAAGCGAGGCGAAGCGCTCAACATGTTTTGAACCTTGTTTTAAGGCTTAAGCGCGCTTAATGACAACACTGGGGGAAACAATTAATATACATAAAATAAAGTTGAATGTTGAGAAACTAGTCCTATGTGAGCAGGAAAAAAATGTATGATGAACAAACCCCATATTGATCCAACAGCTAAAATAGAAATGGTTATAACTTATAAGCTTTCTGAAAATTACTAGTCCAAAGTAGTACCTGCACGGCTTTTTGCTTCTTCCTGAACTTTATCAATCACCTGGAAAAGAATGCAAATAGTATAGTTAACCAAACAGCACTAAGAGGGATTACTAACTCGGTCAAACAAAGAGCCAAGGGCAGACCAAGCTTCCATAATTTATAATTTACTGTGAACTGTCTCCAACCGCAGTAATAAAAATGAACTATTCCAACCAGTAAATACATGTATATATGTCCATATGTAGGAATACATATACACGCACAAAAACAATACCTACAAAGCCTAAGCTCTCAGAAACTAAAGTTGCAATACTGCAGTTATTTCATGAATAAAAGTAAAGGCAAACTGCAATCTTTTCCATTTTTGTGAGAAAGTGAAGATTCTATTCACAGCTCAAGGGATATAGGAAGTTTTCATTTTACATTCACTACAGCACAATAATAGGAAAGTCTGGAGGTCTAGTATCAGGGTTGTAGGATAGAGGCTTCTAGATTTTCGTACTCTTTTCCCGGGGTGGGTGAGGCGTGGTAGGGCCGCCCATAGATGATTAGTTTGTGTTCTCTTGTGGTAGTCATTTCTTGTAGTTACTATTTTAATATCATTGCATACCCGCTTATTTGTGGTATTTATGTCTCTTATGTTTAGATCATTTTTATGCGATGTATGCTGGAGTAACTAATGCGGTTTTTGTTTTTGTTTGCTTTTCTTTTCCCTGCCCCGAGGGTCAATTGGAAACAGTCTCTCTGCCCTCTCGGGTAGAGGTAAGGCCTGTCTACATATTACCCTCCCCAGACCCCACCTTGTGGGAATATACTGGGTTGTTGTTGTTGTTGTACAGCACAATAATGATGTGTGCATGTTTGGTAAACATCAAATCTAATAAGTTACCTAATTATGGTTTTGACACACTTCGTGTCTGTTAATCTGTTGTGAACATTATACATCAATTAGGAAAGTCTCACAAGCTAAGAACACATGATGCTAGCCGGTACTGCCACAAGTCTCAACAGCCAAATCATTATGCGTAAACAAGTGATCCAACATGAATTACATTTACATACTCTTAACATCAATTGAACTGTATCACCCAAAGACTTCCCCTTTTGACAAGGAGAACCACTCAACTTAATGACCATGTTTCAAGAAAATGCTAGCTGCTCATGAACACTCCTCTCCCTTACCTCTCCTCTTCAAACCCCCCTACCCGTGTGTCCAAACAAAGGAAGAGCTACAACAAACTAGGATACTGGTTGCTTTCGAACATCCTTCCTGTCTCTCACTTTTCTAGCCAGTAAACAAAAAGAAAAGCATCTAACAAAGGAAACAAACAAATAAACACTAGGAAAAGATGGTTCCTGATACACCTAAAAGATCAATAAAAGGATATGCAACTAAGCTCCAAAAATCAAGGCAATTCCTAAATCAATTAAATATGTGTGTGGAAGGAGGACGGACAGAGAGAAGCTAGTATCAATTTACAATAGCACAAACTGCAGCCCTAAAAGCACACTGGGGAAGGTTTATAACAAGTTCATCTCTCTTTTTACATGCTTTGGTTTCGAATAAATGATTAATCCGACAAATAGCTCCATGAGTACGGTCACACCAAGACTATCTAGTATCTTGGCTCCACCTCGAAACAAACTAAGGGAACTGTACAGACATGGTTAATAGCTTTTGACAAACATCATCGTCCTTCCATCTCTTCCTAGTATAAAAGTAAAGGCCAAGATGAATGACAAAAGAGGATAGCAAATAAAAGTGGGAAAAAAAGAAAGCTAACAGACAAAAGGAAAATATGGTTTCTTGGTACTCCTATAAAAGATCAAGAAAAAGGAAGTGCAACTAAGCTCCAGAATCTCAGGCTAGCCCTAAATCCACTATGCGTGTGCGTGGAATGCGGACACAATGCGGACACACGAGCACATGGAGAGAGAGAGAGAGAGAGATCACAAGGTTAGGATAACTTCCCATGTGTGCCAGTCATGAATTATGAAATATCAGAGCAGTGCATAACCCGCCCTAGAAGAAGCAAGTAAAAGCAGAAAGCAGGCACTGCTGTTTTATTTAGCACAAAATTGCAAGGGGGTGGATTTCACAAGAAAGCTCGGGTCAGCACTAAACAAACTCGCATTGTCATCTTCATAGAATTGCACTTCTATCTAAGGTGTCAGATTCAATGGCCCTTAGGACACACAACTACGTCTGATTTGGCTAAACTGCATCACACCAGAGTATTCACACCTCCTCTAACAGAAATGTAACTCACAGGGAAATGAATATACAGTGAACTACAGCCATGCAAGCAAGAACAATGTCAATAATGGTTCAACCTGATGATTTCTAACACTTTTTATCTTTTTCTAGTATAGGATATCTGATATAAAATAAGCCAGTAATAGTGGAAAATAAATAAAAACAAGGAATGATCTAAGTTCCAAATCTTATTTGAAAACCATTTGGTTACACATCTTATCTGAAAAAAAACACTCAGGTTCCACATCCAAAACACTAATGTTCCATCCATGGCAATAATTTCTTTTAAAGAAGTCTATGTTATCAATAGTAAAGAGGCAACATGATTATGGGGATTAGCTTTAGTAACATTAGAGTTGTGCTAGAAGTTTCAACCTTTCGTTCCCACCTAAGTTGCTCGGATAGGGGTGCGGCCCACACGGGTGCAGATCTAGATGTCGGATACTTGTAGATGCAAACTGTAACATTCTGGGATACGGATACCGGTGCGGGGATCCGGCTAAAAGTAATTCAAAAAAATAAAAATATCTCTAAATTATGAGAAGTGTTGTGGAATACTTAAGTATAACTAGTAAAGTGTGCATTTCTTTTTTATTCTCAAGTTATAGATAAGTAAAAGATTGATTTCCTTGATAAGGTATGCCATTTTTTTCCAATTTACCTAAGTATTGGTCTTGATTTCGGGAATCAAATTGTATCTTGTGATTCTTGTCTCGAATTTTTCGGTCCATCATGGTCAAAGTACCCAAAATTGTTTGAACAGATCCGGTACGGATCCCATACCCACACCCAGAGGCGGACCCAGGATTTAAAGCTAGCGGGTGCACTGTAACAGTACCTTAACAATATTTATAGGCAGTATGCTCACGACAGAAATAATTACTCTATGACTTTAGGCGGACTAATAACTAGTGGTTGCATATGGGCTTTGAAAATTAAGGAAGAAGTTTTTTGCGTGGAGAGAAATAATTGTAGAAGAAGCTTTTGATGTAGAGATTTAACTAAAAGTAAAAGAGGTTGATCCATTGAAAAAAAAACTAAATCAAATACACTATAGTAGGCGTGTTGAAATTCTCTCAAAGAGAGAAAAGGTTACTAGTAGGCCTGTTGGCATTGAAATTACCACATGAGACCCAATCAAAAATATTAGTATTATTGTTGAACCTGAGATTTGAAGCTCCATAAACCAATTGTTCTACCCAATCTTTATGACTAAGGGTGCAGCATAATATATTTATAGGGGTCCTTCTTGTATTAACTTATATATATAGAATACATATACAATATTTTACCGAGGCCAACGGGTGCCCGTGCCCCCATTACAAAGCTTAGGTCCGCCCCTGCCCACACCCATACTAGTATCGTGTCGGCAAGGGTGCGGCACCTAAACTGCCATGTCGGAGCAACTTAGGTTCCCACCAGTTATTATTGCTTAGACTTCTTTAGAGTTGGTAAATCATTAGTTTAAATTATCAGTTAGTGAACTTTGGAAGACAAGTTTTACTGCTGATCCTTCCTTGAACTTTCTCTCCCCAGTTCTCTGTGGCTTTTCTGCTGTCTTTCCTAATAAGCAGACAATGCAAAGCACACTTACCTCATAGTATATCAATTTTACAATCACCCAAGCAAAGCAACCATTGAATGATACATATAACTACAAGATAGGCGCACAGGCCTTTGACCACTTGGTTCAAGGTCAAAGAGTGCCATACACACTATTGGCAGTGAAAAACAAATAATACTACACAAAGGCATTACTAATCATAACAACGAAAAAAATAAACTAACCTCGTCAGGAACTCTAAGATACTTTATGGTATTGCCACGAATATAACATTCTGGCATTCTCCAAAATCTATCTCCATCCTGCATTAATTTTTAGGAAATCAGGTGCCATTATACCACCAATACATGGGAAAACCTACAATAACATTAAAATGGAAAGCCGACTTACCTTTGATGTACAGATGACTTCACGAAGATGGATGTTCATCCAAGTATCACAATTCACCAAATGTCCATTATAAGTCTCTCCATTTTTTAGCTCCACCAACTGTATTAGGAAAAAAGAGAGTTTCCAGATTGTGATAATTCAATGAATACAAGCAAGTAATCAAAAGTGTGTGGAATATGCAGAGACTTGAGGCTTATTTTTAAGATACTATACCAATATGCAGAAACTGACAAATTATACTGAAACAAAATCTATTGCCTTTGATAATGTTAGCTGAAAAGCGCCAGCTAACAAAAGGACAAAATAACGGCTGATTGTTGTTATTCTCTCGCTCTTAGTTTCACGATCAACTAGAGTTGCACGTCTGAATTCGTAAAACTATTTTATTCATTAAGTTCAGGTTTCAGGTTCATTCAAAGCATGCAGAACTCTCGAAGCCTAATCGAGCTAACTGCATTACATCTCCCCAAAAGACTTGGATTGGAATAAACAATAAAACTAGAAACCAAAAAAAAAAAAAAAAAAAAAAAAGACACATGCGACCTGGGGGGGGGGGGGGGGGGGGGGGGGTTCAAAAGCTTACCATGGGATGCCCCTGCGCAGTCTTGAGCAACGAGAGCGGAAGCTGAGACAGAAAGAAAAATAGAAATAAGAGCTTCATAACACAATATATTAGAACTCAAAACCCTAACCCTACACCTCAGAAAGCGATTAATGCTAAACGTACCATCTTTAGATGCGTGAAAATTCGAATTCAAAATTGTCTGCAAAAGTCAAAAACACACGGATTACCAATCAAACAAACTGATCCCTTTTTTTGGCCGAGACAATGTACACAAAGAAAAAAGCACTTAAATCATTAAATTTCTCTCTTTTTTACTATCGAAACCTTCACACTACATGAATTTTTTCCGCAAAAATACTTGATAATACAGATAATGAATCCACTATAGAGATTTGAAAAGGATATTCAAAGCCTTTACCTCGTTAATCTTCGTCTCTCTTCAACTTTCCTGGAAATAACGAAAACGTAGGGTTCCTTCAAAATGGCTGGGTATAGTATTAAGTAGTGTCGCGCTTGTTGTAAATTGAAAATTTTCCATTATACCGCCGTCGCCAAAATGAAGTACGACTTGGGTTACACGCTGTCACACTACACGGACTGTAAATTGATCGTAAGTACTATTGTCACTTTCACCATATTTTAAGTTCAAAATCCCCCTCAGGTTTCGACTTTCTACTTCAATTAGAAAGGGGTATTTTCGTCATTATAGACACTTGACTTTCCAGTTTCCACTATGCCTCTATTTTCTTTTCTGTTTTTCTTTTTCTTTTTTGGTGTTTCCCATTTTTATTTTGCTTTAAAATATTTTATAATTCCTCAAGTGGTCTGAGAAGGTTAACGTGTACGCTAACTTAATCCCCTATACTGAGACGTAAAGAGGCTATTTCGATGGACCATCAGCTTAAGAAAATGAAAAAAGATAATAGAACAGAAACAACAACGGAGACGAAAAAGATAATAACAACTTAAGACTCCAAAAAATAACTGAGAAAATAATATAAAAAATCAGTAGTAATGGAAAGGTAGTAGGAAACTGGAAAGAAAAAAATAGTATGAATACAATATGTACCACCATCATTCAAGTACAAGACAATGTTAGACTAATCTTACACCTGTACGGAGTATAAAAACGTTCAACTACCTAATAACCTACAACCTAATGTTCGACTTCCACACATTCCTATCAAGAGTCATATTTTGTGTAAGGTGGAGCCCCGCCAAATCCTGTCTAACCATCTCTGCCCAGTACTTCTTAGGTCGCCCTCTACTTTTCTCATATCCGCCAAATTTAACAACTCACACCTCTTTATTGGGGGCATCTAGGCTTCTCCTTTGCACGTGCATGAATCATCTAAGTTTTGCTTCCCGCATTTTGTCTTCCATAGGAGCCACACCCACCTTCACCTGAATATCTTCATTTCTAATCTTATCCAACCTAGTTTGCCCGTACAACTTCTGCTGCCTTTTGCTACTTCCTTCTTATAGATATGGAACGTCTTGACTAGCCAATACTTTGGCCATATAACATGACCGGCTAACCACTACTCTATAGAACTTACCTTTAAGTTTCAATGGCATATTATTATCACACAAGACACTCAATGCTAACCTCAATTTTATCCACCCGCCACAATACAGTATGTGACATCCTCATCAAATATTTGTTAATTACTAGCTTAAATTTTTAAGAAGTTTGGAATTTATTTATTTTTAAAGTGTGTACTCTCATTATTCTATATATTTTTCTTACTAATGCTTGCCCTTTATGAATAATTTTTAAATATTAGTATATGTCATTAATTTTTTAAAAATTTAATAGTGAATAATACCACGGAGCTTGCGTCATGTCATATATGGAGTATGGACTCGTGTTAAATATTGTAAACCCACAGTACAAACTTACAAGAACGTGTTGTGCTGAACCACTTATTAATTTTGTTGAACGCTTTGTTAATATCTTATTTATTATAAATAAATATTCTTTTTAAAAAATTACATTCCATAGTTACTTTTTTATTTTTATAGCCATATATCTATTTATGGTCATCTCCTAACCTTAAGCCATAAAATACGCTTTGTATTATTTGTCTCTCATTCTTTAAAAAAATTTTCCACCCCCCACCCCCCTTTCTCCACTAATTCATCTTCATTGTCAATCGAAACTTTCATTGTTAGTGGCCTAGAGCTCTGAATCGATGTCGAAATCAAACCCTAGAGAGAAAGATGGATGTTCGAAATCAAGCCCTAGAGTTTGCTTGCAACAAGTTCAAGGGCTGGATCTCTTGCTCCAAAGACCATCTCCAATGCTGCACCATTAAATGGTGTTTATTTTTGTTCCAATACAACACTATTTCTTGCACTATTATAAAGCATGAATAGTGTTGCACCAAATTTGGTGCAACACTATTCATCACTCAATATTTGCTTTGTTAACATTTTATTCAATCTTTTTATTTTTTGTAATTTTAATATATCATATATTGTGTATATAAATAAATTTTATATTAAGATCTTTATAATATATATATATATATATATATAAGTTAATTTTATTATTACTATAATTGTATAAAAAATATGAAAAATGGCGAATGTGAATTATATAATGAATATGGGAAAAACAATAATACTATTAGTTTGAGGGAAATAAAAAATAAAAAGTAAATAGAAAATAATAATATAATATAGAAGAGAGAGAATATTTGGTGTAAAAAAATGGTGTAATGGTTTGAGTAAATTTAATGTTACACCATTTTGATGTGAAATTTGATGTTAGGGTTGGAGATGGCCTAACATCCAAATTCGCACACAAGGAAGACTCTATTAAGCAGAAGCACAAGAGGTAATAATTCAGAGAGAAAGAACATGCTCCTTCAAATTTGAGATCCCGGGTCCTCTTTGTGCAAAATAGAATTCCACTTTCTATTGGCGGCCGCAGAAATTAGGGTTTATTCTTGAATAAAGATGACAGAGTTTGGGCTGAGCAACTTAAATTTTCTGTTAATATTTTTCAATATATCATATTGTATTTTAATGTATTTCATTGTATTCATTATTTTTTTTTTCCAATGTAATTCAATGTATCTCATTGTATTCCACGTATTTCATAGTATCCACTATCTTTTTTCATTATATTTCAATGTATCTCGATGTATTTTATGAATTTCATTCTATTCACTGTCTTGCTATAAACCATGAATGTATTTGTCACGATCTAAACCCAGTCATGACGACGCCCAACACATTGCTAGGCAAGCCCGACCATTATCCATTTACCATTCCAATTATTATCTCAAATATTCCAAATTATGTAAAATCTCCTTTTTCCACACTAATAATATGAGCGCAGAAAATAATATAACCGAAATAACAACCCATCAGGATCTGGTGTCACAAGTTTGAGCCTCTACATACAACGGAATAATATCCTAAACAAGCCGAGTCTAAAGCAAGAGTAAAAGAGATAACGGGAAGGAGAGATCGGGTCTTGCGGACGCCGGCAGCTGCCTCGATAACTCCGCAACTAGATGAAACAGTAACAGATATTAACTGCTCTCCCGGATCCCTGCATCTGCACACAAGATGCAGGGAGTAGAGTGAGTAATAGCAATAAATAATAACTGAAGGAAAGAAAATCTGTAAGAACATTAAGCAGTTCTATAAGTACGGTATAGGTAGGAACTCCCTATAAATAGAGGGGTTTTACCCCATTGTAAATCATCCCAAAATTCAATAAGAATTCTCTATCTCTCTTTCTCTGCAATATTGCTCTTATTCTTTTATTGCTTTATAACACGTTATCAGCACGAGACTCTAACTAATTGAGTAGAAGCTTTGGGATTGAGCATAATGATTATCAATCGCTCCATGAAATTCCCTCATGATTAAATTTTAGATTTAAGGTAAGTATTTTACTTTTCTCTTTCAAATTCTTGACATTCTATTATTTGATTTTAAATACAAGCAAAGATGATACATTTTGATTGCAACTCTAATGGAGTTTGAAAGAAATTATAACCACCCAAAGTGGTAAAATTTCTATGCCTTGCCATGATTAAATTCATGTATATTTGTGGCAAATAATTGAAAAATCCGTCCCATTGAATTTGCTCCATTCTCATTCCCTTTAGAGAATGTGATAGCAGTATGTAATAAGTCTGAAAGAAGACAAAATTATTACCATGAATAATCAATGGATATGGACGTGGCAATAGACGAAATTATATCGTCATCATTGTGGTAATAAGAACAATAAGTATTCTTAAAATAATCTTTCACTCTGTGAAAGTAATATTTTGTCATCGATTTGACATGAGATTTTATAAAGCACATATAGATGATTATGGTCCATTCGTGGTGTGAATGTGACAACATCTTACTTATGAATACATATTCATTCTTCAGAGAATATGAACGTGCTAGTGGTAGTGAATGTACCACACTCACCTCTAGAAGAAGGTTTGAGATAATACCATAAATAATGTCATTATTATGGCATGAACGGTCATTGGTTACGTACCTATTGTATGCCAAAATATTTTGGCATTGTGATTATTAAAAGACAACGGTAATGCAAGAAACAGATCTTGCATATAATTTTGACCATACCCATAATGGTATAACTTTCTCTTTAAAAGAGATATTCACCACATGGATGTTGATGAATTTGTGGTAGTACAAAATTAATTGAGAGCTCTGGAAGAGCCAATTATTACTATTTTGGAGAAACACAATTAATTACCAATAAGGTATTGTGTTGTAGTAAGTCTCAAAGAAACTTATTCAGTTTCTAAAGTATACGCGAAAGCGGTTGATTATATTGAGACTATAAATAAAGGAAAGATTTAATATCTTCTATTACTACAACTTGTAGCGGATAATATGTATGTGAAAAGCTATGCACTTTATTCTCCAATTTGTACTACATAAACAAAGAATACCACAATGAAGTGGATATTGATACAAAAACTCATATCATAATAAACTTGGAGTTTATTCATAATTGCACACATCACGGTGTAAATCTGAAGTTTATCAATATTGATAATTTATCCAATTGGCATAATTGGTTTTGCCATATCAATTTAAGTATGATGTACAAAAATAATAGAGAATTCACATGGGTAAATATTAAAGAACTAGAAAGTTCTTTACGAATTCTTTTACATTGCTTGTTCTCATTAATTAATTGACCAACTAAAATTGAGATTGAATCCCATGAATGCCTTAAATATCAAAGGTGAATATGGGCCCATTCACCTGCCATGTATATCACATAAGATGCATCTATGAGATGGTTACATGCGCGATTATTATTAACCCGCAACATGGTGTTTGCAAGGTAACTTGCTAAATAATTTGATTTAGAGATTAGTTGATTTAAATCACAGTTGGTTTAGCAAAATAATTTATTGAGTACCTCCACTTAATAGCTAAACTATTTCTTATGAGAATAAAGTTTATATATATCAGTTTGATATACGTTATATACAAAAGTATATTATTTTCTCCCCTCACAAGTGGTTCATAGTCAGGAACCAAATAATTTTATCTTATTATTATTGATGTGCGGTGTATATTTTGATTAACACCATAACGCACAAAGATGGATTATCAAAGTTGAGGAAACAAGTTAGTTTTTCTAACATGAGGGGGAGACATGAAAAACAATTGAGAAAAAGTTACGAGGAATGAATTATCGTTTTACATCCAGATCCTCAATAAGATAATATGAACATG